>JAGXJF010001628.1:0-53001 GCA_019208055.1 Stipa capillata | reverse complement strand
CCGGACCCTCCAAACTGTTGGTCCCGAATCATCCAACCAAATCATGCAACCCGACCGTCTCGGACCTTCCAAACTGTTGGCCCCGAACCATCCGATCAAACCGTCCAACCCGACCGTCTTGGACCCTCCAAACTGTTGGTCCCAAACCATCCGACCAAACCGTCCAACCCGACAGTCCCGGACCCTCCAAACTGTTGGTCCCGAATCAACCGACCAAATCATGCAACCCGAACTGTTGGTCCCGAACCATCCGACCAAACCCGACCGTCCCGGAACATACAAACGGTCTGTCCGGAAGAACGTCCGGATCTCCTCTAATTGCTCCGAACCATCCGACCAAACAGTCCAACCCGATCGTCCCGGAACTTCCAAACGGTCCGTCCAGTAGAAGGACCTGATCTCATCTAGCAGTCCCGAACTGTCCGACCAAACTGTCCAACCCGACCGCCCTGGACCTTCCAAACAGTCCGTCCGGAAGAAGGTCCGGTTTTCCTCTAGTTCTCCTGAACCATCCGACCAAACCTTCCAACCCGACCGTCTCTGACCCTCCAAACTGTTGGTCCCGAACCATCCGACCAAACCCTCCAACCCGACCGTCCCGGAACTTCCAAACAGTCCATCCAGAAGAAGGACCTGATCTCATCTAGTTGTCCCGAACCGTCCGACCAAACTGTCCAACCCAACAGCCCCGGACCATCCAGACGGTCCGTCCGAAAGAAGGTCCGGTTCTCCTCTAGTTCTCCTGAACCATCCGACCAAACCTTCCAACCCGATCGTCCCGGAACATCCAAACCGTCCGTCCGGAAGAAGGTCCGGATCTCTTCTAGTTGTCCCGAACCATCCGACCAAACCGACCAACCCGACCACCCCAGACCCTCCGAACTGTTGGTCCCGAACCATCCGATCAATCCATCCAACCCGACCGTCTCGGACCCTCCAAATTCTTGGTACCGAACCATCCGACCAAACAGTCCAACCCGATCGTCCCTGACCCTCCAAACTGTTGGTCCCGGACCATCCGACCAAACCGTCCAACCCGACCGTCTCGGACCCTCCAAACTGTTGGTCCCGAACCATTCGACCAAATCGTCCAACCCGACCGTCCCGGTCCCTCGAAAGTTTTGGTCCCCAACCGTCCGACCAAATTAACCAACCCGACCGTCCTGGACCATCTAAACTGTTGGTCCCAAACCATCCGACCAAACCGTCCAACCCGACCGTCTCGGAACCTCTAAACTATTGGTCCCGAACCATCCGACCAAACTGTCCAACCCGACCGTCCCGGACCGTCCAAACTGTTGGTCCCGAATCATCCGACCAAATCGTCCAACCCGACCGTCCCGGACCCGCCAAACTGTTGGTCCCGAACCATCTGATCAAATCATCCAACCTGACCGTCTCGGACCCTCCAAACTATTGGTCCCGAACCATCCGACCAAAACCTCCAACCCGACTATCCCGGAACTTCCAAACGGTCCGTCCAGAAGAAGGACCTGATCTCATCTAGTTGTCCCGAACCGTCCGACCAAACTGTCCAACCCAACAGTCCCGGACCATCCAAACGGTCCGTCCGGAAGAAGGTCAGGTTCTCCTCAAGCTCTCCTGAACCATCCGACCAAACCTTCCAACCCGATCGTCCCGGAACATACAAACCGTTCGTCCGGAAGAAGGTCCGGATCTTCTCTAGTTGTCCCGAACCATCCGACCAAACCGACCAACCCGACCACCCTGGACCCTGCGAACTGTTGGTCCCGAACCATCCGACCAATCCATCCAACCTGACCGTCTCGGACCCTCCAAATTGTTGGTACTGAACCATCCAACCAAACCGTCCAACCCGATCGTCCCAGACCCTCCAAACTGTTGGTGCCGAACCATCCGACCAAACCGTCCAACCAGACTGTCTCGGACCCTCCAAACTGTTGGTCCCAAACCATTCGACCAAATCGTCCAACCCGACCGTCCCGGGCCCTCCAAAGTTTTGGTCCCCAACCGTCCGACCAAATTAACCAACCCGATCGTCCTAGACCATCCAAACTGTTGGTCCCGAACCATCCGACCAAACCGTCCAACCCGACCGTCTCGGAACCTCCAAACTGTTGGTCCCGAACCATCCGACCAAACTGTCCAACCCGACCGTCCCGGACCGTCCAAACTGTTGGTCCCGAATCATCCAACCAAATCGTCCAACCCGACCGTCCCAGACCCGCCAAATTGTTGGTCCCGAACCATCCGATCAAATCGTGCAACCTGACCGTCTCGGACCCTCCAAACTGTTGGTCCCAAACAATCCGACAAAACCATCCAACCAACCGTCCCAAACATTCGAAACAGTCCGTCTGGAAGAATGTCCGGTTCTCCTCTAGTTCTCCCGAACCATCCGACCAAACTATCCAACCCGACCGTCCTGAACCCTCCAAACTGTTGGTCCCGAACCATACGACCAAACCGTCCAACCCGACCGTCTCGGACCATCAAAACTGTTGGTCCCGAATCATTCGACCAAACCCGACCGTCCCGGAACATACAAATGGTCCGTCTAGAAGAAGCTCCGGCTCTCCTCTAGTTCTCCCGAACCATCCGACCAAACCATCCAACCCGATCGTCCCGGATCCTCCAAAATGTTGGTCCCGAACCATCCAACCAAACCGTCCAACCCGACCGCCTCGGACCCTCCAAACTGTTGGTCCCGAACCATCCGACCAAACTGTCCAACCCGACTGTCCCGGACCCTCCAAACTGTTGGTCCCGAATCATCCAACCAAATCATGCAACCTGACCGTCTCGGACCTTCCAAACTGTTGGTCCCGAACCATCCGATCAAACCGTCCAACCCGACCGTCTTGGACCCTCCAAACTATTGGTCCCGAACCATCCGACCAAACCGTCCAACCCGACCGTCCCGGACCCTCAAACTGTTGGTCCCGAATCTGCCGACCAAATCATACAACCCGAACTGTTGGTCCCGAACCATCCGAGCAAACTCGACCGTCCCGGAACATACAAACGGTCCGTCCGAAAGAAGGTCCGGATCTCCTCTAGTTTCTCCGAACCATCCGACCAAAACCGTCCAACCCGATCGTCCCAGACCTTCCAAATGGTCCGTCCAGTAGAAGGACCTGATCTCATCTAGTTTTCCCGAAACCGTCCGACCAAACTGTCCAACCTGACCGCCCTAGACCTTCCAAACGGTCCGTCCGGAAGAAGGTCCGGTTCTCCTCTAGTTCTCCTGAACCAACCGACCAAACCTTCCAACCCGACCGTCTCGGATCCTCCAAACTGTTGGTCCCGAACCATCCGACCAAACCCTCCAACCCAACCGTCCCGGAACTTCCAAACGGTCCGTCCGGAAGGAGGTCCGGATCTTCCCTAGTTGTCCTGAACCATCCAACCAAACCATCCAACCCGACTGTCTCGGACCCTCCAAACTGTTGGTCCCGAACCATCCGACCAAATCGTCCAACCCGACTGTCCCGGACCTTACAAACTATTGGTCCCGAATCATCCGACCAAATCATGCAACCCGACCGTCTCGGACCCTCCAAACTGTTGGTCCCGAACCATCCAACCAAATCGTGCAACCCGACCATCTCGGACGCTCTAAACTTTTGGTCCCGAACAATACGACCAAACCTGACCGTCCCAGAACATACAAACCGTCCGTCCGGCAGAAGGTCCGGATCTCCTCTAGTTGTCCCGAACCATTCGACCGAAACATCCAACCCGACCGTCCCGGACCGTCCAAACTGTTGGTCCCGAACCATCCGACCAAACTGTCCAACCCGACCGCCTCGGACGCTCCAAACTGTTGGTCCCGAAAAATCCGACCAAACCCGACCGTCCCAGAACATACAAACGGTCCGTCCGGAAGAAGGTCCGGATCTCCTCTAGTTGTCCCGAACCTTCCGACCAAACCGTCCAACCTGATCGTCCCGGAACATCCGAACAGTCCATCCGGAAGAAGGTCCAGATCTCCCCTAGTTGTTCCGAACCATCCGATTAAACCGACCAACCCGACCACCCCGGACCCTCCGAACTGTTGGTCCCGAACCACCCGACCAAACTGTCCAACCCGACCGTCCCGGACCGTCCAAACTGTTGGTCCCGAATCATCCGACCAAATTGTCCAACCTGACCGTCCCGGACCCGCCAAACTGTTGGTCCCGAACCATCCGATCAAATCGTCCAGCCTGACCGTCTCGGACCCTCCAAACTGTTGGTCCCGAACCATCCGACAAAACCCGACCGTCCCGGAACATACAAACGGTCCGTCCGGAAGAAGGTCCGGATCTCCTCTAGTTGTCCCGAACCATCCGACCACACCGTCCAACCGACCGTCCCGAACATTCGAAACGGTCCGTCCGGAAGAATGTCCGGTTCTCCTCTAGTTCTCCCGAACCATCCGACCAAACTATCCAACCCGACCGTCCCGAACCCTCCAAACTGTTGGTCCCGAACCATACGACCAAACTGTCCAACCCGACCGTCCCGGAACATACAAACGGTCCGTCCGGAAGAAGGTCCGGATCTCCTCTAGTTGTCCCGAACCTTCCGACCAAACCGGCCAACCTGATCGTCCCGGAACATCCAAACAGTCCATCCGGAAGGTCCAGATCTCCCCTAGTTGTTCCGAACCATCCGATTAAACCGACCAACCGGACCCTCCGAACTGTTGGTCCCGAATCATCCGACCAATCCATCCAACCCGACCGTCTCGGACCCTCCAAATTGTTGGTACCGAACCGTTCGACCAAACCGTCCAACCTGACCATCCCTGACCTTCCAAACTGTTGGTCCCGAACCATCTGACCAAAGCGTCCAACCCGACCGTCTCGGACCCTCCAAACTGTTGGTCCCGAACCATCCGACCAAACCGTACAACGCGACCGTCCCGGAACTTCCAAACGGTCCGTCCGGAAGAAGGTCCGGATCTCCTCTAGTTGTCCTGAACCATCCAACCAAACCGTCCAACCCGACCGTCTTTGACCCTCCAAACTGTTGGTCCCAAATCATCCGACCAAACGGTCCAAGCCGACTATCCTCGAACCTCCAAATGGTTCGTCCGGAAGGTCTAGATCTCCTCAAATTGTCCCAAACCAACCGACGAAACCGTCCAACCCGACCGTCCCGGACCTTCCAAACGGTTCGTCCGGAAGAAGTTCCGGTTCTCCGCTAGTTCTACGGAACCATCCGACCAAACCGTCCAACCCGACCTTCTCGGACCCTTCCAAACTGTTGGTCCCAAACCATCTGACCAAACCGTCCAACCCGACCTTCTCGGACCCTCCAAACTGTTGGTCCCGAACCATTCGACCAAATCGTCGAACCCGACCGTCCCGGACCCTCCAAAGTGTTGATCCCCAACCGTTCGATCAAATTATCCAACCCGACCGTCCTGGACCCTCCAAACTGTTGGTCCCGAACTATCCGACCAAACCGTCCAACCTGACCGTCTTGGAACCTCCAAACTGTTGGTCCCGAACCATCCGACCAAATTGTCCAACCCGACCGTCTCGGACCGTCGAAACTGTTGGTCCCGAATCATCCGACCAAATCGTCCAACCCGACCGTCCCGGACCCTCCAAACTGTTGGTCACGAGCCATCCGATCAAATCGTCCAACCCGACCGTCTCGGACCACCCAAACTGTTGGTCCTGAACCATCCGACAAAACCCGACCTTCCGGGAACATAGAAACGGTTCGTCCGGAAGAAGGTCTGGATCTCCTCTAGTTGTACAGAACCATCCGACCAAACTGTCCAACTGACTGTCCCAAACCTTCGAAACGGTCAGTCCGGAAGAATGTCCGGTTCTCCTCTAGTTCTCCCGAACCATCCGACCAAACTATCCAACCCGACCGTCCCGAACCCTCCAAACTGTTGGTCCCGAACCATCCGACCAGACCGTCGAACCCGACCGTCTCGGACCCTCCAAACTGTTGGTCCCGAATCATCCGACCAAATTGTTCAACCTGACCGTCTCGGACCCGCCAAACTGTTGGTCCCGAACCATCCGATCAAATCGTCCAACCTGACCGTCTCGGACCCTCCAAACTGTTGGTCCCGAACCATCCGACAAAACCCGACCGTCCCGGAACATACAAACGGTCCGTCCGGAAGAAGGTCCGGATCTCCTCTAGTTGTCCCGAACCATCCGACCACACCGTCCAACCGACCGTCCCGAACATTCGAAACGGTCAGTCCGGAAGAATGTCCGGTTCTCCTCTAGTTCTCCCGAACCATCCGACTAACTATCCAACCCGACCGTCCTGAACCCTCCAAAACTGTTGGTCCCGAACCATCCGACCAGACCGTCGAACCCGACCGTCTCGGACCCTCCAAACTGTTGGTCCCGAACCATCCGGCCAAACCCGACCGTCTCGGAACATACAAATGGTCCGTCCGGGAGAAGGTCCGGCTCTCCTCTAGTTCTCCCGAACTGTCCGACAAAACCATCCAACCCGATCGTCCCGGACCCTCCAAAACTGTTGGTCCCGAACCATCCGACAAAACCGTCCAACCCGACCGTCTCGGACCCTCCAAACTGTTGGTCCTGAAGCATCCGACAAAACCGTCCAACCCGACCGTCCCGGAGCTTCCAAACTGTTGGTCCCGAATCATCCGACCAAATCATGCAACCTGACCGTCTCGGACCTTCCAAACTGTCCGTCCCAAACCATCCGATCAAATTGTCCAACCCGACCGTCTCGGACGCTCCAAATTGTTGGTCCCGAACCATCCGACCAAACTCGACCGTCCTAGAACACCCAAACGGTCCGTCCGAAAGAAGGTCTGGATCTCCTCTAGTTGTCCCGAATCATTCGACAAAACCGTCCAACCCGACTGTCCCGGACCTTCGAAACGGTCCGTCCGGAAGAATATCCAATTCTCCTCTAGTTCTTCCGAACCATCCGACCAAACCGTCCAACCCGACCGTCTCAGACCCTCCAAACTATTGGTCCCGAACCTACGACCAAACCGTCCAACTCGACCGTCCCAGACCTTCCAAACGGTCCGTCCGAAAAAATGTCCGGTTCTCCTCTAGTTCTCCCGAACCATCCGACCAAACCGTCCAACCCGACCGTCTCGGACCCTCCAAACTGCTGGTCCAAAACAATCCGACCAAACCGTCCAACCCGACCGTCCCGGGTCCTCCAAACTGTTGGTCCCGAACCACCCGACCAAACCGTCCAACCCGACCGTCCCGGACCTTCGACACGGTCCGTCCGGAAGAAGGTCCGGCTCGCCTGTAGTTCTCCCGAACCATCTGACCAAACCATCCAACCCGACTGTCCCGGACCCACCAAACTGTTGGCCCCCGAACCATCCGACCAAACCGTCCAACCCGACCGTCTCGGACCCTCCAAACTGTTGCTCCCGAACCATCCGACCAAACCGTCCAACCCGACCGTCCCGGACCCTCGAAACTGTTGGTCCCGAATCATTCGACCAAATCATGCAACCGACCGTCTCGGACCCTCCAAACTGTTGGTCCTGAACCATCCGACGAAATCGTCCAACCCGACCGTCTCGAACGCTCCAAACTGTTGGTCCCGAACGATCCGACCAAACCCAACCGTCCCGGAACATACAAACGGTCCGTCCGGAAGAAGGTCCGGATCTCCTCTAGTTGTCCCGAACCATCCGACCACACCGTCCAACCGACCGTCCCGAACATTCGAAACGGTCCGTCCAGAAGAATGTCCGGTTCTCCTATAGTTCTCCCGAACCATCCGACCTAACTATCCAACCCGACCGTCCCGAACCCTCCAAACTGTTGGTCCCGAACCATACGACCAAACTATCCAACCCGACCGTCCCGGAACATACAAACGGTCCGTCCGGAAGAAGGTCCGGATCTCCTCTAGTTGTCCCGAACCATCCGACCACACCGTCCAACCGACCGTCCCGAACATTCGAAACGGTCCGTCCAGAAGAATGTCCGGTTCTCCTATAGTTCTCCCGAACCATCCGACCTAACTATCCAACCCGACCGTCCCGAACCCTCCAAACTGTTGGTCCCGAACCATACGACCAAACTATCCAACCCGACCGTCCCGGAACATACAAACGGTCCGTCCGGAAGAAGGTCCGGATCTCCTCTAGTTGTCCCGAACCTTCCGACCAAACCGGCCAACCTGATCGTCTCGGACCATCCGACCAAACCATCCAACCAAACCATCCGACCAAACCATCCGACCAAAACCATCCAACCCGACCGTCACGGACCCTCCAAACTGTTGGTCCCGAACCGTCCGACCAAACAGTCCAACCCGACCGTCCCGAAACTTCCAAACGGTCCGTCCGGAAGAAGGTCCTGATCTCCTCTAGTTGTCCCGAACCATCCGACCAAACATACCAACCCGACCGTCCCGGACCTTCCAAACGGTCCGTCCAGAAGAAGGTCCGGTTCTCCTCTAGTTCTCCCGAACCATCCGACCAAACCGTCCGGTTCTCCTCTAGTTCTCGCCTACCATCCAACCAAACCGTACAACCCGACCATCCCAGAACTTTCAAACGGTCCATCCGGAAGAAGGTCCGGATCTCCTCTAGTTGTCCCGAACCATCCAACCAAACCGTCCAACCCGACCGTCTCGAACGCTCCAAACTGTTGGTCCCGAACGATCCGACCAAACCCAACCGTCCCGGAACATACAAACGGTCCGTCCGGAAGAAGGTCCGGATCTACTCTAGTTGTCCCGAACCATCCGACCAAACCGTCTAACCCGATCGTCCCGGAACTTCCAAACGGTCCGTCCGGAAAAAGGTCGGGATCTCTTCTAATTGTCCCAAACCATCCGACCAAACTGTCCAACCCGCCGACCCCGGACCTTCCGAACTGTAGGTCCCGAACAATCCGACCAAACAATCTAACCCGACCGCCCCGGACCCTCCAAACTGTTGGTCCCCAACCATCCGACCCGACCGTCCAACCCGACCGTCTCGGGCCCTCCAAACTGTTGGTCCCGAATCATCCGACCAAACCGTCCAAACCGACCATCCCGGACCCTCCAAACTGTTGGTCCCGAATCATCCGACCAAATCATGCAACCCGACCGTCCAGGACCTTCCAAACGCAAACGGTCCGTCCGGAAGAAGGTCCGGTTCTCCTCTAGTTCTTCCGAACCATCCGACCAAACAATCCAACCCGACCGTCTCGGACCCTCCAAAGTGTTGGTCCCGAACCATCCGACCAAACCGTCCAACCCGACCGTCCCGACGCTTCCAAACGGTCCGTCCGGAAGAAGGTCCAGATGTCCTCTAGTTGTCCCGAACCATCCGACCAAACCGTCCAACCCGACCGTCCCGGACCTTCCAAACGGTCCGTCCGGTAAAAGGTCCGGTTCTCCGCTAGTTCTCCCGAGCCATCCGACCAAACAATCCAACCCGACCGTCTCAGACCCTCCAAATTATTGGTCCCAAACCATGCGACCAAACCGTCCAACCCGACCGTCTCGGACCCTCCGAACAGTTGGTCCCAAACCATCCGACCAAACCGTCCAACCTGACCGTCCCGGGCCCTCCAAACTGTTGGTCCCGAAGCATCCGACCAAACTGTCCAACCCGACCGTTCCGGACCCTCCAAACTGTTGGTCCCGAATCTTCCGACCAAATCATGCAACCGACCGTCTTGGACCCTCCAAACAGTTGGTCCCGGACCATCCGACCAAATCGTCCAACCCGACCGTCTCGGAGGCTCCAAACTGTTGGTTCCAAACCATCCGACCAAACCCGACCGCCCCGGAACATAAAAGCGGTCCGTTCGGAAGAAGATCCGTATCTCCTCTAGTTGTACCGAACCACCCGACCAAACCGTCCAAACCGATCGTCCTGGAACTTCCAAACGGTCCGTCCGAAAGAAGATCGAGATCTCCTGTAATGTCCCGTACCATCCGACCAAACCGTCCAACCCGACCACCCCGGAGCCTCCGAACTGTTGGTCCCGAACCATCCGACCAATCCATCGAACCCGACATTCTCGGACCGTCCAAACTGTTGCTACCGAACCATCCGACCAAACAGTCCAACCCGACTGTCCCAAAACTTCCAAATGGTCCGTTCGGAAGAAGGTCGTGATCTCCTCTAGTTGTCCCGAACCGTCCGACCAAACAGTCCAACTCGTCCGTCTCGGACCCTCGAAACTGTTGGTCCCGAACCATCCGACCAAACCGTCCAACCCGACCGTCCCGGACCCTCCAAACTGTTGGTCCCGAATCATCCGACCAAATCGTCCAACCGACCAAATCGTCTGACCCGACTGTCTCGGACCCTCCAAACTGTTGGTCCCGAACCATCCGATCAAATCGTCCAACCCGACCGTCTCGGACGCTCCAAACTGTTGGTCCTGAACCATCCGACCAAACCCAACTGTCCCGGAACATACAAACGGTCCGTCCGGAAGAAGGCCCGGATCTACTCTAGCTGTCCCGCAACATCCGACCAAACCGTCCAACCCGATCGTCCCGGAATTTCCAACCCGACCGTTTCGGACACTCCAAACTGTTGGTCCCGAACCATCCGACCAAACCAAACCGTCCCGGACCTTCCGAACGGTCCGCCCGGAAGAAGGTACAGTTCTCCTCTAGTTCTCCCGAGCGATCCGACCAAACCGTCGAACCCGACCATCTCGGACCCTCCGAACTGTTGGTCCCGAACAATCCGACCAAACCATCCAATCCGACCGTCCCGGAGCTTCCAAACGTCTGGAAGAAGGTCCGGATCTCCTCTAGTTGTCCCGAACCATCCGACCAAACCGTCCAACCCGACCATCCCGGACCCTCCGAAATGTTGGACCCGGGCCATCCGACCAAACCATCCAACTCGACCGTCTCGGACCCTCCAAACTGTTGGTCCCGAACCGTCTGACCAAACCGTCCAACCCGACCGTCCCGAAACTTCCAAAAGGTCCGTCCGGAAGAAGGTCCTGATCTCCTCTAGTTGTCCCGAACCATCCGACCAAACCTTCCAACCCGACCGTCCCCGGACCTTCCAAACAGTCCGTCCAGAAGAAGGTCCGGTTCTCTTCTAGTTCTCCCGAATCATCCGACCAAACCGTCCGGTACTCCTCTAGTTCTCGCCTACCATCCAACCAAACCGTGCAACCCGACCAGAACCATCCGACCATACCGTCCAACCCGACCGTCCCGGAACTTTCAAATGGTCCATCCGGAAGAAGGTCCGGATCTCCTCTAGATGTCCCGAACTATCCAACCAAACCGTCCAACCTGACCGTCTCAGACCCTCCAAACTGTTGATCCCGAACCATCCGACAAAACCGCCAACCCAACTGTCCTGGAACTTCCAAATGGTCCGTCCGGAAGGTCTAGATATCCTCTAATTGTCCCATACCATCCGACCAAACAGTCCAACCCGACCGTCCCGGACCATCCAAACGGTCCGTCCGGAAGAAGGTCCGGTTCTCCTCTAGTTCTCCCAAACCATCCGACCAAACCGTCCAACGCGACCGTCGCCGACCCTCCAAACTGTTGGTCCCGAACCATCCGACCAAACCGTCCAACCCGACCGTCCCGGGCACTCCAAACTGTTGGCCCCGAACCATCCGACCAAACCATCCAACCCGACCGTCCCGGACATTCGACACGGTCCGTCCGGAAGAATGTCCGGCTCTCCTCCAGTTCCCTCGAACCATCCGACCAAACCATCCAACCCGACCGTCTCGGACCCTCCAAACTGCTGGTCTCGAACCATCCGACCAAACCGTCCAACCCGACCGTCCCGGACCCTCCAAACTGTTGGTTCCGAATCAACCGACCAAATCATGCAACCGACCGTCTTAGACCCTCCAAACTGTTGGTCCCGAACCAGCCGACCAAACCGTCCAACCCGATCGTCCTGGAACTTCCAAACGGTCCGGAAGAAGGTCGGGATCTCCTCTAATTGTGCCGAACCATCCGACCAAACCGTCCAACCCGACCACCCCGGACCCTCCGAACTGTTGGTCCCGAACTATCCGACCAAACCATCCAACCCGACCGTCTCGGAGCCACCAAACTGTTGGTACCGAACCGTCCGACCAAACCGTCCAACCCGACCGTCCCGAAACTTCCGAACGGTCTGTCCGGAAGAAGGTTCTGATCTCCTCTAGTTGTCCTGAACCGTCCGACTAGACTGTCCGAGCCGACCGTCCCGGACCTTCCAAATGGTCCGTTCAGAAGGTCAAGATCTCCTCTAGTTGTTCTAAACCATCCGACCTAACCGTCCAACCCGACCGTCTCGGACCCTCCAAACCGTTGGTCCCGAATCATCCGACCAAACCATCCAACCTGACTGTCCTGGAACATCCAAATGGTCCGTCCAGAAGGTCCAGATCTCCTCTAATTGTCCCAAACCATCCGACCAAACCGTCCAACCCGACCGTCCCGGACCTTCCAAACGGTCCGTCCGGAAGAAGATCCGGATCTTCTCTAGTTGTCCCGAACCATCCGACCAAACCGTCCAACCCGATCGCCCTGGACCCTCCAAACTAATGGTCCCGAACCATCCGACCAAACCGTCGAACCCGACCGTCCCGGACCTTCAAAACGGTCCGTCTGGAAGAAGGTCCGGCTCTCCTCTAGTTCTCCCGAATCATCCGACCAAACAATCCAACCTGACCATCCCGGACCCTCCAAACTGTTGGTCCTGAAGCATACGACCAAACCGTCCAACCCGACCGTCTCGAAACCTCCAAAGTGTTGCTCCCGAACCATCCGACCACACCGTCCAACCCGACCGTCCCGGACCCTCCAAACTGTTGGTCCCGAATCATCCGACCAAATCATGAAACCCGACCGTCTCGGACCTTCCAAACAATCCGTCCGTAAAATTGTCCGGTTGTCCTCTAGTTCTCACGAACCATCCGACCAAACCATCCAACCTGACCGTCCTGGACCCTCCAAACTGTTGGTCCCGAACCATCCGACCAAACCGTCCAACCCGACCATCTTGGACCCTCCAAACTGTTGGTCCCGAACCATCCGACCAAACCCGAATATCCCGGAACATAGAAACGGTCCGTCCGGAAGAAGTTCCGGGTCTCCTCTAGTTGTCCCGAACCATCCGACCAAACCGTCCAATCCGACCACCCCGGACCCTCCGAACTGTTGGAACCGAACCATCCGACCAAACCATCCAACCCGACCGTCTCGGACCTTCCAAACTATTGGTCCCGAACCGTCCGACCAAACCGTCCAATCCGACCGTCCCGAAACTTCCAAACGGTCCGTCCGGAAGAAGGTCCGGTTCTCCTCTAGTTCTCCCGAACCATCCGACCAAACCATCCAACCCAACCGTCCCGGACCCTCCAAACTGTTGGTTCCAAACCATCCGACCAAACCGGCCAATCCGACCGTCTCGGACCCTCCAAACTTTCGGTCCCGAACCATCCGACCAAACCGTCCAAACTAAGCTCCCGGACCCTCCAAACCTTTGGTCCCGAACCATCCGACCAAACCATCCAACCCGACCGTCTGGGACCCTCCAAACTGTTGGTCCCGAACCATCCGACCAAACCGTCCAACCCGACCGTACCAGAACTTCCAAACGGTCCGTCCGGAAGAAGGTCCGGATCTCCTCTTGTTGTCCTGAAACATCCAACCAAATCATCCAACCCGACCGTCTCAGACCCTCCAAACTGTTGGTCCTGAACCATCCGACCAAACCGTCCAACCTGACCGTCCCGAAATTTCCAAACGGTCCGTCCGGAAGAACGTCCTGATCTCCTCTACTTGTCCCCAACCGTCCAACCAAACCGTCCAACCCGGCCGTCCCGGAGCTTCCAAACGGTCCGTCCGGAAGAAGGTTCGGCTCTCCTCTAATTCTCCCGAACCATCCTGATGCGGGGTTGCCCAATCTTCACGGAGGATCTGCTTGAGGAATGGATGAACGCCACCTGAAGGGTACGAAGGAAACCCTCGATCCCAACCAACAACGTTTTCGGGTAAAGGATAATTAGTGCAACCTGACGAGACCGAAGCCAACTATTGCATATGCAACAACCAGCAACAAGTATTCGCCCAACCACACTCTAAGTTTCCAATCCACGCAACCACGCACGAAGTTGGAAGCATGAACTGGTCGCCGCCTCAACGGCTACTGTTGTAAAATCACAAAGTGAGTTTACCCTCTCACAAGGCAAGATTACAAGAGCTAAGGAGGAAGTGAACTCTCAAACAAGATTCTGGTTGCACTTAGCTAACCTATGCTGAAATCAAATTGCCAAAGAGTTGTGGCTGAAGTGGGGGAAGGGGTATTTATACTAGGAACAGCCCTCCTAGTTTAGGTGTGAAAACAAGTCCAAAAGAGGGGCTCAAATTCGTGCTAACCAGCTGGGAAGGGAGCAAACACATGGAGCCTCGCGCAGCAATTAATGCTCTGGACAGCTTGCATTGGAACTCACATATCCTTTGACTCAGGACTCCAAATGTTGCACCGTTTGATATTCCTGAAAGTAGACTTCATATGCTGTCCATTTTGTACTCCCACACATGATGGATACTCATATATTCGTGTGGCATGATGCAGCAAGTTCTGGGATGAATTCTAGAACTGTGCATGCAACAATAGATTGTTGAAATGGCTTGCTATTCTTCCTTGTGGTGTAACTAGTTGGCCTTGTCACCAAAACATGCTTTACATCAGGGATGAGACTTGTTTTCTTCAAACTTGTTGTATGGGTTGCAGAACTTGTTTCTTCATGAGCTGAACTTGTTTCTTCATGAGCTGAAAGTTGTTGGTTGTCTTCACCATTGTACCTGAGTAAAATCAGCATACGAGATTTAGGCAGTATAAAGTTCTCATGGATATATGAATTATGATCAGCTAGGAGCGCATTCACCTCTTGTTGTATTTGTTTGGCACAGCTCCTTGTCATGGGACCCAAATAGGTCTTCTTTCTAGAAGCTTCATTTGATGGCTGAGATTTATCATGTGGAGAAGATGACAAATGAGGTGAACTAGGGACGTCCTCATCACATCCGACCAAACCGTCCAACCCGACCATCCCGGACCCTCCAAACTGTTGGTCCCGAATCATCCGACCAAATCATCCAACCCGACCTTCTCGGACCCTCCAAACTGTTGGTCCCGAACCATCCGACCAAATCATCCCACCCGACCATCTCGGACGCTCCAAACTGTTGGTCCTGAACCATCCGACCAAACCTGACCGTCCCGGAACATACAAACGGTCCGTCCGGAAGAAAGTCGGATCTCCTTTAGTTGTCCCGAACCATCCGACCAAACCGTCCAACCCCGACCACCCCGGACCCTCCGAACTGTTGGCCCCAAACCATCCGACGAAACCATCCAACCAGACTGTCTCGGACCCTCCAAACCATCCGACCAAACCGTCCAACCCGACCGTCTCGGACCATCTGAATCATTGGTCCCGAACCGTCCGACCAAACCGTCAAACCCGACCGTCCCGGACCTTCCAAACGGTCCGACCGGAAGAAGGTCCGGCTCTCCTCTAGTTCTCCCGTACCATCCGACCAAACCATCCAACCCGACCGTCCCGGAACCTCCAAACTGTTGGTCCCGAACCATCTGACTAAACCGTCCAACCCGACCGGCACGGACCCTCCAAACTGTTGGCACCGAACCATCCGACCAAACCATCCAACCCGACCGTCCCCGGACCCTCCAAACTGTTGGTCCCGAATCATCCTACCAAATCATGCAACCCGACCGTCTCGGACCATCCAAACTATTGTTCCCGGACCATCCGACCAATTCGTCATACCCGACCGTCCCGGACGATCCAAACTGTTGGTCCCGAACCATCCGACCAAACCCGACCGTCCCAGAACATATAAACGGTCCGTCCGAAAGAAGGTCCGGATCTCCACTACTTGTCCCGAACCATCCAACCAAACCGTCCAACCCGACCACCCCGGACCCTCCGAACTGTTGGTCCCGAGCCATCCGACCAAACCATCCAACCCGACCGTCTCGGACCCTCCAAACCATCCGACCAAACCGTCCAACCCGACCGTCTCGGAACCTCCAAAGTGTTGGTCCCGAACCGTCTGACCAAACCGTCCAACCCGACCGTCCCGGAACTTTCAAACGGTTCGTCCGGAAGAACGTCCTGATCTCCTCTAGTTGTCCCGAACCATCCAACCAAACCGTCCAACCCGACCGTTCCGGACCTTCCAAACGGTCCGTCCAGAAGAAGGTCCGGTTCTCCTCTAGTTCTCCCGAACCATCCGAACAAATCGTCCAACCCGACCGTCTCGGACCCTCCTAACTGGTTGTCCCGAACCATCCGACCAAACCGTCCAACCCGACCGTCCCGGAACTTCCAAACGGTCCGTCCGGAAGAAGGTCCGGATCTCCTCTTGTTGTACCGAACCATCCAACCACACCGTCCAACCCGACCATCTCAGAACCTCCAAACTGTTGGTCCCGAACCATCCGACCAAACCTTCCAACCCGATTGTCCTGGAACTTGCAAATGGTCCGCCGGACGGTCTAGATCTCCTCTAATTGTCCCAAACCATCCGACCAAACCGTCCAACCCGACCGTCCCGGACCTTCCAAACGGTCCGCCCGGAAGAAGGTCCGGTTCTCCTTTTGTTCTGCCGAACCATCCGACCAACCATCCAACCCGACCGTCCCGGACACTCCAAACTGTCGGTGCCGAACCATCCGACCAAACTGACCAACCTTACCGTCTCGGACCCTCCGAACTGTTGGACCCGAACCATCCGACCAAACCATCCAACCCGACCGTCCCGGACCCTCCAAACTGTTGGTCCTGAATCATCCGACTAAATCATGCAACCCGACCGTCTCGGACCCTCCAAACTGGTGGTCCCGAACCATCCGAACAAACCGTCCAACCCGACCATCCCGACCCTCCAAACTGTCGGTCCCGAACCATCGACCAAACCGTGCAACCCGACCGTCCCGGACCTTCCAAACGGTCCGTCCGAAGAAGGTCCGGCACTCCTCTAGTTCTCCCGAACCATCCGACCAAACTATCCAACCTGACTGTCCCGGACCCTCCAAACTGTCGGTCCCGAACCATTTGACTAAACCGTCCAACCCGACCGTCTCGGACCCTCCAAACTGGTGGTCCCGAACCATCCGAACAACCCGTCCAACCCGACCATCCGGACCCTCCAAACAGTTGGTCCCGAACCATCCGACCAAACCGTGCAACCCGACCGTCCCGGACTTTCCAAACGGTCCGTCCGGAAGAAGGTCCGGCTCTCCTCTAGTTCTCCCGAACCATCCGACCAAAACAATTCAACCTGACCGTCCCGGATCCTCCAAACTGTTGGTCCTGAACCATCTGACTAAACAGCACAACCCGACCGTCTAGGACCCTCTAGAACCCTCTAACCCAACCAGCACGTACCCTCCGAACTGTTGGTCCCGAACCATCCGACCAAACCATCCAACCCGACCGTCTCGGACCCTTCAAACTGTTGGTCCCGAACGGTCCGACAAAACTGTCCAACCCGACCGTCCCGAAACTCCCAAACGGTCCGTCCGGAAGGTCCGGATCTCCTCTAGTTGTCCCGACCCATCCGACGAAACCGACCAAGCCGACCACCCCGGAACGGTTGGTCCCGAACCATCCGACCAAACCGTCCAACCCGACCGTCTCGGACCCTCCAAACTGTTTGTCCCGAACAGTCTGACCAAACCGTCCAACCCGACAGTCCCGGAACTTCAAAATGGTCTGTCCGGAAGAAGGTCCTGATCGCCTCTAGTTGTCCCAAACCATCCAACCAAACCATCCAACCCGACCGTCCCGAACCTTCCAAACGGTCCGTCCGGAAGAAGGTCCGGTTCTCCTCTAGTTCTCCCGAACCATCCGACCAAACCGTCCAACCCAACCGTCTCGGACCATCCAAACTGTTGGTCCCGAACCATCCGACCAAACTGTCCAAGCCGACCGTCTCGGACGCTCCAAACTGTCCAACCCGACCGTCCCGGAACATACAAACCGTCCGTCCGGAAGAAGGTCCGGATCTCCTCTAGTTGTCCCGAACCATCTGACCAAACCGTCCGACCCGACCGTCCCGGACCTTCGAAACGGTCCGTCCGGATGAATGTCCGGTTCTCCTCTAGTTCTCCCGAACCATCTGACCAAACCGTCCAACCCGACCGTCTCGGACCCCCCAAACTGTTGGTCCCGAACCATCCGACCAAACCGTCCAACCCGACCGCCCCGGACCTTCAAACGGTCCGTTCGGAAGAAGGTCCGGCTCTGCTCTAGTTCTCCCGAACCATCCGACCAAACCGTCCAACCCGACCGCCTCGGACCCTCCAAACTGTTGGTCCCGAACCATCCGACCAAACCGTCCAACACGACCGTCCCGGACCCACCAAACAGTAGGTACCGAATCGCCCGACCAAATCATGCAACCCGACCATCTCGGACCCTCCAAACTGTTAGTCCCGAACCATCCGACCAAATTGTCCAACCCGACCGTCTTGGACGCTCCAAACTGTTGGTTCCGAACCATCCGACCAAACCCGACCGTGCCTGAACATATAAACGGTCCATCCGGAAGAAGGTCTGGATCTCCTCTAGTTGTCCCGAACCATCCGACCAAAACCGTCCGACCCGATCGTCCCGGAACATCGAAACGGTCCGTCCGGAAGAAGGTCCGGATCTCCTCTAGTTGTCCCGAAACCATCCGACCAAACCATCCAACCTGACCACCACGTACCTTCCGAACTGTTGGTCTCGAACCATCCGACCAAACCATCCAACCCGACCGTCCCGAAACTCCCAAACGGTCCGTCCGGAAGGACCGGATCTCCTACAGTTGTCCCGACCTATCCGACGAAACCGTCCAAGCCGACCACCCCGGACCCTCCAAACTATTGTTGCCGAACCATCCGACCAAACCGTCCAACCCGATCGTCTCGGACCCCCCAAACTGTTGGTCCCGAACCGTCCGACCAAACCGTCCAACCCGACCACCACGTACCCTCTGAACTGTTGGCCCCGAACCATCCGACGAAACCGTCCAACCCGACCACCACGTACCCTCCGAACTGTTTGTCCCGAACCATCCGACCAAACCATCCAACCCGACCGTCTCGGACCCTCCAAACTGTTGGTCCCGAACCGTCCGACCAAACTGTCCAACCCGACCGTCCCGAAACTCCCAAACGGTCCGTCCGGAAGGACCGGATCTCCTCTAGTTGTCCTGGCCCATCCGACGAAACTGTCCAAGCCGACCACCCCGGACCCTCCGAACTGTGGGTCTCAAGCCATCCGACCAAACGTCCAACCCGACCGTCTCGGACCCTCCAAACTGTTGGTCCCGAACCGTCTGACCAAACCGTCCAACCCGACCGTCCCGGAACTTCCAAACGGTCCGTCAGAAAGAAGGTCCTGATCTCCTCTAGTTGTCCCGAACCATCAAACCAAACCGTCCAACCCGACCGTCCCGAACCTTCCAAACGTTTCGTCCGGAAGAATGTCGTCCGGTTCTCCTCTAGTTCTCCCGAACTATCTGACCAAAGCTTCCAACCCGACCGTCTCGGACACTCCAAACTGTTGGTCCCAAACAATCCGGCCAAACCGTCCAACCCGACCGTCGCGAACCTTCAAACGGTCCGTCCGGAAGAAGGTCCGGCTCTCCTCTAGTTCTCCCGAACCATCCGACGAAACCATCCAACACGACCTTCCCGGACCGTCCAAACTGTTGGTCCCGAACCATCCGACCAACGCATCCAACCGACCGTCTCGGACCCTCCAAACTGTTAGTCCCGAACCATCCAACCAAACCACCCAACCCGACCATCTCGGACGCTCCAAATTGGTGGTCCCGAACCATCCGACCAAACCGTCCAACCCGACCGTCTCGGACGCTCCAAACTGTTGGTCCCAAACCATCCAACCAAACCCGACCGTCCCGGAACATACAAACGGTCCGTCCGAAAGAAGGTCTGGATCTCCTCTAGTTGTCCCGAACCATCCGACCAAACCGTCCAACCCGACCGTCCCGGACCTCCGAAACGGTCCGTCCGGAAGAAGGTCCGGATCTCCTCTAGTTGTCCCGAACCATCCGACCAAACCATCCAACCCGACCGTCTCGGACCCTCCAAACTGTTGGTCCCGAACCGTCCGACCAAACGGTCCAACCCGGACCGTCCCGAAACTCCCAAACGGTCCGTCCCGAAGGTCCGGATCTCCTCTAGTTGTCTCGACCCATACGACGAAACCGTCCAAGCCGACCACCGCGGACCGTCCGAACTGTTGGTCCCGAAACATCCGACCAAACCGTCTAACCCGACCGTCTTGGACCCTCCAGATTGTTGGTCCCGAACCGTATGACCAAACCGTCCAACCCAACCGTCCCGGAACTTCCAAACGGTCCGTCAGAAAGAAGGTCCTGATCTCCTCTAGTTGTCCCGAACCATCCAACCAAACCGTCCAACCCGATCGTCCCGGACCTTCCGACCAAACCACCCAAACTGGAGCTCCCGAACCATCCGACCAAACCGTCCAACCCGATCGTCTTCGACACTCCAAACTGTTGGTCCCAAACCATCCGACCAAACCCGACCGTCTCGGAACATACAAACGGTCCGTCCAGAAGAAGGTCCGGATCTCCTCTAGTTGTCCCGAACCATCCGACCAAACCGTCCAACCCGACCATCCCGGACCTCCGAAACGGTCCGTCCGGAAGAATGTCCGGTTCGCCTCTAGTTCTCCCGAACCATCTGACCAAACCGTCCAACCCGACCATCTCGAACCCTCCAAACTGCTGGTCCCGAACCATTCGACCAAACCGTCAAACCCGACCCTCCCGAAACTTTCAAACGGTTCCGTCCGGAAGAAGGTCCCAATCTCCTCTAGTTGTCCCGAACATCCAACCTAACCGTCCAACCCGACGTCTCCGACCCTCCAAACTGCTGGTCCCGAAACATCCGACCAAACCTTAAAACCCGACTGTCCTGGAACTTCCAAGTGGTCCGTCCGGAAGGCCTAGATCTACTCTAATTGTCCCAAACCATCCGACCAAACCGTCCAACTCGACCGTCCCGGACCTTCCAATCGTTCCGTCCGAAAGAAGGTCCGGTTCTACTCTAGTTCTCCCGAACCATCCGACCAAACCATCCAACTCGACCGTGCGGCCCCACCAAACTGTTGGTCCTGAACCATCCAACCAAACCGTCCAACCCGACCATCTCGGACCCTCCAAACTGTTGGTGCTGAACCATCCGACCAAACAGTCCAACCCGTCCATCGCGGACCCTCCAAACTGTTGGTCCTGAACCATCCGACCACACCGTCCAACCCGACCTTCCCAGGCCCTCCAAACTGTTGGTCCCGAACCATCCGACAAAACCGTCCATCATGACTGTCCCGGGCCCTACAAACTATTGGTCCCGAACCATCCGGCCTAACGTCCAACCCGCCGTCCCGGACCTTCCAAACGGTCTGTCCGGAAGAAGGTCCGGCTCTCCTCTAGTTCTCCCGAACCATCCGACCAAACCATCCAACCCGACCGTTCGGGGACCCGCCAAACTGTTGGCCCCGAACCATCCGACCAAACCGTCCAACCCGACCGTCTCGGACCCTCCAAACTGTTGGTCCCGAACCATCCGACCAAACCGTCCAACCCGACCGTCCCGGACCCTCCAAACTGTCGGTCCCGAATCATCCGACAAAATCATGCAACCCGACCGTCTCGGACCCTCCAAACTGTTGGTCCTGAATCATCCGACCAAATCGTCGAACCTGACCGTCTCGAACGAACCAAACTGTTGGTCCCGAAACATCCGACCAAACCCGACCGTCCCGGAATATACAAACGGTCCGTCCGGAAGAACGTCCGGATTTCTTCTAGTTGGCCCGAACCATCCGACCAAACCGTCCGACCCCGATCGTCCCGGAACTTCCAAACGGTCCGTCCAGAAGAAGGTCTAGATCTCCTCTAGTTATCCCGAACGATCCAACCAAACCGTCCAACCCGACCACCCCGGGCCCTCCGAACTGTTGGTCCCGAACCATCCGACCAAACCATCGAACCCGACCGACTCGGACCCTCCAAACTGTCGGTCCCGAACCGTCCAACCAAACCATTCAACCCGACCGCCCCGAAACTTCCAAACGGTCCGTCCGGAAGAAAGTCCTGATCTCCTTTAGTTGTCAAGAACCGTCCGACCAAACCGTCCAACCCGACCGTCCTGGACCTTCCAAACGGTCCGTCCGGAAGAAGGTCCGGTTCTCTCTAGTTCTCCCGAACCATCCGACCAAATCGTCCAACCCGACCGTCCCGGGACTTCCAAACTGTTGGTCCCAAACCATCCGACGAAACCATCTAACCCGACCGTCTCGAACCTCCAAGCCATTCGACCAAACCGTTCAACCCGACCGTCTCGGACCCTCCGAACTGTTGGTCCCGAACCGTCCGAAGAAATCATCCAACCCGACCGTCCGGGACCTTCCAAACGGTACGTCCGGAAGAAGGTCCAGATCTCCTCTAGTTGTCCCAACCATCCAACCAAACCGTCCAACCCGACCGTCCCGGACCTTCCAAACGGTCCGTCCGGAAGAAGGTCTGGCTCTCCTCTAGTTCTCCCGAACTATCCGACCAAACCATCCAACACGACCGTCCCGGACCCTCCAAACTGTTGGTGCCGAACCATCCGACCAAACCGTCCAACCCGACCGTCTCGGACCCTCGAAACTGTTGGTCCCGAACCATCCGACCAAACCGTCCAACCCGACCGTCAAGGACCCTACAAACTGTTGGTCCCGAATCATCCGACCAAATCATGCAACCCGACCGTCTCGGACCCTCGAAACTGTTGGTCCCGAACCGTCCGACCAAATCGTCCAACCCGACCGTCTCGAACGCTCCAAACTGTTGGTCCCGAACCATCCGACCAAACCCGACCGTCCCGGAACATACAAACGGTCCGTCCGGAAGAAGGTCCGGATCTCCTCTAATTGTCCCGAACCGTCCGACCAAGCCGTCCAACCCGACCACCCCAGACCCTCCGAACTGTGGGTCCCGAGCCATCCGACCAAACCATACAACCCGACCGTAGCGGACCCTCCAAACCATCCGACCAAATCTTCATACCCGATCGTCTCAGACGCTCGAAACTGTTGGTCCCGAACCATCCGACCAAACCCGACCGTCCCGGAACATACAAACGGTCCGTCCGGAAGAAGGTCCAGATCTCCTTTAGTTGTCCCGAACCATCCGTCCAAACCGCCCAACCCGACCAAACCATCCAACACGACCTTCCCGGACCATCCAAACTGGCCGTCCGGAAGAAGGTTCGGCTCTCCTCTAGTTCTCCCGAACCATCCGACCAAACCATCCAACACGACCGTCCCGGACTCTCCAAGCTGTTGGTGCCGAACCATCCGACCAAACAGTCCAACCCGACCGTCTCGGACCCTCCAAACTGTTGGTCCCGGACCATCCGACCAAATCGTCCAACCCGACTGTCCCGGACCCTCCAAACTGTTGGTCCCGAACCATCTGACCAAACCCGATCGTCTCGGAATATACAAACGGTCCGTCGGGAAGAACGTCCGGATCTCTTCTAGTTGGCCCGAACCATCTGACCAAACCGTCCAAACCCGACCGTCCCGGAACATACAAACGGCCCGTCCGGAAGAAGGTCCGGATCTCCTCTAGTTGTCCCGAACCATCCGACCAAAACTATCCGACCACCCCGGGCCCTTCGAACTGTTGGTCCCGAACAATCCGACCAAACCATCGAACCCGACCGTCTCGGACCCTCCAAACAGTCGGTCCCGAACCGTCCGACCAAACCATTCAACCCGACCGTCCCGAAACATCCAAACGGTCCGTCCGGAAGAAAGTCCTGATCTCCTCTAGTTGTCCCGAACCGTCCGACCAAACCGTCCAACCCGACCGTCCCGGGCGTTCCAAACGGTCCGTCCGGAAGGTCCGGTTCTCCTCTAGTTCTCCCGAACCATTCGACCAAACGGTCCAACCCGACCGTCTCGGACCCTCCAAACAGGTGGTCCGGAACCATCCTACGAAACCGTGCAACCCGACCGTCTCAGACCCTCCAAACTGTTCGTCCCGAACCATCTGACCAAAACCGTCCAACCCGACTGTCTCGGACCCTCCAAACTGTTTGTCCCGACCCATCCGACCAAACCGTCCAACCCGACCGTCCCGGACCATCCAAATTGTTTGTCCCGAATCATCCGACCAAATCATGTAACCCGACCGTCTCGGACCCTCCCAAACTGTTGCTCCCGAACCATCCAACCAAAACCAACCGTCCCGGAACATACAAACGGTCCGTCAGGAAGAAGGTCCAGATCTCTTCTAGTTGTGCCGAACCATCCGACCAAACCGTCCAACCCGACAACCCCGGGCCGTTCGAACTGCTGGTCCCAAACCATCCGACGAAACCATCCAACCCGACCGTCTCGGACCCTCCAAACCATCCGACCAAACCGTCCAACCCGATCGTATCGGACGCTCCAAACTGTTGGTCCCGAGCCATCCGACCAAACCCGACCGTCACGGAACATACAAACGGTCCGTCCGGAAGAAGGTCCGGATCTCCTCTAGTTATCCCGAACCATCCGACCAAACCATTCAACCCGACCGTCTCGGACCCTCCAAACCATCTGACCAAACCGTCCAACCCGACCGTCTCGGACCCTCCAAACAGTTGGTCCCAAACCGTCTGACCAAACCATCCAACCCGACCGTCCCGAAACTTTCAAACGGTCCGTCCGGAAGAACGTCCTGATCTTCTCTAGTTGTCCCGAACCATCCAACCAATCCGTCCAACCCGACCGTCCCAGACCTTCCAAACGGTCCGTCTAGAAGAAGGTCCGGTTCTCCTCTAGTTCTCCCGAACCATTCGAACAAACCATCCAACTCGACCGTCTTGGACCCTCCAAACTGTTGGTACTGAACCATCCGACCAAACCGTCCAACCCGACCGTCCCGGAACTTTCAAACTGTTGGTCCCGAAGAACCATCCAACAACACCGACCAACCCGACCATCTTAGAACCTCCAAACGGTTTGTCCCGAACCATCCGACCAAACCGTTCAACCCGATTGTCCTGGAACTTGCAAACAGTCCGCCCGGAAGGTCTAGATCTCCTTTAATTGTCCCAATCCATTCGACCAGACCGTCCAACCCGACTGCCCCGGACCTTCCAAACGGTCTGCCCGGAAGAAGGTCCGGTTCTCCTCTTGTTCTGCCGAACCATCTGACCAAACCATCCAACTCGACCGACCCGAACACTCCAAACTGTCAGTGCCGAACCATCCGACCAAACCGTCCAACCGGCCTTCTCGGACCCTCCAAACTGTTGGTCCCGATCATCCGACCAAATCATGCAACCCGACCGTCTCGGACCCTCCAAACTGGTGGTCCCGAACCATCCGACCAAACCGTCCAACCCGACCATCCCGACCTTCCAAACTGTTGGTCCCGAACCATCCGACCAAACCGTGCAACCCGACCGTCCCGGACCTTCCAAACGGTCCGTCCGGAAGACGGTCCGGCTCTCCTCTAGTTCTCCCGAACCATCCGACCAAACCATCCAACCCGATCGTCCCGGACCTTCCAAACTGTTGGTCCCGAATCATCCGACCAAATCATGCAACCCGACCATCTCGGACCCTCCAAATTGTTGTTCCCGAACCATCCGACCAAATCGTCATACCCGACCGTCTCGGACGCTACCAAACTGTTGGTCCCGAACCATCCGACCAAACCCGACCGTCCCGGAACATACAAACGTTCCGTCCGGAAGAAGGTCCGCTAGATCCACTAGTTGTCCCGAACCATCCGACCAAACCATCGAACCTGACCACCCCGGACCCTCCGAACTGTTGGTCCCGAGCCATCCGACCAAACCATCCAACCCGACCGTCTCGGATCCTCCAAACCATCCGACCAAACCGTCAAACCCGACCGTCTCGGACCCTCCAAACTGTAGGTCCCGAACCGTCTGACCAAACCGTCCAACCCGACCGTCCCAGAACTTTCAAACGGTCCCGTCCGGAAGAACGTCCTGATCTCCTCTAGTTGTCCCGAACCATCCAACCAATCCGTCCAACCCGACCGTCCCAGACCTTCCAAACGGTCCATCTGGAAGAAGCTCTGGTTCTACTCTAGTTCTCCCGAGCCATCCGAACAAACCCTCCAAACTGTTGGTCCCGAACCATCCGACCAAACCGTCCAACCCGATAGTCCTGGAACTTGCAAACTGTCCGCCCGGAAGGTTTAGATCTCCTCTAATTGTCCCAAACCATCCGACCAAACCGTCCAACCCGACTGTCCCGGAACTTCCAAACTGTTGATCCCCGAACGATCCAACAACACCGTCCAACCCGACCATCTCAAAACCTCCAAACTGTTTGTCCCGAACCATCCGACCAAACCGTCCAACCCGATAGTCCTGGAACTTGCAAACTGTCCGCCCGGAAGGTCTAGATCTCCTCTAATTGTCCCAAACCATCCGACCAAACCGTCCAACCTGACCGTGCCCGGACACTTCCAAACGGTCTGCCCGGAAGATGGTCCGGTTCTCCTCTTGTTTCTGGCGAACCATCCGACCAAACCATCCAACTCGACCGACCCGGACACTCCAAACTGTCGGTGCCGAACCATCCGACCAAACCGTCCAACCCGACCTTGTCGGACCCCCCAAACCATCCGACCAAATTGTCCAACCCGACCGTCTCGGACCCTCCAAACTGTTGGTCCCGAACAGTCTAACCAAACTGTCCAACCCGACCGTCCCGGACCTTCCAAACGGTCCGTCCGGAAGAAGGTCCGGCTCTGCTCTAGTTCTCCCGAACCATCCGACCAAACCATCCAACCCGACCGTTCCGGACCCTCCAAATTGTTGGCCCCGAACCATCCGACCAAACCGTCCAACCCGACCGTCTCGGACCCTCCAAACTGTTGGTCCCGAACCATCCGACCAAACCGTCCAACCCGACCGTCCCGGACCTTCCAAACTGTCGGTCCCGAATCATCCGACAAAATCATGCAACCCGACCGTCTCGGACCCTCCAAACTGTTGGTCCTGAATCATCCGACCAAATCGTCGAACCCGACCGTCTCGAACGAACCAAACTGTTGGTCCCGAAACATCCGACCAAACCCGACCGTCCCGGAACATACAAACGGTCCGTCCGAAAGAACGTCCGGATCTCTTCTAATTGGCCCGAACCATCCGACCAAACCGTCCGACCCCGATCGTCCCGGAACTTCCAAACGGTCCGTCCAGAAGAAGGTCTGGATCTCCTCTAGTTATCCCGAACGATCCAACTAAACCGTCCAATCCGACCACCCCGGGCCCTCCGAACTGTTGGTCCCGAACCATCCGACCAAACCATCGAACCCGACCGACTCCGACCCTCCAACTGTCGGTCCCGAACCGTCCAACCAAACCATTCAACCCGACCATCCCGAACAAACGGTCCGTCCGGAAGAAAGTCCTGATCTCCTTTAGTTGTCCCGAACCGTCCGACCAAACCGTCCAACCCGACCGTCCTGGACCTTCCAAACGGTCCGTACCGGAAGAAGGTCCGGTTCTCCTCTAGTTCTCCCGAACCATCCGACCAAATCGTCCAACCCTACCGTCCCGGAACTTCCAAACTGTTGGTCCCAAACCATCCGACGAAACCATCCAACCCGACCGTCTCGGACCCTCCAAGCCATTCGACCAAACCGTTCAACCCGACCGTCTCGGACCCTCCGAACTGTTGGTCCCGAACCGTCCGAAGAAATCATCCAACCCGACCGTCCGGGACCTTCCAAAACGGTACGTCCGGAAGAAGGTCCAGATCTCCTCTAGTTGTCCCAACCATCCAACCAAACCGTCCAACCCGACCGTCCCGGACCTTCCAAACGGTCCGTCCGGAAGAAGGTCTGGCTCTCCTCTAGTTCTCCCGAACTATCCGACCAAACCATCCAACACGACCGTTCCGGACCCTCCAAACTGTTGGTGCCGAACCATCCGACCAAACCATCCAACCCGACCGTCTCGGACCCTCCAAACTGTTGGTCCCGAACCATCCGACCAAACCGTCCAACCCGACCGTCAAGGACCCTACAAACTGTTGGTCCCGATCATCCGACCAAATCATGCAACCCGACCGTCTCGGACCCTCGAAACTGTTGGTCCCGAACCTTCCGACCAAATAGTCCAACCCGACCGTCTCGAACGCTCCAAACTGTTGGTCCCGAACCATCCGACCAAACCTGACCGTCCCGGAACATACAAACGGTCCGTCCGGAAGAAGGTCCGGATCTCCTCTAATTGTCCCGAACCGTCCGACCAAGCCGTCCAACCCCGACCACCCCAGACCCTCCGAACTGTGGGTCCCGAGCCATCCGACCAAACCATCCAACCCGACCGTAGCGGACCCTCCAAACATCCGACCAATCTTCATACCCGATCGTCTCAGACGCTCGAAACTTTTGGTCCCGAACCATCCGACCAAACCCGACCTGTCCCGGAACATACAAACGGTCCGTCCGGAAGAAGGTCCAGATCTCCTTTAGTTGTCCCGAACCATCCGTCCAAACCGCCCAACCCGACCAAACCATCCAACACGACCTTCCCGGACCATCCAAACTGGCCGTCCGGAAGAAGGTTCGGCTCTCCTCTAGTTCTCCCGAACCATCCGACCAAACCATCCAACACGACCGTCCCGGACTGTCCAAGCTGTTGGTGCCGAACCATCCGACCAAACAGTCCAACCCGACCGTCTCGGACCCTCCAAACTGTTGGTCCCGGACCATCCGACCAAATCGTCCAACCCGACTGTCCCGGACCCTCCAAACTGTTGGTCCCAAACCATCTGACCAAACCCGATCGTCTCGGAATATACAAACGGTCCGTCCGGAAGAACGTCCGGATCTCTTCTAGTTGGCCCGAACCATCCGACCAAACCGTCCAAATCCGACCGTCCCGGAACATACAAACGGCCCGTCCGGAAGAAGGTCCAGATCTCCTCTAGTTGTCCCGAACCATCCGACCAAACTGTCCAATCCGACAACCCGGGCCGTCCGAACTGTTGGTCCCGAACAATCCGACCAAACCATCGAACCCGACCGTCTCGGACCCTCCAAACTGTCGGTCCCGAACCGTCCGACCAAACCATTCGACCCGACCGTCCCCGAAACATCCAAACGGTCCGTCCGGAAGAAAGTCCTGATCTCCTCTAGTTGTCCCGAACCGTCCGACCAAACCGTCCAACCCGACCGTCCCGAAACATCCAAACGATCCGTCCGGAAGAAAGTCCTGATCTCCTCTAGTTGTCCCGAACCGTCCGACCAAACCGTCCAACCCGACCGTCCCGGGCGTTCCAAACGGTCCGCCCGGAAGGTCCGGCTCTCCTCTAGTTCTCCCGAACCATTCGACCAAACGGTCCAACCCGACCGTCTCGGAACCTCCAAACAGGTGGTCCCGAACCATCCTACCAAACCGTGCAACCCGACCGTCTCAGACCTTCCAAACTGTTCGTCCTGAACCATCTGACCAAACCGTCCAACCCGACTGTCTCGGACCCTCCAAACTGTTTGTCCCGACCCATCCGACCAAACCGTCCAACCCGACCGTCCCCGGACCATCCAAATTGTTTTGTCCCGAATCATCCGACCAAATCATGTAACCCGACCGTCCCGAAACTTTCAAACGGTCCGTCCGGAAGAACGTCCTGATCTCCTCTAGTTATCCCGAACCATCCAACCAATCCGTCCAACCCGACCGTCCCAGACCTTCCAAACGGTCCGTCTAGAAGAAGGTCCGGTTCTCCTCTAGTTCTCCCGAACCATCCGAACAAACCATCCAACTCGACCGTCTTGGACCCTCCAAACTGTTGTACCGAACCATCCGACCAAACCGTCCAACCCGACCGTCCCGGAACTTTCAAACTGTTGGTCCCGAAGACCATCCAACAACACCGACCAACCCGACCATCTTAGAACCTCCAAACTGTTTGTCCCCGAACCATCCGACCAAACCGTCCAACCCGATTGTCCTGGAACTTGCAAACGGTCCACCCGGAAGGTCTAGATCTCCTCTAATTGTCCCAAACCATTCGACAAAACCGTCCAACCCGACTGCCCCGGACCTTCCAAACGGTCTGCCCGGAAGAAGGTCCGGTTCTCCTCTTGCTCTGCCGAACCATCCGAACAAACCATCCAACTCGACCGACCCGGACACTCCAAACAGTCGGTGCCGAACCATCCGACCAAACCGTCCAACCCGACCTTCTCGGACCCTCCAAACTGTTGGTCCCGAACCATCCGACCAACCGTCCAACCCGACCGTCCGGACCCTCCAAACTGTTGGTCCCGAATCATTCGACCAAATCATGCAACCCGACCGTCTCGGACCCTCCAACTGGTGGACCCGAACCATCCGACCATACCGTCCAACCCGACCATCCCGACCTTCCAAACTGTTGGTCTCGAACCATCCGACCAAACCGTGCAACCCGACCGTCCCGGACCATCCAAACGGTCCGTCCGGAAAATGGTCCGGCTCTCCTCTAGTTCTCCCGAACCATCCGACCAAGCCATCCAACCTGATCGTCCCGGACCTTCCAAACTGTTGGTCCCGAATCATCCGACCAAATCATGCAACCCGACCATCTCGGACCCTCCAAATTGTTGTTCCCGAACCATCCGACCAAATCGTCATACCCGACCCGTCTCGGATGCTACCAAACTGTTGGTCCCGAACCATCCGACCAAACCCGACCGTCCCGGAACATACAAAAGGTCCGTCCGGAAGAAGGTCCGCTAGATCCTCTAGTTGTCCCGAACCATCCGACCAAACCGTCCAACCCGACCACCCCGCACCCTCCGAACTGTTGGTCCCGAGCCATCCGACCAGACCATCCAACCCGACCATCTCGGACCCTCCAAACCATCCGACCAAACCGTCCAACCCGACCGTCTCGGACCCTCCAAACTGTTCGTCCCGAACCGTCTGACCAAACCGTCCAACCCGACCGTCCCAGAACTTTCAAACGGTCCCGTCCGGAAGAACGTCCTGATCTTCCCTAGTTGTCCCGAACCATCCAACCAATCCGTCCAACCCGACCGTCCCAGACCTTCCAAACGGTCCGTCTGGAAGAAGCTCTGGTTCTACTCTAGTTCTCCCGAACCATCCGAACAAACCCTCCAAACTGTTGGTCCCGAACCATCCGACCAAACCGTCCAACCCGATAGTCCTGGAACTTGCAAACTGTCCGCCCGGAAGGTCTAGATCTCCTCTAATTGTCCCAAACCATCCGACCAAACCGTCCAACCCGACTGTCCCGGAACTTCCAAACTGTTGATCCCCGAACGATCCAACAACACCGTCCAACCCGACCATCTCAAAACCTCCAAACTGTTTGTTCCGAACCATCCGACCAAACCGTCCAACCCGATAGTCCTGGAACTTGCAAACTGTCCGCCCGGAAGGTCTAGATCTCCTCTAATTGTCCCAAACCATCCGACCAAACCGTCCAACCCGACCGTCCCTGAACTTCCAAACGGTCTGCCCGGAAGATGGTCCGGTTCTCCTCTTGTTCTGCCGAACCATCCGACCAAACCATCCAACTCGACTGACCCGGACACTCCAAACTGTCGGTGCCGAACCATCCGACCAAACCGTCCAACCCGACCTTCTCGGACCCTCCAAACCATCCGACCAAATCGTCCAACCCGACCGTGTCGGACCCTCCAAACTATTGGTCCCGAACCGTCTAACCAAACTGTCCAACCCGACCGTCCCGGACCTTCCAAACGGTCCGTCCGGAAGAAGGTCCGGCTCTCCTCTAGTGCTCCTGAACCATCCGACCAAACCGTCCAACCCGACAGTCTCGGACCCTCCAAACTGTTGGTCCCGAACCATCCGACCAAACCGGCCGTCCCGGAACGTACAAACGGTCCCTGATCTCCTCTAATTGTCCCGAACCATCCGACCAAACCGTCCGACCCGACCACCCCGGGCCATTCGAACTACTGGTCCCGAACCATCCGGCCAAACCATTCAACCCGACCGTCTCGAACCCTCCAAACTGTTGGTCCCGAAATGTCCGACCAAACCGTCCAACCCGACTGTCCCGAAACTTCCACACGGTCCGTCCGGAAGAAGGCCCGGATCTCCCCTAGTTGTCCCGAACCATCCGACCAAACCGTCCAACCCGACCACCCTGGACCCTACGAACTGTTGGTCCCGAACCATCCGACCAAACCATCCAACCCGACCGTCTTGGACCCTCCAAACCATCCGACCAAACCATCCAACCCGACCGTCTCCGAGCCTCCGAACTGTTGGTCCAGAACCGTTCGACCAAATCGTCCAACCCGACCGTCCGGACCCTGCAAACTGTTGGTCCCGAACCATTTGAATAAACCGTCCAACCCGACCGTCTCGGACCCTCCAAACAGTTGGTCCGAACCATCCGACCAAACCGTCCAACCCGACCGTCCCGGACCCTCCAAACTGTTGGTCCGGAATCATCCGACCAAATCATGCAACCCGACCGCCTCGGACCATCCAAATTGTTTGTCCCGAGCCATCCGACCAAATCGTCATACCCGACCGTCTCGGACGCTCCAAACTGTTGGTCCCGAACCATTCAACCAAACCCGACCGTCCGACCAAACCGTCCAGCCCGATCGTCCCGGAACTTCGGAACGGTCCGTCCGGAAGAAGGTCCTGATCTCCTCTAGTTGTCCCGAACCATCCAACCAAACCGTCCAACCCGACCACCACCCCGGACACTTCTAACTGCTGGTCCCCAACCATCTGGCCAAACCATCCAACCCGACCGTCTCGGACCCTCCAAACTGTTGGTCCCGAACCCTCCGACCAAGCCGTCCGACCCTACCGTACCGGAACTTCCAAACGGTCCGTCCGGAAGAAGGTCCTGATCTCGTCTAGTTGCCCCGAACCATCCCACCAAACCGTCCAATCTGACCGTCCTGGACCTTCCAAACGGTCCGTCCGGAAGAAGGTCCGGCTCTCCTCTAGTTCTCCCGAACCATCCGACCAAAACCGACCGTCCCAAAACATACAAACGGTCCGTCATGAAGAAGGTCCAGATGTCCTCTAGTTGTCCCGAACCATCCGACCAAACCGTCCATCCCGATCGTCCCCGGAACATCCAAACGGTCCGTCCGGAAGAAGGTCCGGATCCCCTCTAGTTCTCCCGAACCATCCGACCAAACCATCCAACCCAACCGTCCCGGTCCATCCAAACTGTTGGTCCTGAACCATTTGACTAAACCGTTCAACCCAACCGTCTCGGACCCTCCAAACTGTTTGTCCCGAACCATCCGACCAAACCGTCCAACCCGACCATCCCGGACCCTCCAAACTGTTGGTCCAGAATCATCCGACCAAATCATGCAACCCGACCGTCTCGGACACTCGGAACCGTTGGTCCTGAACCATCCGACCAAATCGTCATACCCGACCGTCTCGGACGCTCCAAACTGTTGGTCCCGAACCATCCGACCAAACCCAACCCTCTCGGAACATACAAACGGTCCGTCCTGAAGATGGTCCGGATCTCTTCTAGTTGTCCCGAACCATCCGACCAAACTGTCCTACCCAATCACCCCGGAACCTCCGAACTGTTGGTCCCAAGCCATCCGACCAAACCATCCAACCCGACCGTCTCGGACCCTCCGAACTGTTGGTCCCGAACCGTCTGGCCAAACCGTCCACCCGACCGTCTCGGACCCTCAAAACTGTTGGTCCCGAACCATCCGACCAAACCGTCCAACCCGACCGTCCCGGACCATCCAAACTGTTGGTCCCGAATCATCCGACCAAATCATGCAACCCGACCGTCTCGGACCCTCCAAACTGGTGGTCCCGAACCATCCGACCAAACCGTCTAACTCGACCATCCCGACCCTCCCAAACTGTTGGTCCCGACCCAACCGACTCAACGTGCAACCCGACCGTCCCGGACCTTCCAAACGGTCCCGTCCGGATGAACGTCCGGCTCTCCTCTAGTTCTCCCAAACCATCCAACCTGACCGCCCCGGACCCTCGAAACTGTTGGTCCCGAACCATCTGACTAAACCGCACAAACCCGACCATCTCGGACCCTCCAAACTGTTGGTCCCGAACCATCCGACCAAACCGTCCAACCCGACCGTCCCGGACCCTCCGAACTGTTGGCCCCGAATCATCCGACCAAATCGTCCCACCCGACCGTCTCGGACGTTCCAGACTGTTCGTCCTGAACCATTCGACCAAACCCGACCGTCCTGGGACATACAAACGGTCCGTCCGGAAGAAGGTCCGGATCTCCTTTAGTTGTCCTGAACCATCTGACCAAACCGTCCACCCGACCATCCCGGACCCTCCGAACTGCTGGTCCCAAACCATCCGACGAAACCATCCAACCCGACCGTCTCGGACCCTCCAACCATCCGACCAAACCGTCCAACCCGACCGTCTCGGAACCTCCGAACTGTTGGTCCTGAACCGTTCGACCAAACCGTGCAACCGGACCGTCCCGGAACATCCAAACGGTCCGTCCGGAAGAAGGTCCAGATCTCCTCTAGTTGTCCCGAACGATCCAACCAAACCGTCCAACCCGACCGTCCTACACCTTCTAAACGGTCCGACCGGAAGAAGGACCGGCTCTCCTCTAATTCTCGCCCGAACCATCCGACCAAACCATCTAACCCGACCGTCCCGGTCCTCTCCAAACTGTTGGTCCCGAACCATCCGAACATCCAAGCGGTCCGTCTGGAAGAATGTCCGGATCTCCTCTAGTTGTCCCCGAACCATCCGACCAAACCGTCCAACCCGACCACCCCGGAACCTCCGAACTGTTGGTCACGAACCATCCGACCAAACCATCCAACCCGACCGTCTCGGACCCTCCAAACCATCCGACCAAACCGTCCAGCCCGACTGTCTCGGAACCTCCAAACTATTGGTCCCGAAACGTCCGACCAAACCGTCCAACCCTATCGTCCCGGAACTTACAAACGGTCCGTCCGGAAGAAGATCCTGATCTCCTCTAGTTGTCCCGAACCATCCAACCAAACCGTCCAACCCGACCGTCCCCAGACCTTCCAAACGGTCCGTCCGGAAGAAGGTCCGGCTCTCGTCTAGTTCTCCCGAACCATCCGACCAAACCGTCCAACCCAACCGTCTCGGACACCCCAAACTGTTGGTCCCAAACCATCCGACCAAACCATCCAACCCGACCGTCCCGGACCTTCCAAACGGTCCGCCCGGAAGAAGGTCCGGTTCTGCTCTAGTTCTGCCGAACCATCCGACCAAACAATCCAACCCGACCGTCTCGGACCTTCCAAACTGCTCGTCCCGAACCATCCAACCAAACCGTCCAACCCGACCGTCCCGGACCATCCAAACTGTTAGTCCCGAATCATCCGACCAAATCATGCGACCCGACCGTCTCGGACCCTCCAAACTGGAGGTCCCGAACCATCCCGACCAAACCGTCCAACTCGACCATCCCCACCCTCCAAACTGTTGGTCCCGAACCATCCGACTCAACCGTGCAACCCGACCGTCCCAGACCTTCCAAACGGTCCGTCCGGAAGAAGGTCCGGCTCTCCTCTAGTTCTCCCGAACCATCCGACCAAACCATCCAACCTGACCGTCCCGGACCCTCGAAACTGTTGGTCCCGAACCATCTGACTAAACCGCCCAACCCGACCGTCTCGGACCCTCCAAACTGTTGGTCCCGAACCATCCGACCAAACCGTCCAACCCGACCACCCCGGACCCTCCGAACTGTTGGTCACGAACCATCCGACCAAACCATCCAACCTGACCGTCTCGGACCCGCCAAACCATCCGACCAAACCGTCCAGCCCGAACGTCTCGGACCCTCCAAACTGTTGGTCTCGAACCGTCCGACCAAACCGTCCAACCTGAACGTCCCGGAACTTCCAAACGGTCCGTACGGAAGGAGGTCCTGATCTCCTATAGTTGTCACGAACCATCCAACCAAACCGTGCAAACCAACCATCTCGGACCTTCCAAACGGTCCATCCGGAAGAAGGTCCAGTTCTCCTCTAGTTTCTCCCGATGCATCCGAACAAACCGTCCAACCCGACGGTCTCAGACCCTCCAAACTGTTGGTCCCGAACCATCCGTCCAAACCGTTCATCCCGACGATCTCGGACCCTCCAAACTGTTGGTCCCCGAACCGTCCGACCAAACCGTCCAACCCGATCATCCCGGAACTTCCAAACCGTCCGTCCGAAGAAGGTCCTGATCTCCTCTAGTTGTCCCGAACCATCCAACCAAACCGTCCAACCCGACCGTCCCGGACCGTCCAAACGGTCCATCTGGAAGAAGGTCCGGCTCTGCTCTAGTGCTCCCGAACCATCCGACCAAACCATCCAACCCGACCGTCCCGGACCTTCCAAACGGTCCGTCCGGATGAACGTCCGGCTCTCCTCTAGTTCTCCCCGAACCATCCGACCAAACCATCCAACCTGACCGCCCCGGACCCTCGAAACTGTTGGTCTCGAACCATCTGATTAAACCGCCCAAACCCGACCGTCTCGGACCCTCCAAACTGTTGGTCCCGAACCATCCGACCAAACCGTCCAACCCGACCGTCCCGGACCCTCCGAACTGTTGGCCCCGAATCATCCGACCAAATCATGCAACCCGACCGCCTCGGACCCTCCAAACTGTTCGTCCCGAACCATCCGACCAAATCGTCCCACCCGACCGTCTCGGACGTTCCAGACTGTTCGTCCTGAACCATCCGACAAAACCCGACCGTCCCGGGACATACAAACGGTCCGTCCGGAAGAAGGTCCGAATCTCTTTTAGTTGTCCTGAACCATCTGACCAAACCGTCCAACCCGACCATCCCGGACCCTCCGAACTGCTGGTCCCAAACGATCCGACGAAACCATCCAACCCGACCGTCTCGGACCCTCCGACCATCCGACCAAACCGTCCAACCCGACCGTCTCGGAACCTCCGAACTGTTGGTCCTGAACCGTTCGACCAAACCGTGCAACCCGACCGTCCCGGAACATCCAAACGGTCCGTCCGGAAGAAGGTCCAGATCTCCTCTAGTTGTCCCGAACGATCCAACCAAACCGTCCAACCCGACCGTCCTACACCTTCTAAACGGTCCGACCGGAAGAAGGACCGGCTCTCCTCTAATTCTCCCGAACCATCTGACCAAACCATCTAACCCGACCGTCCCGGTCCCTCCAAACTGTTGGTCCCGAACCATCCGAACATCCAAACGGTCCGTCTGGAAGAATGTCCGGATCTCCTCTAGTTGTCCCGAACCATCCGACCAAACAGTCCAACCCGACCACCCCGGACCCTTCGAACTGTTGGTCACGAACCATCCGACCAAACCATCCAACCCGACCGTCTCGGACCCTCCGAACCATCCGACCAAACCGTCCAGCCCGACCGTCTCGGAACCTCCAAACTATTGGTCCCGAAACGTCCGACCAAACCGTCCAACCCTATCGTCCCGGAACTTACAAACGGTCCGTCCGGAAGAAGATCCTGATCTCCTCTAGTTCTCCCGAACCATCCAACCAAACCGTCCAACCCGACCGTCCCGGACCTTCCAAACGATCCGTCCGGAAGAAGGTCCGGCTCTCGTCTAGTTCTCCCGAACCATCCGACCAAACCATCCAACCCAACCGTCTCGGACCCCCCAAACTGTTGGTCCCAAACCATACGACCAAACCATCCAACCCGACCGTCCCGGACCTTCCAAACGGTTCGCCCGGAAGAAGGTCCGGTTTCTGCTCTTGTTCTGCCGAACCATCCGACCAAACAATCCAACTCGACCGTCTCGGACCCTCCAAACTGCTCGTCCCGAACCATCCAACCAAACCGTCCAACCCGACCGTGCCGGACCATCCAAACTGTTAGTCCCGAATCATCCGACCAAATCATGCGACCCGACCGTCTCGGACCCTCCAAACTGGAGGTCCCGAACCATCCGACCAAACCGTCCAACTCGACCATCCCCACCCTCCAAACTGTAGGTCCCGAACCATCCGACTCAACCGTGCAACCCGACCGTCCCGGACCTTCCAAACGGTCCGTCCGGAAGAAGGTCCGGCTCTCCTCTAGTTCTCCCGAACCATCCGACCAAACCATCCAACCTGACCGTCCCGGACCCTCGAAACTGTTGGTCCCGAACCATCTGACTAAACCGCCCAACCCGACCGTCTCGGACCCTCCAAACTGTTGGTCCCGAACCATCCGACCAAACCGTCCAACCCGACCACCCCGGACCCTCCGAACTGTTGGTCACGAACCATCCGACCAAACCATCCAACCTGACCGTCTCGGACCCGCCAAACCATCCGACCAAACCGTCCAGCCCGACCGTCTCGGACCCTCCAAACTGTTGGTCTCGAACCGTCCGACCAAACCGTCCAACCTGAACGTCCCGGAACTTCCAAACGGTCCGTACGGAAGAAGGTCCTGATCTCCTATAGTTGTCACGAACCATCCAACCAAACCGTGCAACCCAACCGTCCCGGACCTTCCAAACGGTCCATCCGGAAGAAGGTCCGGTTCTCCTCTAGTTCTCCCGATGCATCCGAACAAACCGTCCAACCCGACGGTCTCGGACCCTCCAAACTGTTGGTCCCGAACCATCCGACCAAACCGTTCATCCCGACGATCTCGGACCCTCCAAACTGTTGGTCCCGAACCGTCCGACCAAACCGTCTAACCCGATCGTCCCGGAACTTCCAAACCGTCCGTCCGGAAGAAGGTCCTGATCTCCTCTAGTTGTCCCGAACCATCCAACCAAACCGTCCAACCCGACCGTCCCGGACCGTCCAAACGGTCCATCTGGAAGAAGGTCCGGCGCTGCTCTAGTGCTCCCGAACCATCCGACCAAACCATCCAACCCGACCGTCCCGGACCTTCCAAACGGTCCGTCCGGATAAACGTCCGGCTCTCCTCTAGTTCTCCCGAACCATCCGACCAAACCATCCAACCTGACCGCCCCGGACCCTCGAAACTGTTGGTCCCGAACCATCTGACTAAACCGCCCAAACCCGACCGTCTCGGACCCTCCAAACTGCTGGTCCCGAACCATCCGACCAAACCGTCCAACCCGACCGTCCCGGACCCTCCGAACTGTTTGCCCCGAATCATCCGACCAAATCATGCAACCCGACCGCCTCGGACCATCCAAACTGTTCGTCCCGAACCATCCGACCAAATCGTCCCACCCGACCGTCTCGGACGTTCCAGACTGCTCGTCCTGAACCATCCGACCAAACCCGACCGTCCCGGGACATACAAACGGTCCGTCCGGAAGAAGGTCCGGATCTCCTTTAGTTGTCCTGAACCATCTGACCAAACCGTCCAACCCGACCATCCCGGACCCTCCGAACTGCTGGTCCCAAACCATCCGACGAAACCATCCAACCCGACCGTCTCGGACCCTCCAACCATCCGACCAAACCGTCCAACCCGACCGCCTCGGAACCTCCGAACTGTTGGTCCTGAACCGTTCGACCAAACCGTGCAACCCGACCGTCCCGGAACATCCAAACGGTCCGTCCGGAAGAAGGTCCAGATCTCCTCTAGTTGTCCCGAACGATCCAACCAAACCGTCCAACCCGACCGTCCTACACCTTCTAAACGGTCCGACGGGAAGAAGGACCGGCTCTCCTCTAATTCTCCCGAACCATCCGACCAAACCATCTAACCCGACCGTCCCGGTCCCTCCAAACTGTTGGTCTCGAACCATCCGAACATCCAAACGGTCCGTCTGGAAGAATGTCCGGATCTCCTCTAGTTGTCCCGAACCATCCGACCAAACAGTCCAACCCGACCACCCCGGACCCTCCGAACTGTTGGTCACGAACCATCCGACCAAACCATCCAACCCGACCGTCTCGGACCCTCCAAACCATCCGACCAAACCGTCCAGCCCGACCGTCTCGGAACCTCCAAACTATTGGTCCCGAAACGTCCGACCAAACCGTCCAACCTTATCGTCCCGGAACATACAAACGGTCCCGTCCGGAAGAAGATCCTGATCTCCTCTAGTTCTCCCGAACCATCCAACCAAACCGTCCAACCCGACCGTCCCAGACCTTCCAAACGGTCCCTCCGGAAGAAGGTCCGGCTCTCGTATAGTTCTCCCGAACAATCCGACCAAACCGTCCAACGCAACCGTCTCGGACCCCCCAAACTGTTGGTCCCAAACCATCCGACCAAACCATCCAACCCCGACCGTCCCGGACCTTCCAAACGGTTCGCCCGGAAGAAGGTCCGGTTCTGCTCTTGTTCTGCCGAACCATCCGACCAAACAATCCGACCCGACCGTCTCGGACCCTCCAAACTGCTCGTCCCGAACCATCCAACCAAACCGTCCAACCCGACCGTCCCGGACCATCCAAACTGTTAGTCCCGAATCATCCGACCAAATCATGCGACCCGACCGTCTCGGACCCTCCAAACTGGAGGTCCCGAACCATCCGACCAAACCGTCCAACTCGACCATCACCACCCTCCAAACTGTTGGTCCCGAACCATCCGACTCAACCGTGCAACCCGACCGTCCCGGACCTTCCAAACGGTCCGTCCGGAAGAAGGTCCGGCTCTCCTCTAGTTCTCCCGAACCATCCGACCAAACCATCCAACCTGACCGTCCCGGACCCTCGAAACTGTTGGTCCCGAACCATCTGACTAAACCGCCCAACCCGACCGTCTCGGACCCTCCAAACTGTTGGTCCCGAACCATCCGACCAAACCGTCCAACCCGACCACCCCGGACCCTCCGAACTGTTGGTCACGAACCATCCGACCAAACCATCCAACCTGACCGTCTCGGACCCGCCAAACCATCCGACCAAACCGTCCAGCCCGACCGTCTCGGACCCGCCAAACCATCCGACCAAACCGTCCAACTGAACGTCCCGGAACTTCCAAACGGTCCCGTACGGAAGAAGGTCCTGATCTCCTATAGTTGTCACGAACCATCCAACCAAACCGTTTAACCCAACCGTCCCGGACCTTCCAAACGGTCCATCCGGAAGAAGGTCCGGTTCTCCTCTAGTTCTCCCGATGCATCCGAACAAACCGTCCAACCCGACGGTCTCGGACCCTCCAAACTGTTGGTCCCGAACCATCCGACCAAACCGTTCATCCCCGACGATCTCGGACACTTCAAACTGTTCGTCCCGAACCGTCCGACCAAAACCGTCCAACCCGATCGTCCCGGAACTTCCAAACCGTCCGTCCGGAAGAAGGTCCTGATCTGCTCTAGTTGTCCCGAACCATCCAACCAAACCGTCAACCCGACCGTCCCGGACCATCCAAACGGTCCATCTGGAAGAAGGTCCGGCTCTGCTCTAGTGCTCCCGAACCATCCGACCAAACCATCCAACCCGACCGTCTCGGACCCTCCAAACCATCCGACCAAACCGTCCAACCCGACCGTCTCGGACCCTCCAAACTGTTGGTCCCGAACCGTCTGACCAAACAGTCCAACCCGACCGTCTCGGAACCTCCAAACTGTTGGCCCCCGAACCGTCCGACCCAAACCGTCCAACCCGAACGTCCCGGAACTTTCAAACGGTCCATCCGGAAGAACGTCCAGATCTCCTCTACTTGGTCCCGAACCATCCCACCAAACCGTCCAACCCGACCGTCCCGGACTTTCCAAACGGTCCTTCCGAAGAAGGTCCGGCTCTGCTCTAGTGCTCCCGAACCATCCGACCAAACGATCCAACCCGACCGTCTCGGTCCCTCCAAACCATCTGACCAAGCCGTCCAACCCGACCGTCTCGGACCCTCCAAACTGTTGGTCCCGAACCGTCTGACCAAACAGTCCAACTCGACCGTCTCGGACCCTCCAAACAGTTGGTCCCGAACCGTCTGACCTAACCGTCCAACCCGAACGTCCCGGAACTTCCAAACGGTCCGTCCGGAAGAACGTCCTGATCTCCTCTAGTTGTCCCGAACCATCCATCCAAACCGTCCAACCCAACCGTCCCGAACCTTCCAACGGTCCGTCCGAAAAAAAGGTCCGGCTCTCCTCTAGTGCTCCCCAACCATCCGACCAAACTGTCCAACCCGACCGTCTCGGACCCTCCAAACTGTTGGTCCCGAACTATCCGACCAAAACAGACCGTCCCGGAACATACGAACGGTCCGTCAGGAAGAAGGTCCAGATCTCCTCTAGTTGTCCCGAACCATCCGATCAAACCGTCCAACCCGATCGTCCCGGAACATCCAAACGGTCCGTCCGGAAGAAGGTCCGGATCTCCTCTAGTTATCCCGAACCATCCGACCAAACCGTCCAACCCGACCACCCCGGACCCTCCGAACTGTTTGGTCCCGAACCATCCCACCAAACCATCCAACCCGACCGTCTGGGACAGTCCAAACCATCCGACCAAACCGTCCAACCCGACCGTCACGGACCCTCCAAACTGTTGGTCCCGAACTGTCCGACGAAACCGTCCAACCTGACCGTCCCGGAACTTCAAAATGGTCCGTCCGGAAGAAGATCCTGATCTCCTCTAGTTGTCCCGAACAATCCAACCAAACCGTCCAACCCGACCGTCCCAGACCTTCCTAACGGTCCGACCTGAAGAAGGACCAGCTCTCCTCTAGTTCTCCCGAACCATCCGAGCAAACCATCCAACCCGACCGTCCCGGTCCCTCCAAACTGTTGGTCCTGAACCATTTGACTAAACCGTCCACCCTACCGTCCCGGAACTTCCAAACGCTCCGTCTGGAAGAAGGTCCTGATCTCCTCTAGTTGTCCCGAACCATCCAACCAAAGCGTCCAACCCGACCGTTCCGAACCTTCCAAACAGTCCGTCCGGAAGAAGGTCCGACTCTCCTCTAGTTTCTCCCGAACCATCCGACCAAACCTTCCAACCCGACCGTCTCGGACCCTCGAAACTATTGGTCCCGAACCATCCGACCAAAACTGACTGTCCCGGACCATATAAACGGTCCGTCAGGAAGAAGGTCCAGATCTCCTCTAGTTGTCCCGAACCATCCGACCAAACCGTCCAAACCCAGTCGTCCCGGAACTTCCAAACGGTACGTCCGGAACAAGGTCTGGATCTCCTCTAGTTGTCCCGAACCATCCGACCAAACCGTTCAACCCGACCATCGCGGGCCCGTCTAACTGCTGGTCCCCAACCATCCGGCCAAACCATCAAACCCCGACCGTCTCGGACCCTCTAAACTGTTGGTCCCGAACCGTCCGACCAAGCCGTCCAACCCGACCGTCACGAAACTTCAAAACGTTCCGTTCGGAAGAAGGTCCAGATCTCCTTTCGTTGTCCCGAACCATCCGACCAAACCGTCCAATTCGACCACCCCGAACCTTCCGAACTGTTGGTCCCCGAACCATCCGACCAAACCATCCAACCCGACCGTCTCGGACCCTCCAAACCATCCGACCTAACCGTCAAACCCGACCGTCTCGGACCCTCCAAACCATCCGACCAAACCGTCCAACCCGACCGTCTCGGACCCTCCAAACTGTTCGTCCCGAACCGTCCGACCAAACCGTCCATCCCGACCGTCCCGGAGCATCCTAACGGTCCGACTGGAAGAAGGTCCTGATCTCCTCTAGTTGTCCCGAACCATCCAACCAAACCGTCCATACCCCGACCGTCCCGGAGCTTCCAAATGGTCCGACCGGAAGAAGGTCCGGCTCTCCTCTAGTTCTCACCGAACCATCCGACCAAACCATCCAACCCGACTGTCCCGGACCCTCCGAACTCTTGGTCCCGAACCATTTGACTAAACCGTCCAACCCGACCGTCGCGGACCCTCCAAACTGTTGGCCCCGAACCATCCAACCAAACCGTCCAACCCGACCGTCCCGCGACCCCTCCAAACTGTTGGTCTCGAATCATCCGACCAAATCATGCAACCCGACCGCCTCGGACCCTCCAAACTGTTTGTCCCGGACCATCCGACCAAAACCATCATACCCGACCGTCTCGGACGCTCCAAAATGTTGGTCCCGAACCATCCGACCAAACCCGACCGTCCTAGAACAAACAAACGGTCCGTCCAGAAGAAGGTCCGGATCTCCTCTAGTTGTCCCGATCCATCCGACAAACCATCCAACCCGACCACCCCAGACACTCCGAAATGTTGCTCCCGAGCCATCCGACCAGACCAGCCAACCCGACCGTCTCGGACCCTCCAAACCTTCCAACAAACCGTCCAACCCCGACCGTCTCGGAACCTCCAAACTGTTGGTCCCGAACCGTCTGCCCAACCGTCCAACCCGAACGTCCCCGGAACTTCCAAACGTCCGTCCAGAAAAAACGCCCTGATCTCTTCTAGTTGTCCCGAACCATCCAACCAAACCATCCAACCCGACCGTCCCGGACCTTCCAAAAGGTCCGTTCGAAAGAAGGTCCCGGCTCTCCTCTAGTGCTCCCGATCAATCCGACCAAACCGTCCAACGACCGTCCTCGGACACACCAAACTGTTGGTCCTGAACCATCCGACCAAACCGACCATCCCGGAACCCTCCAAACTGTTTGTCCCGAACCATCCGACCAAACCGTCCGACCAAACCGGCCAACCGACCGCCCCGGAACATCCAAACGGTCCATCCAAATCATGCAACCCGACCGTCCCGGACCATACAAACTGGTGGTCCCGAACATCCGACCAAACCGGCCAACTCGACCGCCCCGGAACATCCAAATGGTCCGTCCAAATCATGCAACCCGACCGTCTCGGACCCTACAAACTGGTGGTCCCGAACCATCCGACCAAACCGTCCAACTCGACCATCCCGATCCTCCAAACTGTTGGTCCCGAACCATCTGACCAAACCCGACCGTCCCGGATCATACAAACGGTCCGTCCGTAAGAAGATGTCCGGATCTCCTCTAGTTGTCCCGAACCATCCGACCAAACCATCCAACCCGACCACCCCGGACCTCCGAACTGTTGGTCCCGAACCGTCTGACCAACCGTCCAACCCCGACCGTCCCAGACCTTCCAAGCAGTCCGTCCGAAAGAACGTCCTGATCTCCTCTAGTTGTCCCGAACCATCCAACCAAGCCGTCCAACCCGACCGTCCCGGAACTTCCAACGGTCCGTCCGGAAGAAGGTCTGGCTCTCCTCTAGTCCTCCCGAACCACTGACCAAACCAACCAACCAGACCGTCTCGGACCCTCCAAACCATCCGACCAAACCGTCCAACCCGACCGTCTCGGACCATCCAAACTGTTGGTCCCGAACCATCCGACCAAACCGTTCAACCGACGTCTCGGACCCTCCAACTGTTGGTCCCGAACCGTCTGATGAAACTGTCCAACCAGACCGTCTCGGACCCGTCCAAACTGTGTGGTCCCGAACCATCCGACCAAAACCGTCCAACCCGACCGTCCCGGGCCCTCCAAACTGTTTGGTCCCAAATCATCCGTACCGATCATGCAACCCGACCGTCTCGAACCTCCAAACCGTTGGTCCGAACCACCCGTCCACCGACCAACCGTCCAACCCGACCGTCCCGGACCCTCCAACTGTTGGTCCCAAATCATCCAACCAATCATGCAACCCGACCGTCTCGGACCCTCCAAACCGTTGGTCTCGAACCATCCAACCCGACCGTCTCGAGCCTCCACAACTGTCCGTCCCGAACCATCCGACCAAACCCGACCGTCCGAACATGCAAACGTCCCGTCCGAGAAGGTCTGGATTTCCTCTAGTTTGTCCCGAACAATCCGACAAGACCGTCCAACCCGACCAGCCCGGACCCTCTGAACTGTTGGTCCCGAGCCATCCAAACCAAAACCGTCAAAACCCACCGCCTCGTACCCTCCAAACCTCCGACCGATCCGTCCAACCGGACCGGTCTCGACCCTCCAAACTGTTGGTCCCCGAACCGTCCGACACCAACCGTCCAAACCCGACGTACTCGGATCCTCTAAACTGTTGTCCCGACCATCCAACCAAACCGTCCAAACCCGACATACCCGGACCATCCAAACTGGTGTCCCGAACCAACCGACCAAACCGTCCACTCGACCATACGCTGAACCCTCCAAACTGTTGGTCCCGAACCATGCGACGACCACGTTGCCAACCCGACGTCACCCGGACCGTCCAAAACGGTCCGTCCCGAAGAGGTCCGCTCTCCCGTATTTCTCCTCCGCATACCATCCGACCAAACCATCCAACCTGACCGTCCCGGACCCTCCAACTGTTTGGTCCCGAACCATCCCGACCAACCGTCCAACCCGACCGTCCCGGACCCTCCAAACTGTTGGTCCCAAATCACCGACCAATCGTGCAACCCGACCGTCCCGACCCATCCAACCGTTGGTCCCGAACCATCCGACCAATCGTCAAACCCACCGTCTCAGACCTCCCTAACTGTGGTCCCGATCATCCGACCTAAACCGACCATCCCGGAACATACAAACCGGTCCGTCGGGAGAAGTGTTCAATCTCCTCTAGTTGTCCCCGAACCATCCGACCAAACCGTCCACGCACCCGATCGTCCCGGAACTTCAAACGGTCCGTCCGGAAGAATGTCCGAATCTCCTCTATTGTCCCGACCATCCAACCAACCGTCCATCCCCGACCACCCCGGGCTCCGAACTTGGTCCCGAACCATCGGACCAAACCTTTGCAACCTGACCGTCTCGGACCCTCCCGAACGTGTTGTCCCGAACACGTCCGACCAAACCGTCCACACCGACTGTCTCGGACCCTCCAAACCATACCTGACCAAACCGTCAATCCCGACCGTCTTGGACCCTGCAAAACTGGGTGGTCCCGAACCATCCGACCAAACCTTCCAACCCGACCGTCCCGAAACTTCCAACGGTCCGTCGGAAGAAGGACGATCTCCTCTAGATGTCCCGAACCATCCGACCAACCGTCGAACCCGACCACCCTGACCCTCCGAACTGTTGGTCCCGAACCATCCGACCACACCATCCAACCCGACCGTCTCGGACCCTTCAACCATCCGCCAAACCGTCCAACCCGACGTCTCGGACACCTCCAAACTGTTGTCCCGAACCGTCCACTGTACCGTTTCGGACTTCCAAACGGTCTGTCCGAAGAACGTCCTGATCTCGTCTAGTTGTCCCGAACCATCCAACCAAACTGTCCCACCCGATTCGTCAAACCGGACCTTCCCAACGGTCCGTCCGGAAGAAGGTCCGGCTCTCCTCTCGTGCTTCCCGAACCATCTGACCAAACACAACACCCGACTGTCTCGGACCTCCAAACCATCCTGACCAAACAACGTCCAACCTGACCATCATCGGACCCTCCAAACCATCTGACCAAACCGTCCAACCCGACCGTCCGGACCAACCAAACTGTTAGTCCCAACCGTCCCACCAAACCGTCCAACCCGACCTTCCCGAAGTTCCAAACGGTCCCGTCCGGAAGTAGTCCGGATCTCCTCATATTGTCCCGAACCATTCGACCAAACCGTCAACGACCGACCCGGCCCGGACGCTCCGAACTGTTTGGTCCCGAACCATCCGACCAAACCATCCAACTCGACCGTCTTGGACCCTCCAAACCATCCGACTAAACCGTCCAACCCGACCATCTCGGACCCTCCAAACCATCCGCCAAACCGTCCACCCGACCGTCTCGGACCCTCCAAACTGTTCTTGGTCCCGAACACGTCCAACAAACCATCCAACCGACCGTGCTCCGGACACTTCCCAAACGGTCCCGTCCGGAAGGAGTGTCCGGCTCTCTGCAAGTATGTTCTCCCGAACCCAGCGACCAAACCGTCCAACTCGACCGTCAAACTCGGACCCCTCCAAACTGTGTCACCGAACCATCCGACAAACAGTCCACTCGACCGGCTTCGTCGGACCTCCAAACTAGTTGTCCCTCGAACCATCCGACCAACCGTCCAAACCGACCGCAAAACATGCGACGGACTTCCAAACGGGGTGTGCCCAGCCGTGCAAATCATGCAACCCGACCGTCTCGGACCCTCCAAACTGTGGTCCCGAACCATCCGACCAACCGTCCAACTCCGACATCCCAACTCTCGAACTGTTGGTCCCGAAACCATCTGACCAAACCCAGACCGTCCCGGAACATACAACGTCCTCCGATCTCCTCTAGTTGTCCCGAACCATCCGACCAACCGTCCAACCCGACCACCCTGGACTCTCCGATTGTTTGGTCCCGAACCGTCTGACCAAACGTCCAACCCGACCGCCTCGGACCCTCCCAACCATCCGACCAAACCGTCCAACCCGATCCCGTCTCGGACCCTCCAAACTGTTGGTCCCGAACCGTCGGACCAACCGTCCCAACCTGACCGTCCAGAACTTCCAAACCGTACGTCCGGAAGAACGTCCCTGATCTCCTCTAGTTGTCCCGAACCGTCCAACAAACGTCCAACCCCGACCGTACCGACCCTTCCAACGGTCCGTCCGAAGAAGCTCCGGCTCTCCTCTAGTTCTCCCCGAACCATCCGACAACAACATCCAACTGACCGTCCGGACCCTCCAAACTGTTGGTCCCGAACCATCTGACTAAACCGCCCACCCAACCGTCTCGGACCCTCCAAACTGTTGGTCCCGAACCATCCAACCAACCGTGCCAAACCCGACCGTCCCGGACCTCCAAACTATCGGTCGCCAAATCATCCGAGCCAAATCGTGCCACCCGACCGTTTCGGACCCTCCAACACCGTTGTCCCGAACATCCGACCAAATCGTTATAACCACACCGTTTCGGACGCTCCTAACTGTTGGTCCCGAACCATCCGACCAAACCCGACCGTCCCGGAACATACACGTCCCGTCCGGAAGAAGGTCCGGATCTCCACTAGTTGTCCCGAACCATCGACCAAACGTCCAACCCGACCGTGCTCGACCCTCCAAACTATTGGTCCCGAACCATCCCGACAAAACAGATCATCCGGAACATACAAACGGTCCGTCGGGAGAAGGTTCAGATCTCCACTTGTTGACCCGAACCATCCACCCGATCGTCCCGGAACTTCCAAACGTCCGTCCGGAGAATGTCCGGATCTCCTCTAGTTGTCCCGAACCATCCACCGAACCGTCCATCCCGACCACCCCGGGCCCTCCGAACTTTTGGTCCCGAACCATCGACCAAACATCCAACCGACGTGTCGACCCTCCGAACTGTTGGTCCGAACTGTCCGACCAAACCGTCCAACCCCGCTTACTCGACCCTCCGAACTGTTGTCCCGAACCTTCCGACAAACCGTCCTACCCGAACTGTATCGGACTCTCCAAACATCCGACCAAACCGTCCGACCCCAGACCGTCTCGACCCTGCAAACTGTTGGGTCCCGAACCATCCGACCAAACCGTCCAACAGACTGTCCGAAACTTCCATACGATCCGTCCGAAGAAGGTCCCGGATCTACTCTAGTTGTGTCCCGAACCATCCGACCAAACCGTCGAACCCGACCACTCCCGACCCTCCGACCTATTGGTCCCGAACCATGCCCGACCAAACCATCCAACCCGACCCGTCTCGGACCCTCCAAACCATCCGACCAAACCGCCAACCCGACCGTCTCGACCCTCAAACCAGTCCGACCAAACGTCCAACCCGACCTTCTCGACCCTCCAAACTGTTGGTTCCGAACCGTCCGACCAAACCGTCCAACCCTAACCGTTTTGGAACTTTCAAACGGTCTGTCCGAGAACGTCCTGATCTCGTCTCGTTGTCCCGAACCATCCAACCAAACTGTCCACTGATCGTCCCGGACCTTCACAAACGTCCCGTCCGCAGAAGTCCGGCTCTCTTCTGGTGCTCCCGAACCATCTGACCAAACCACCAACCCAACTGTCTCGACCTCCAAACCTATCCGACCAAACCGTCCAACCCGAGACCATCTCGACCCTCCAAACCATCCGACCAACCGTCCAACCCGACCGTCTCGGACCCTTCAAACTGTTGCTCCCGACGGTCCCGACCCACTGTCCAACCCGACCGTCCCGAAAGTTCCAAACGGTCCGTCCCGGAAAGTAGGTCCGGATCTCCTCTAGTTGTCCCGAACCATTCGAACCAAACCGTCGAACCCTGACCTCCCGGTCCTCTGAACTGTTGGTCCCGAACCATCCGCCAAACCATCCAACCCGACCGCCTCGGACCCTCCAAACCATACCGACTAACCGTCCAACCCCGAACGCGATGTCTCGGACGCTCCAAAACGATCCTGACCAAACCGTGCCAACCTGACCGTCTTGGACCCTCCAAACTGTTTGGTCCCGAACCGTCCAACCAAACCATCCAAACCCGACCGTCCCGACCCTCCAAACTGGTCTGTCCGGAAGAAGGTCCGCTCTCCTTAGTTCTCCCGAACCATCCGACCAAACCGTCCAACTCGACCGTCTCGACCCTCCAAACTGTGGTCCCGAACCATCCGACCAAATCGTCCAACCCGAACGTCTCGGACCCTCCAAACATCTGACCAAACCGTCCAACCCGACCGTCTCGGACCCTCCAACTGTTGGTACCCGAACCGTCTGACCAACCGTCTAACCCGACCGTCCCCAGAACATCCAAACGATCCGTCCGGAAGAACGTCCTGATCTCCTCGAGTGTCCCGAACCATCCAACCAAACCATCCAAACCCGACCGTCCCGGACCTTCCAATGGTCCGTCCGGAAGAAGGTCCGGCTCTCCTCTAGTGCTCCAACGCATCTGACCAAACCACCAACCCGACGTCTCGGACCCTCCAAACCATCCGACAAACCGTCCAACCCGACAGTCTCGGACCATCCAACTGTTGGTCCCGAACCATCCGACCAAACCATCCAAACCCGACCGACTCGGACCCTCCAAACATTGGTCCCGAACCATCCTACCAAACCATCCAACCTGACCGTCTCGGACCCTCCAAACTGTTGGTCCCTGAACCATCTGACTAAACTGCCCAACCCGACCGTCTCGGACCCTCCAAACTGTTGGTCCCGACCATCCGACCAAACATCCGACCCGACCATTCGGACCTCCAAACTGTTGTCCCTAATCGTCCTACCAAATCATGCGACCCGACCGTCTCGGACCCTCCAAACTGTTGGTCCCCGAACCACCCGAACAAACCGTCCATCTGACCATCCGCGGACCCTCAAACTGTTGCGTCCCGAATCATCCGACCAAATCATGCGACCCGACCGTCTCGGACCGTCCAAACTGTTGGTCCCGAACGTATCTGACCAAACCGTCCCACCGACCCGTCTCGGACGTTCGAAACTGTTGGTCCCGAACCATCCGACCAAACCCGACGCGTCTGGAACATACAAACGGTCCGTCCAGAGAAGGTCCGGATCTCCTTTGTTGTCCTAAACCATCTGACCAACCCGTGCAACCGACCACCCCGGACCCTCCGAACTGCTGGTCCAACCCATCCGACGAAACCATCCAACCACGACGGTCTCGGACCCTCCAAACCATCCGACCAAACCGTCCAACCCGACCGTCTCGGACCCTCCAAACTGTTGGTCCCGAACCGTGCTGACGAACCGTCCACGACCGTCTCGGACCCTCCAACTGTTGGTTCCGAACCATCCGACCAAACCGTGCAGCCCGACCGTCCCGGACCTTCCAAACTGTCCGTCCGGAAGAAGTCCCGGCTCTCCTCCTAGTCTCATGAACCATCCGACCAAACCATCGAACCTGACTGTCCCGGACCCTCCAAACTGTTGTCCCGAACCATGTGACAAACCGCCCAACCGAGCCGTCTCGGACCCTCCAAACTGTTGGTCCCGAACCATCCGACCAACGCGTCCACACCCGACCGTACCCGAACCCTCCAAACTGTTGGTCCCAAATCATCCGACCAAAACATGCACCCGACCGTCTCGGACGATCCCAACCGTTGGTCCCGAACCATCCGACCAAATCGTCATACCCGACCGTCTCGGATGCTTCAACTGTTGGTCCCGAACCATCCGATGAAACCCCACCATCCCGGACGTGCAAACGGTCCATCCGGAAGAAGGTCCGGATTTCCTCTAGTTTTCTCCGAACCATCCGACCAAACCCGTCCAACCCGACCAGCCCGGACCCTCTGAACTGTTGTCCCCGGGCCATCCGACCAACTATCCAACCCAACCGTCTCGGACCCTCCAAACCATCCGACCAAATCGTCCAACCCGACCGTCTCGACCTTCCACAACCATCCGACCAAAGCGTCCAAACCCAACCGTCTCGGACCATCCAAACCATCCGACCAAACCGTCCAACCCGACCGCCTCGGACCCTCCAAACCTGTTGGTCCCGAACCGTCTGACCAAACCCGTCCAACCCGACCGTCCCGGAACTTTCCACCGGACCGTCCGAAGAACGTCCGATCGCTCCTCTATTGTCCAGAATCATCACCAAATCATGCAACCTACCGTCTCGGACCCTCCGAACTGTTGGTCCCGAACCATCCGACCAAATCGTCCCCACCCGACCGTCTCGACGTTCCACAACTGCTGGTCCCAGAACCATCCACCAAACCAACCGGACTCGGACTACAAAACGTCCCTCTGAGAAGAAGTTCCCGATCTCCTCTAGTTGTCCCGAACCATCCGACAAAACCGTCCCATACCCGACCACCCCTGCCCCTCCAGAACTTTTGGTCCCGAACCATCCACCAACCATCCAACCCCGACCGTCTCGATTCAACTAAAAATGCTGTCAGGGATACTGGGGCCGCTAATGGGGGGGGGAGCAACCTAGCGTCGCAGTACGACTTCGGGGGAATGGGGGGACAAAACTGTAGGGGGGGTTCGTAGAGGAGGGAGACGGGAGAGGTCATGGTGTGCTTGGTAGTAAGCGGATTTGGTCGAGTGATTGTTTAGGGAGAGCGGACTTATCTCCGTCCTCTTTTCCTTGTCTCTGCCGATTGTGTGATTTTTTTCTGTGTAGTGATATAAGAGGAGAAGTGCTGTCCCTGCCGCGGGGGAGAGGAGATGTATGAATACGAGGGAGAGATAGTAGAGGGGGAGGGAGAAGAGAGACGAGGAAGCCGAGGGAGGGCGGAGTCTCTTCAGGCGAAA
>JAGXJF010001626.1:0-10319 GCA_019208055.1 Stipa capillata | reverse complement strand
CAGTGTCCACTATAGCCAGTCGGACACATCACCGCAGTGGCACAGAGGGGGATGGGGGTGGCATTGTGCTGTGTGGGGGTGAGGCGGACAATATGGCGCACGGGGACGCGATGGACGGCACTGGTACCGACGGGCGACAACGTGTGGCACGACTTGCTGCTATGCACATGCTATGCACGACAAGTGCAGGCCAAAGCGTGCACCGAGTGGCATGCTCACGTCTGGTCATGCTCAGGTGCGCCTGGCCATGTCAGCTCGCACCACAAGGGAGCTAGGGACATGTACAAGGAGTACATGGAAGTTACGCATCGAATGAGAGTAGTGGTCAGTGTAGAACTTGAATGCCAATGTCAAACACAAACTAGGGTTTGGTGGGCAGGTACATAGAAGATTTTTCCTGGGGAGAGTGCTAATGGAGATAAGCTCTAGGGAAAGAAAAGATGTTCCCCAATTTAAATTAGATTTTTTTGAGTACTTTAGGCTATGATTTCATGTGGCAGAAGATTATGGCAGAGCTGGACTTTAGGGTTTGGTTCAGATATTTTGTACTGAAGAGGGTTGGATAAGCATATGGGTGAGTTCGTAAGGTGTCGAATAAGCTTGAAAAATTATTTGAGAATTTTCCAAAAGATTTTGAGGTTGGAAACATGGCATAGAACCTAGGCAGAATCCGCCTTTTGAAAATGCTCACAATTTTGAACATAAGGTGAACATGTTTTTCTATATTTGGACTCCTGATAATATAGGGAATGTTGTAGAATTTTCTTGAAATGTTTTGAAATTTATTTCTATGGATTGTAGTTCAATGCTTAATTATACCCTGAATTTAAATATATTGATATATGAATATTTTTGAATTGGACCTCCTAATATTATTTTATATTTGGGTGGGGAGTGATTTTAGAATCTTCCCAGAATTTTCTTAGAATTTTTGGAGAGGTAGAGATGCATAAGATTATGGAATTAGGGTTTCTGCCCTAAAAAATATATTAGGGAGAAAGGGGAATTGTGTTAGGTCTAGGGTTTCGACTAGAGGGATGTGATATAGGATGTATATGGAGGTGAGAGGAATTCATGCACACTGAGTTGAGAAGGGTTTGTTTGTGGATTGACTTTAGGGTTTCCACTCGGTTGCCGAGGGAGAACATAGGGTTAGGATATATGTGTATATGGTGCATGTGTCGGGTTAGTGGTTGCATGCACACGTCTTGTTAATGTCATGTGTGTGTTGTATCCTTGCAGAACTTAAGTTCATTTACTAGATGCAATGACATGTTTTTCTAAATTGAGGTGTGAAAGTATATTACAACACATAAAAATTACTAAAAAGTTGAATCTAGTTATTGTCCTCTTGCCGAAGATTCCCTCGAATGCAATATCTTAGGCATCCAAGATCCGACTAACTTGATTCCACTTGCATGAGTCTTTAGTTTGAAATTACATGCATTTCATATCATAATCATACTGATGAACTTTTCGTAGTGGCAAATGTCGCCATTGTGCCTTTCCGGTCTTTCAAGCAATACCTCTCTCTTGACCAACAAGGCAAGAAACCCCCCTTTCATCATGTTGTCCATACAAACTACTAGTATGTTCAAAGCCTTTATTTCATTGAATCAAATTCTGCTTTTCCGGTAGTTAGTTATTCGTGCATGAGCCTGCTTTGTAACCCTAGTATCATATCAATCCCTTCCAAGCTAGCTTATTAAGTTCTAGTCAAGTCTTTAGCAACAAGTTATCTTATTATCATATGCTTAGCCAAACTTAGATTTGTCGAGTCATGATCCTTTGAATGGTCTGACGAATTGATGTTATGTAGATGAATCACATGTGATGTTTAATGTACACTACCGGGAAGTAGTTAAAAAACCTGACTCATAATCATTAGGTTTAGACGAGAGGCCATGGTTAACATGGGTGGTTTGTCTCGTTTTCTAGCAAAATCTGTTTCCAACGTATATTGCTCCAAGATTAGTGTACTTCTACACAAGTGGTATAATGGAAGCACTCACAACTTAATATATGAGTTGTTTTAGTTCCATGTTTCCATTTGTAGTGTGTGTGTGAAATGATGTGATGTGGTAATCTCAATATAAGGTTAGGGTGGACAGTCTTGACAAGACTAGGGATGTACCACGATTCACAACTTTTGGGACTATGTTGGAGTTAACAGTCGTACTGGTGTACATGGACTAGCTCATATAGATGGCTCGTAGCTAAATCGAAATCATTTTAATAGTCATGTTCGATCACCTTCCGCCAGAACATCTTGTGAAGTGTACTAATTGCATGGCATTAGGAGTCGATCGATAAGTGTAGGTAAGTTGCACACCCTGCAGGGTTAAAACTATTCAAATAGCCATGTCAATGGTTATGGACAACTTGGTAATTACCTGCATTGAATTAGATAACTTCAACATTAATATAAAACTGCCAACTTTTGGTTTAGTGAAGTTAGTGACTACCTCGTGGGTGATTGACCTTCTCCAAATAATCCTTCAAGCATCGAGGATTAATTGTAGCGTAGCTTTCAATGAGAAAGATTATCGAACCCATGGGGAGGTGGTGATTAATCTCACTTGGTCGAAATCTAAAATCACACTAAAAATGATAAAACATAAAGGATGAGATGCACGACTACTTTTCTCAAATAGTCATTAACCTAAATGATGAAATGGATGAATGAAATATGCAATTACTTGACCTAGGATGCAATTTATATTTTGGGAATAAATACATGAGATATATAGGTTCACTAGTAGCAAATTTTTGAGCAAGTAATAGGGAATACGCAACAATAAAGTACCAAATACGAATTTGCAATTATTAAAAGAGAGACTAGTATTACTAGTAATACATAGATGCAATCTACCCTTTGTCCATCCACCAAATTTAACTGCACATCATGGCATAAGCAGGAACAATACTAATATTTCAGTAATGATATACAAGAGAGGACCACACGGTTGGCTGCTCTACCGCATCCCTCATGCTTACCAAAGAATGCGTCGCTAAGTGTTGCGCATGGACAATTCACAACGCATAATCAATTAATCTATAAAAGTTATAGCATGCAAAATATTAATCCCATGTTAACAATTGATTACATGGAAGACTGACGGTAACCACAATAACAATTTGATGGCACCAAAGGTGGATGGGCATTACGATAAAATAGAGGATGCTACGAAGCTACTACTACACACCCCCAACCTCGATGGACTACTCATAAATCATGCAATTCATCAAAAGCAAAGGGTAGATTAATTTCATTATAAAAAGTATCAATGAACAAACCAGTCCTCTAAGGTTCCAGTGAAGTAGTTGAAGTAGAAAGGAGAACTAACCTATGGTGGCTTGCTATGGATGATGATCTATGGATGGAGATGGGAATTGTGGTTGCTGGCCGCATCTCCTTGTTCTGTCCCGAAAGCTTCTCTACTTGCGTCACGAAGCCCCCATTATGAAGGCGAAACACTATATGGGCTTTCTGGAGGTCAAAAATGGATCTATACATGAAATGGTGGCGGCGACTGAGCCTTGGTGGGGCCCAGTCGACAGGAGGGGTGGCACATTGTCACCTGGACCTACCGCCCCGCTTAGGGCTAGCTTGGCTGGCTGCCACCTTTCGCAGGAATTCTCCCCCATCCGGAATGTTCCCAAATACGCTCGATTTACTAATTTTGTGTTGTTTTTCTTACGTATAGAAGATAAAGTGATAAATAGGCGACCTGGCCATCTATTTAGTAATTCAAAAATTAATAAAAATGTAACAAAAATGCATCATTAAACTCAGAAAAATATGATATGTTTTTGATGTATTAGTGATATGAGGAAGAGTTGAATTGGTCATAAGCTATGACGATAATGGAAGAAATAGTGTAGTTTTGGAGAACGCTTGCTCACCCTATTATAAAATCGATCTGGTAGTCAATTTTTATCTACTTAGCTTAGTTAAAGTAAAATTTGGCTTTACACGAACTAGTCCACAAACAGTCTTTGTTGACACCTTGTGCATCTATTACCAGTTTAATGTAAGTCTTTTGGGGTAATTTTGTACTCACCTTGTACCGTTGATATATTTGTTGTAGAGGAAATCGTCCCCTCTAATGATGGTTTCTACATAGAGATCGATGTTAATGACGAGTAGTTGTTGGGGATCACAAACAGTGGTTTGGACTGGGGTTATGGCAGAACCATATTTTTGTTCTGCTACCACTTTTGGCTCTACCTCTATACTATTGTCTAAGTCATTATATAACTTCCACTGTGTATTTGCTACTTGGTCATGCAACTATTGTGTGAATTAAATTTGTTAAGCTTACTCACTATAGAAATTTATATTTTTCATTTTTATTGTAGAGTTATTGTTATGATACCTGATTGTTATAACATGTCTCATGTGTTTTTCTTGTATGTTTTTAAAGCACATGAAGTATATAGGGGTTTGGAATTGACCATATGAAATTTTGATGTGTAATCATCATTGTGAAGTGACTTCCTAGTTGAGAGCTTAAGAACTATATCACCTTGCTCTAGTTGTGCATTAAATTGTCGGCACAAGTCAGGGTTAATGTTCTAGCTTAGTTAGGAAGAGAGTGGGGACTATATCATTCCACATCAACTGATGCATTCAATTTTCGGCTGTCGAGGTTGGGGTTGAGGTTTTAGGCTTTTTGAGACTATATTACTCTACTCTTATCGAGATTTATATCTGGATTGTCAAGGTCAAGGTTGACGTCTTGGTCTGTGCAATGATCTCATTTAAGATTTTATATTGACGACACAATTATTCAACATTCGCATAACATTGTTGCAATTCACGGTGCAATCATAGACTACCTCAACAAGTTAGCCCTATCCAACGGAGATTTTCTATTACTCTAGATAACACCACTTCAAATACTGCATTGAGAATAGTAGAGGAAAAAAATCTGGACCAATATAGCTTTTACAAGTCAAGTCTTTGTTAGATACACATTTGACTTTTGCAACCCGAGTGGTTGTCTCAATCTACGTGGTCTTCAGTCATAAATGACTTCAATATGAGTAGACAATATAAATGTAGTCGACTACAAGTGTTGACCTAGTCAATGATCATCATTTATCTAGGATTAAATAATCCTAGAAGTATTTTATCTCTACCAAACCAAGAGGCTCGAAATTATAATGTCTTCAATACAGGGCCAAAGCTCGATTACTAGGCGCAGCATAGGTTGCTTAAAGCCTAGGAACTTTTCTCTATCCATGACCACCCTATAGGTCGTAGGAGCGGTTATCCTCGTGAGTAGGTTGTACGCGCACGGGAGAAGGTATCCATCCTGAGATCAAGATGACGCCATGCGGCGCTATCAAAGACACACTCGATGGTCGGAGAAATCATTCCCATCTCAACAACAGTTGGTGCTAAGAGAAAAGCAACTAGTAGTTCTCCTAGTATATAAGCCTAGCATGGTGCGCATGGCAGAAAGATATAGAACAAACATTTGTCATGTAAAATACCCCCTGTTTTGATCATCTATCAATGAATAGAGAGCCCCTTTCTTGTCAATTATTCATCACGAGTGATCTTAGCACTATGAAGCATCAATTCTCCGCAAATACAACAAGTTTGTAAGATCAGCCTCCAGGACGAGAGTTCCGATCATTGACAGTAGCATAGTTGAGTATTATTGCAAAGTGCAAACTCCTCATATTGAGTTGTTAAAATGTTAAGCTACATGCGCTTGTTGCGGGGTATGGCCATTGCAGATATAAAATGTTTCATATGCACCTAAAAGTTGTTTCATGTTAAATTTTCAAAACCTGATACAACCTTTGCAGGAACAAAAATCCAACCATGAAACGTACATGCAAGTTGGTTTTAGAAACCCACCAAATCCATTGGAATGGAGCTGCTCTGCCCTTCATCCCCAAATGCAATAGGGGAATTAAGGTAGTTCACGTGGTCAACATTAACTCCCCGTCGAGATAAATCACCGATCGAATTGGGTCTAACAACTGGCGGTAGAGGCAAGAAACACACATGATTTGGGGGAGGAAACTCTATGTCTTGGATCAGATGGGCCATTTTTGGATGTTTCAACCTAAAATTTTGTGCATCATTTAGTGGAGATGGGGAGTGAAGAAGGAAGAAGGAGACCACAATGTTGTAACAGAAGGAGCCTACAATGTAGGAAACAACATCTGACGTTTACGATGTAGAACTACAGTTCCTAATATTAGCATACCGATTTGTAGCGACTGCCTAAATAATATCACTGCCTCTGAATACGAGCACCTGCATGGAAAAGGGACATTTCTACTTAAGGCGGCTCAATGAGGAAAGCTAACATATTACATATATAGCACTCCAAATATAATGAACTAAAAAGTTAGTGACTAAAATTCTAACCGAAATAGAATAAGTAATTACATGACACCCTATATAAGTAACACTACTACAAAAAGGTCATCCGCTATACCGCATCACTAACGGGCGGAGAAAAGCCCGTCACGCTTCCCATATATCACTGACGGGCATAAGGAAAGAAGTCAGTAGTGACTATACAAGATGTGTCGTTTCGAGTCATCACTGACGGGCAAGAAGAAAGACCGTCAGTACTGACATAAGCGGAAACACAAGATTTGACAGAAAGACATCACTGACAGGCGCACAGAAAGACCCGTCACATATGTAAACTATCATCTATGACGGTCGCTTACAAGCACCCGTCAGTGATATGAAGTTGAATTATCACTGACGGTCACCAGTAATAGCCGTCAGAGGTAATAACCACATCTCTGACGGGCTCCCTTCTCGCCCGTCTGTGGTGACTTGGGACATGATATAGACATGTGTCAGCACTGACGGATCTTTTGTCCTGCCCGTCAGTGAGGTATATTTCTATTTCACTGACGGGCTGTTGTGGGTCGCCCGTCAGTTCTCGTTGTTTATCACTGACGGTTCCTTTCATGATGCCCGTCAGTGGTATGCCTTCCTATATAAATCCAGCCCAAGCTCGAAAAACTTTCTGTGCCCGCGCGTCCAAAGGACCAGCTGCGTGCGCCGCCGTCGCCAGCTAAACTGCTGCGGCCCGCGCGTGGCCCTATTCTCTCCCGAAGGCCCTCTTCTCTCCAGCCCAGCCTCTTGATCCCTCTCTCAAAGATTGCTAGCTAGCCCGGCCTCTTGATTCTCTCCTCCCCTCTCTCAAAAGGCCATTATTTCTCCTCCTCCAGTCCCCATCCCCCTCTCAAAGACCCCAGCTGCCTCCTTGTCAACATCCCTCTCCCCGAAGGCCCACGATATCCATCGCTCCTAGCTCCTCTTTGAACCTCTAACATGGTAAGTACTTTATTTTATTCGCGTGAGAGAAGAAATGGCTAATTTAATATATTTATTTTATGAAATTATTTTTATTTTGCCGTAGGGATCGATTGATAGAAATTGGATGTATGGTGATCGTGCCACACAGAGTTTCGTCACCGCTTTGAACGAGTTTCTTCGAGTCGCTCAAGAGGATATGGCGATCAAGGGAAAAGCGAAGATGTGTTGTCCATGTCGTAAATGTAGTAATATGCAAATGTTATCGACGACGGGGGAGTTGCAACTACATTTGCTGACGAAGGGTTTCATGGAAGGCTATACACGTTGGACATGTCATGGTGAAGAGAAAGAAGTTGCAAACCCGACATAAGCGGTGGACCTCGTTGAGGATGAGCACGGCGTAGCTATCGAGGAAGAAGCTAATTCAGAATCTTCAGAGGATAGCATGGGGAATTTGAATGACATGTTGCATGATATGGAAGAAATGACTTCGACCCCAGAGAATGAAAGAGAGTTCGCAAAGTTTGTAAGATTGTTGGAAGACGCGAGAGTACCGTTGTTTGTTGGATGTAAACTCGAGCATACGCGGTTGTCCGTCTCGTTAGAACTTCTAAAGCTAAAGGCAGTGTACAACTGGCCGGACACAAGTTTCACAAAATTATTAGAGCTCCTTTCCAACGTTCTCCCGGAGGGGAACGTCTTGCCTACAAGCACTTACAGGGCAAAGAAGGTTATATGCCCTCTCGGATTGGACGTTGAAAAATTCCATGCGTGTCCAAACCACTGCATCTTGTACCGCAAAGAGTACGTAGACCTACGAAGATGTCCGGTGTGCAAGACATCCCGGTACAAGCGTATTGCAAACCAGCTCGATTGTGACGAGGACGACGATGAAGTGAAGGGCCCCCCTGCGAAGGTTTGCTGGTATCTTCCTGTTCTTCCCCGTTTGAAGCGGTTTTTTTGCCAACAAGAAAGATGCAAAACGAATGCGTTGGCATAAGGAGGATCGAATTGAAGATGGAATCCTGAGGCACCCTGCCGATGCATGCCAATGGAGGGCAGTGGACGATGCATTTCCAGATTTCGGGGAGAAGGCGAGAAACATAAGGTTTGGGATGAGTACAGACGGGATCAATCCATTCGGCAACATGAGTAGCAGACACAGCACTGATGGGATTCGTAGCATAGAAAACAAAAATTTTCCTACGAGATGCAAACGAAAACCTAGATCCAATCTAGAAAACCAAGATCCAATCTAGAAGAAGCTTGCAACGAGAGACAGATCATATTTACATACCCTCGACTAACACATCAACGCAGCGGAGAATTTGACCGTCGTCGATGAAGCCCGCAGCCTCCCGCAGCTAGGTTATACCTCCCAGCCGCGAGAGGGATCTTCTCGTGTTCCAATCCGATCAAGCACCGCAACGAGCGGCACCTCCGAGATGTGCACACGTACGGCTCGATGACGTCTCCTCCTTCTTGATCCAGCAAGGTGAGGTGGAGAGGTAGATGAGATCTCCAGCAGCACGACGGTGTGGTGGTGGATGTGGTGGAGAAATTCCTGCAGGGCTTTACCTAAGCAGCTGCGGGAGAGGAGTAGATGGGAGAGAGGGAGGGGCTGGTGGCTAGGGTTCAAGGGGGGCTGCGCCCAGCCCTTTATATAGGCTCGGTACTGTTCACGTGAACAGTACATGAACAGTAACTTGCCTCCCAAGTTCCCTTTTTTCTTTATCTTTAGATCTCCTATTTTTAAGGGATATCGATCTTATCCATCTAGGAAGGGGGTACTGTTCACGTGACACTATTCATGTGTGTACTGTTCATGCAGTACCCTTGGTCCATGTGGACCCCTCCGGGATAAGTGGGCCCTACTCTAGAACCCTCCGGAACCTTCTAGAACTTCTCCGGAACTCTGCCGGAAAAATCCTGAACCTTTCCGAAACCCTAAAAATACTTTCCCATATATGAAATTGTATCTCCGGACCATTCCGGAGCTCCTCGTGACGTCCTGGATCCCATCCGAGACTCCGAACAAAATTTCGGTCTCACCATATTAATATCTCATTCTCTACCCTAGCATCAACGAACCTTAAGTGTGTGACCCTACGGGTTCGGGAATATGCGGACATGATCGAGACACCTCTCCGATCAATAATCAATAGCGGGACCATGGATGTCCATATTGATTCCCACATATTCAACGAATATCATTTATCGGTTGAACCACGATGTCGAATGTTCCATTCCTTTGTCTCACGATATTTTACTTGCCCGAGATTTGATCGTCGGTATCACCATACCTAGTTCAATCTCATTTCCTGGTAAGCACTCTTTACTCGTTCCGTAATACAACATCCTCTGTGACTAACTCCTTAGTCCCTTGCTTGCAAGCGATATCGAATGTGCATTACCGAGTGGGCCCAGAGAATATCTCTCCGTCACGTGGATGGACAAATCCCACTCTTGATACATGCAACCCAACAAGTACTTTCCGAGATACCTGAAAGACACCTTTATGATCACCCTGTTACGGCGTGATGGTTGATGCCCTCAAAGCATTCTTCCGGTACTAGGGAGTGGCATTATCTCATGGTCGAAGGACTAGAACATTTAACATATGATAGCTGAAGCAAATAAAACTTAGTGACACGATCAAATTGCTACGCTCAACTTGGGTCTATCCATCACATCATTCTCCTAATGATATGACCTTGTTATTAATTAACAACTCATGTTCATGGTTAGGAAACCTTAACCATCAATTAATCAACAAGCTAGTGTTAGAGGATCACTAGGGACACGGTGTTGTTTATATAACCACACAAGTAATAATGTTTCCAATTAATACAATTATAGCATGGAGAATAAACTTTATCATGAACTTGAAATATGACAAATAACAACTTTATTTATTGCCTCTAGGGCATATTTCCAACAAGCACATGGCCAGTCCTTCTATGGATGTACAACCTTCGTCCATGGCTGTCGATGAAGCGCAAGTATATACACC
>JAGXJF010001625.1:0-35000 GCA_019208055.1 Stipa capillata | reverse complement strand
ATGAAGAAGAGATGGGAAAGGGAGGATGAGCAGGCATCGCAATCGGATGCCCCTCCCAGATTTGTGAACATCACGAATGCGAGGACCAAAGCCTGGGTTAGAGCTAGGGCATCTGCATCGACATCGGCTTCAAGCGACCTAACATTTGAGGACCCAGCTGACGCACAAGTGTACAGACATTTGGTGAGATATAATCCCGCCTTAGTCGTACTAATAACTTGTCAATTATACCAATTGTAGTAACAAATAATTATGGCTTTTGCAGCTGGAGTTCGATCCGTCATCCCAGCCTGGCGCCTTCGTAGAAGACGTACTCGAAGAGGGCTTGGGAAATCCCGAGCACCCAGGTAGCACGAGAGGTGTAGGTTCGCTCGTTCCCCACAAATATGGACTCTCCCAGGCTTTGGAGGCGAAGCGCGAACACAAAAGGGCGAGAAAAGCCGCTGAAGAACAACGCAAGTGTGAAGAGTTCAAGCAAGAGATACTTCGGGACTTAAGAGCAGAGTGAATTCTAACTCCGCGACAAGAACAGCCAGTTGTTGCCAGCCCTGGGACTCGACACAGTAGCTGCGTGTCGATCAACCTCCCTACTAGCCAAGAAGATACAACTTCTACCTTCCCCTGTGATGAGATCGAGGTATTCTTGATATACCTTGAAAAAATGTTCCACATAAGATTGTTTGTGGCCTGTTGGCTGAAACGCTTTCTTATGTAGGCTCCCATGAGATGCACGATTCAAGTTAGGTTGGTGGGCATGGATGATATCTTGTGGATGCCACTTGGGGGCTAGTGTTCCCAGCAACGGGAGAGCAGAGGATACATAATGTCCCCATAGACCCTTTGTACGCAAAGGTGAGCATCGATGGGGTTAACGACACTTTCAGCAAGCTGAAGCTCCCGATTCCACCCAACAATGAGATCTTAACTCTAAATCAAGCCAAGGGGACATTCATGCAGTGGCCCAGGAAGGACATCTCTCGATGCGTCGCAGCTGACTAAGAAGGTTTCGCCGCGACTGTCAGATGAACCAATGGTCCCTTTGACGTTCTCGCCTCTTATGGTAGCAGCACTGTCACGAAGACAGCTTGAGCTGACAACACATGAATCACCACAGAGGTGTCCCAAGGTGGCATTGCCAAAGCATGGCAAAGGAAAGGACTCGATGAAGGTAGCTTCTAGCCAAGAAATGACCATCGAAGAAATAGCCGCGATATATGCCGCTGGAGGGAGACTCCCTAGCGCTCCGACTGTCCCGACATACAAGCCTGGGAAGCCGATGGCCAAGAATCACAAAAAGATGATGTCTGAACTTGGCTGGGCTTGCGCTGCGTTGCACAACCTTTACTTGGCCAATTTTAAGAAACCCAAGAATCAGCGGAGCGATAGCATCATTGGCAGGTTCGGACGTGAGCACTTCATCAATGCCATCGTTTCTCATACATCAAAAGAAAACATATATAATGTCTTGTACAAGATATCAACCAAACAATCTACTGGACTTATATTCTAGAAATATGTCTGATTGATCCCCTGAGGTTTGGGGCAACGACTTATTAACTCCCTCAGATATAATACCGAGTAGCTGACCCCCTAAGGTTTGTAAAACCATTTAAATAACCCCCTGGGAGCTTTGTAAGGTGGTTTGAAGGGCAGTTTTGCCCACGTGGTGCGCTGATAAGGATTAATTGTCAACATGTACTGCCATCTCACCAAACCTGAGGGGGTCATTCGGACTTATTCCATGTATATAAGAAAAATGTCTATTTTTCTTTCGTAAACTATTTGTGAGACTTGACAGTAAATTTTTAATATTACTTAATCCCTAAACTTTTTAAATCACAAATTGTTTACCGATAAACATTTTAAAATCCTAAAACATTTTTAAATCAAAAAATTTAATAAATTCTTAATCCCTAAACATTTTGACAGTAAACATTTTATATCGTGAAGTGAACCCATATAAAAATGTTTAGGGATTAAGGAAGTTTAATTTTTATTTGCAGTCGAAAAAACCTTAAATTTTATTTAGGGGGTAAAGTGAGGCTCACAAATAGTTTACGAGAGAAAATAGACTTTTTCCTTATATAAGGAATAAGTCCGGATGACCGCCTGAAGTTTGGTGAGGTGGCAGTACATGTTGACAATTAATCCTCGTCAGCAAGCCACGTGGGCAAAACCGCCTTGCAAATCACCTTACAGAACTCTCGGGGGTTATTTAAATGGTTTTACAAATATTAGAGGGTTAGATACTTAGTATTATATTTCTCACAAAAAAAAGATATCCGGTATTATATCTCAAGAGGTTAATTAGTCGTTGCCCCAAACCTCAGGGGTCAACCGAACTTATTCTTATATTCTATTAGATATACTAGTTATGAGATTGACCCTATTATAAATGAAACGGGTCTTAACAAGCTAGCGAGTAGGTCGCGAGCTAGCTCGGCTCGACTCTTTGAGATAACAAACTGAAAAATATGTTCGGCTTGACTCGTTATATTTACAAGCAAAGCTATTAAGAACGAGCCCAAAGCCAGTGCACGAGCTTCAAGCCATTTTGCCTGCCATACCCACGAGCACGATCTTGCTGTGCCCGGTATAACTCCATTTTCACCTGCTTGCCACAATCAAACATGCTCACACACGTCTCGGGTGACACGGGCACACAGCTCATGAAGCCTCTTCCTCTCCCTCCCCTGGCTGCTCCTACAACCACAACGCAATTCCAGTAGTGCATGTCGGCCACGTTCAATCCACCACCTATTCCAGCTAGCTCCTTCGTTCTCTGCCATTGCTGGACACCAACCTTCTATTCTATGGAGCTTAAATTTGCGCTCTTCTCCTTCTCATTGTCTCTCATCCCGCCCTATTTTACTACTCCCTCACCCTGCAACGTTCAGTCCTTCCCGTACATCTTTGCTGCCGTTCCACCGTTATCTCTGCCTCTTGTCTTGGTCACTGATCGATGCAACTATGAGATGTCGTCTCACGACCTGTGCACCGCGGCAATTTTGTCGTCCGGTGTCGACGCTGTCGTTCGCTCCTCCAAGGACCTCATTGGTCGAGGCATCGCTGGAGGAGGAAGACGAACATGAGGAGGGAAAGATGGCCGAGGGCTTCGATCTCGGCCTCAGGATCAGCATCAAGAACCACCTCGAGAAGTACAAGGTCTGTTAATTAATTAGCTCTTCCTTTGTTGCTTCGGTTCTTCCTTCTTGCAATTGCTCTTTACTTTCTCTCAGATTGTTGCTTATGAGGTTATCTCCACTCTCCGGTTGTTTAGCTACTACTTGTTTTGATTTCCTTCCATGGTGATAATAGGATGATGAGAGCCTAAGGAGATGGAAGGAGCAGCTCCTAGGCAGCGTGGATTTGAACTCTGCGGGAGGTAAACCGACCTGCGCATCCTGCATAACTTCGCCGAAGTGTTTCCAGAATTTCATTTTTGTTTGTTTTCTTGGTTGCTTCGTCCCATCTGATCAACATCTTAATCCAGATCTTTGTGTGGTCTTGTGAACTGCATTTTGTTTTCACGTGTGCTACTCCCTCCGCATACATAGTTGTCGTTTTAGACATTTACGCAGTCTTTAATGTGCATCTTTAACTGTTATTATATGTGTGTATATATATATATATATGATAGCAAAAAATTATGAAAATTTTATATTTCAAAAATATTTTTCATGACAAATTTAATGATACTATTTTCACCTTATCAACCTAAATATTTTTTAACCTAATAGTAATTAAAGTTAAAAAATTTGACCACATGCTCTCTAAATAGTCTCTTAGTTCTGAATGGAGGTAATATATTGTTGTTGTCATAAAAACAACAAACAAGAAAGGGTGTTGGTAACTCGACGGTTTAGGTGTGATAGTACTGGATCGTGTACGATGACCACTTATTGGAATGTCACTGTATACTCGACAATATGAGATGCTGATATTTTTTGAATAGGTTCTACCGCCTCGTAGAGCACAACGTAGTCCTATGTCGGAAGAGGAGCCTTGTATGAGACTCGCTCCCCTTCGAGACTTGAAGTTCTAAGTCTCTCCTCTTAGTTTCTCATTTATGGCATGCATTTTACAATTTATATAGGCAAGGGATTTATAACAAACGGCCATGGCTACCCTTGAGAGATGAGATGAGAGAGGGATAAAAAGGTAAAACTTCGTCTATTAGTTTATGATGGACTAAAAGAGCAGGAGAGGTATGGTTCATGGTGGACTAGACCACTCATACATCTTCTAATTTTGTTCACTTACTTTGACTTATTTTGATTTTATTGATCCACTCTTTGACTTCACTTCTGTATCACGTAGGCGTCACATATGATTGATTATATGGGCCGACCCGTGCAGTTATATTATAATTACACCAGCGTATATTTCGTGGGCACTTCTCCATCTCGTAATTAATTAGGTCGTTATAAACCTTTCTCACTTTGATTCGACGACTCAACGTTCGCAGGATTGTCGGAACGGGTAGAGCCGGGAAAGAAATTGAAAAAAGTGAAAAGCGCGTTGTGTTTGGTAGTGCAGTGGCCGTACGTCTTTTGATGCCAATCATTTCCAACGGAAGTTTGCAGCAGGCCGAGCTAGTGCAAATGCTTTCGGTCGGCACTTCTCCGTGCCGTCTTCATTCTAGTACCTCCTTTTCTGAGTGATGCCTAGGCATCTCGTGTAATACAAACGTTGAGAACCACATGACAGAATGCTACGGCCCCTTCCTACCGGAGTAACGTGTTCATAGAAACCGTGATTTTTGCCGCTGCCGATAGAAGCCATGATTTCGGTTAGTCTAAGCCACAATTCGAATTAAGCGAGCACTAAGGCTGCATCTTGTGATAAAAAAGAAAGTGTAAGACAAAGCAATGGAAATTAGCATCATGCAGCGTGATCTGAATTGAACTTTAGACGGCAGAGACATTGGAGGCGGACGTGAAGAACAGGAGCGTGTCCATCCTGTCGCCCGGCCGGTTGGACATATTCCTGCCGCTGCCCGTGGAGCCCATCACCAAGTGGGTGTGGTATACCCTCAGGTAAGGCAGCGCGTACGGGCTCAAGTTCATCTTCTCCGTCAGCAGCAACATCGTCTCCTGCCTCCGGTACACCAACACCGTCTGGAAGACCAGCATCGAAGGTGCACAGAGCTAACTCTGCATATCTGACCTGGACTTGTTCTTATTTCCTTCCGTTTCCTCGCGGGAATGCGGAAGGGTTTGATTTGATTTGTGTTGATCGATCTTTGCAGTGGACAGCACCAAGGAGATGCTGGGCACGTTCAGCCCTCGCCCTACACCTACATGACCCACAGGACACGACTCCGTCTGGAATGTTTGCTCGGGCCGGGATCTTACTCTGCAAGAACAAAGATCTGAAACACTGATAATCAAAGGTTAATTTACATGCATAATTCAGAGATTGAAGAACGAGGCATGCTTTGTTTTATTGGGTTCAGTTTCTGGACGACGATCCGATGTGCTACCTGGAGATCAATTACAGCTTCGACCTCGGCCGTGAGTGGCCGTCCAGTTGATGAGCGTACCAACGGATCCTGGTTCATCTGTTCGGCATTGCGTACTTGCCCTGATTCTGATGGCTACCAAGCTGAGGATGAGAGCCTCAACAAGACCATGACAGGATGAAGATATGTTCAACCAGTCAGCAGCAGCTCTTATCGGTTTCTTCAGTTTGTTCCAGTATATTGTGATATCGCCTTGTTTGTTTCGTTACAGCCATTATTGTAGACATTTGTCAACTCAGGACTGTTGAGTGTCTAGAGAGTTCTTGGAGATCGGTGAGTCATGTTTTCTGTATGAACTACCTGTTGGGTTCAGGGAAATGCATCCGCTTTTCCTCGCAGTTGACGTCGACATGTTCGATGTTATTTTCACTTTCGAGAATATATTCTTCCAGTGTAGAAAAAGAGCAGCCCTTTCCCTTTGTGCAATATGACAACCTACAGAAGTACTTGTAAGCCTTCCAGAAGACAGAGATAATGAGATGCATAAGAAAAAATCCGATGACACATCTTTAGGGTTAATTTTGAAAAGGTATATAATAAAATCAAATGGTCGTTTTTTTAACAAACACTAAGGATGAAGGGGTTTTTCTTGAAGTCCTGCTCCTTGATCGAGAACTTCATAAAAGGAGAAAGTATTCGTATCAAAATAAATAATGATGTTAAACCATATTTCCAAACTTGCAAGGGTCTTAGATAAGGGATCTTCTCTCCCAAGTTCTTTCTAATATTGTTGTGGGCATGTTAGCCATCAAAACTGAATGAGCCAAAAACAATGGCCAAATAAATAACGTCATACCGCAGGTAGATAATGGTCTATCGATCCTTCAATATGCCAATGACATAATATTGTTCATGGATCGTGATCTGAAACAGGCAAATAACATGAAGTTGCTACTCTCGGCATTCAAACAGTTATTTGGTTTAAAGATAAATTTTCATTAAAACGAGCTCTTCTGTTTCAGTAATGTACCAACCATAATTTGTAATATTAATCTTGCAAACATCTAAAGGGGATTAAAACCCTAGTCATCCGTCATTCTATGCATGCATATATATTTTCTAAACATGATTTAGTTCAAAACCCTAAATTTGGACCCGAATTAACTTGAATCAAAACCTTAAAAGCAATTTAACCTTAACTACACTCTAACTAATCTTCTAGGTTTCAAACATCTGGAGAAACAATTAGCAAATCCATATTTGAAATTACAGATGAATGAAAAATCCAATTCAAAATCCGAACATCGCATGGACGACCAGGTTACATAGACACGTCCATGTCGTCAAGATGATTGAAATGGAGTATTAACCCACGTGTTTCAGAGCTCGGATGTGCCAGTAAGGGTTTGGTAGTTTTCAAAGGTCGAGATTATTCAGGAATTGCTAATAGTAATAAAAAGAAATAAATAAACACAATAATCTAAATATATAATTCGTGGGAGGATTCGGGCGCTCCTCAGGCCTTTGGGATTTTTGGCCGTCCGATCGTCGCTGCCGTTCGATCTCAGCCGTTCCACCGGCTCGCTGTTTGCTCTAGGGGCTCTTGCTCGTGGTTTCGCTGGTTCCTTGAGGGTTGTTTGGGGATTTCGCGTTTTTCCCCTTCGTCTCTACCGTGCCGTACAGCCGTGGCTCCCTGCGATTTGGTCGAGGGTACGGTTCTACAGCTCCATGGCGTCGGTGGGGGGTACTCCAGCTTACTTCACATTTCGCTTGTCTGTCCGATGCTTCCTCCTCTCCTCGCATGCTCGGTTTCTCTTCGAAAGGCCATTGGGTTCCGCCTCGTTGTTTCCGTCTTTTTGTTTCCTTGGTTTCTCCTGCTCTTGCGCTGTCGATTGAGGTGGCGTCCGGGCAGGCCTTGGTTTCTCCTGCTCTTGCGTCGTCGATTGAGGTGGCGTCCGGCCAAGGGTTCGTCTGCTCCTCGCTTTCTCGGTTATCTGATTCTTTGTTTATTGGTTAGATTTGAGGGGTGTTCCGTTCGTGTTCGGTTCTTGGTTTGGTTTGGGGGTTTTGCTCTGTGATGTTTTGTGATTTTACCTCTCTTCGATTTAGCCTCCTCAGTGTCCTGTTCTTTTCAGTCCTATTGTTTATCGCTTTCTTCCCCTGTGTTGTTTACCCATTCTGTTCGTTCTTGCTCCGCCACCATTCTGTTCCTTTGTCGGTCTTCGTCGCCTTTGCCTGTTCGTTGGACTAATCAGAGTTTTCCCATGTTTTTGTTCTGTGTTTGGTTCCTTCTCTTGCAGGTGAAGCTATTTCTCTGTGTTTGTTTGCGTGCAGCCTTCTGTTCGTCCTCCTGCCTTCAGGTATGTTGTTTCCTCGGTTCTTTGTTTCTTATGGTTCCGCTGGTTTCCTTATTATTGTTTCTTACTCTTCGTCTCCTATTTATTTTGTGCGTTGCCCTCTGTCATTCCAGTTTGTGAGCCGTGCCGTTCCGCTGTTAGTTTTCCCGTGCGAAGACCCCGCTGCATTTCATCAGGTAGCTCCCTTTTCTGTACTTATATTCCTCTCTGTTCGTGCCAACGATTTTGTTCTTCTTTTTATTATTTTGTTTCCGTTGGCTAACGACATTTCTCCTCGGGTGTTCCTTGTCGTTTGTGTCCGTGGGGTGTTTCCTTTTTGTTTAAAAATTATTGCAGGATGTTTGCTCTATATTGTTCCCATGTGCATTTGTTGGAGATTGTTGCACACCACTGTCGTCTGCCCTTTCATTCTTATCTGCTCGAGGTGGCTGGTGATGGTTCTGTCCTTGGAGGTGTCGAGATCAAATTGCCTCTTGTTCACGGAGGAGCGCTATTTCAGAGGCGATTTTTCTGGGCGTCCGCCTCCGTCGGTTCACGCTGTCCATATGAACAAGCTGCTTTCCAGGCCATTCGTTTCCTACAGGGTCTTTATGGGTTTGTGGTGTGCGATTATAATTATGAGGGGATGTTGGCTTACAGGGACCTAGCGCGTTCGGCCGTTCTTCTTGCTTCTTCGTTTGCCAGGTGTTGGGGTCCACTGGACATAACGGTGGGTTGAGTGATATACAGATACCAACTTACCTACGCAGTGTAGGCTTCTATGGTCTCAGTTGGTTTCATCGATGCGTACGTTTTAGTCGTCTTATAGTTGTCTGTGAGATTACTATTGTGCAGAGTTATGCTGTGCTGAGTCTTACTGTAATAGGTGTCTGTCCTATTAGGTGCCCAACATTATACGTGTTCCTTATTCTTACTGGAGTTGTTGTATTATCGGTTAAGATATATGTTACGTTATAGGTTCTTCCCTTACGTTGCTTTCTGGGTGGTATCTGTTTCTCAGCTTGCAGATTTAGATGTCATTCCCTGTGTGTATCAAGCCACTATTTTTAATCAGTTCCTGCCTATTACTATGTCTGATGTTACCTGCTTTGTTAGTGGCAGTATCCGTTTGGTTTTTACGAGTTTTCATATCTTCATCTCTTTCCATTACTGTAATGCGATTGTGCATGTTTTCCTGCTGGTGCCGTGTAGTCTTGTTTTCTATTTCCTGTTAACGTTCTTTACAGATCTTCCTGCTTTCTTCTGCTTCTCATTGCGTTTGTTCTCTGTAGTCAGGATTCCTTTTGATCTTCCGTCCAATACGTTCGTTTTGTTCATCCACATGGTTCATCTCGTGTTCCTGCTGTCCTTTTGATGCTATTATGGTTCGATATATGTTACGTTATAGGTTCTTCCCTTACGTTGCTTTCTGGGTCGTATCTGTTTGTTGCCTTGCACATTTAGATGGCGTTCCCTGTGTGCATCAGGCCACTATTTTTAATCAGTTCCTGTCTATTACTATGTCTGATGTTACCTGCTTTGTTAGTGCCAGTTGCCGTTTGGTTTTTACGAGTTTTGCTATCTTTATCTCTTTCCGTTCTGATGTTACTGTAATGCGATTATGTATGTTTTCCTGCTGGTGCCATGTAGTCTTGTTTTCTATTTCCTGTTAATGTTCCTTACAGATCTTCCTGGTTTCCTCTACTTCTCATTGTGTTTATTCTCTGTACTCAGGATTCCTTTTGATCTTCCGTCCAATAAGTTCGTTTTGTTCATCCACATGTTTCATCTCGTGTTCCTACTGTCCTTTTGATGCTATTATGGTTCGCCGTCGTCGCGGCCATGTGGGTGCACGCGCTTGCTTTGTTCCATTTCCAGCCAGCGATTTGCCTCCTCATAAACGAAGAAGTATGATACTGTCAAACCGTTATTTTCTCTCAATGCCAGTCAATAGCTTTTTTTTACCTGTGCTTTCTTTCGTTTGTGTCTGTCTATGGGAATAGGGGATGGCTGGCTTCCGTTCCTTACTCCTGCGATCACACAACAAAATCGTAAAAAGCGTAGGTCTGCAATTGACCTACGTCGGTCTGGATTTCAAGGTGCGGTCTCCATTGCCGATTAGCTGCGTGTTTCTTCTTCTGTCTTCTTGTATACCCTCCTTTTCTTTCATAGCCTCCATTCCTCGCTCTGTAGAACATACTGTCCATGGACCATTGCCAGATGATTGGGAGGGTTTCGATCCTACTTTTACCGAGTCTCTAAAAGGTATTGTGTTTACTGTTTACCTTTAAGGGATAATAAGCTCTTTCATATCTCTGTTTCAATCCACTCAATTCCTAAGATTCTTTGCACCCTTTGTTCTGTGTAGTGTCTTACGCACGCCGATCATACCATGGTCCTCCTGAATATCAATGTCAACATTGTGGTGCAATCTTTGGTTTGAAGAGCGAGTCAAGTCCATGTCTTCTGTCACACAGCGCCGAGTGGTTTATAACCTTTGTTGTAAAGGCGGGAAGGTTGCAATACCGCCTTTCAAAACCACCCCCACCTTTTTTGAATAATCTCTTGCACTTCGATGGTACCCGCCGTGCTAGACTATTCCTCACAAAAATTCGACAATACAATTGTTTGTTTGCCTCTACATCAATGGGTGCAACCATAGATCGTTCCCTCGATGGTACTCGTGGCCCAAAATTTTTTAAGATACATGGTCAGGTCCACCACCATATTGGTTCTCTCTTGCCAAGGCAAAAAACTGATCCTCCCAAATATGCTGAACTCTACATCTATGACACCACAAATGAGGTTGCTAACAGGATCCATGCTATAAATCCAACCGATGGAGATGCTAATGAACTAGATCCTCATATCGTTGCTGGTTTGATAGATATGCTTGATGGCTGTAATCCTTTGGTTAAAACATTTAGGATGGCGAGGGAGCGCCTACAAAATAACAGCCATGAACAGATTACTATCCGTATAATTGCTCCCTCTGAGAGCGATGGTCCCCAATTTAGTGTCCCCACAACTTCTGAATTAGCAGCATTGGTCGTTGGTGATTTCACCGTTGAAGCGGCATGCCGTGATATTATTGTTCATTCTAGGTGCGATGATTTGCAGCAGATTTCTTCTCTTCACCCAGCTTATATGTCCCTGCAATATCCTCTTTTATTTGTATATGCTGAGAGGGGTTTCGAGCTTGATATCCCATATATTGGTACTGACCCAGCTTCTTCTGGTACCCGTAATAAAATGACTATGCAGGATTATTATTGTTTTGTCTGCCATTACCGATTAGATCAGCAAAATCCTTACCTTTGTTATGCCTTGCTGTCTTCCCAAGCTGTTGTTGATGCACGTGCCTGCATAGATGAATGCCATTTGTGGTATATTCTTAGAAAACAGGATGACCTAAGAACTGAACACTTCCAAGGTATTACGGATGCTGTCGGTCAGGGTTCCATCAATGGTGCTGATATTGGTAAGAAAATTATATTGCCATCCAGCCACACGGGGGGGACGACGCTATTTCCAGGAAAATTTCCAGGATGGCCTTGCCATATGTCGTGTACACAGTGCACCTAATTTATTTTCTACATTTACTTGTAATCCTAAATGGTCTGAAATCACTGAAGCTTTATTATTTGAACCTGGCCAGAGGCCCACGGATAGAGCTGATATCATTGTTAGAGTCTACAACCTGAAGCTTAATGAATATATAGATGATATTAAAGCTGGTCGGGCATATGGTCCCATAAAGGCTGGTAATGTGTTTTAATCTATGTTTACTTTATGTACCTGCATCCATATTAAAATACAGTTCCTATCTTCTGCTAATATGATGTCTGCATTATCTTAGTTCTGCACACTGTGGAGTTCCAAAAGCGAGGCCTCCCGCATGCTCACATCCTCATCTGGTTGACAGGAGAACACCAACAGGTAACTGCACAACTCATTGACTCTTTCGTTACTGCTGAGATTCCAGACCCTATCGAAGACCCATTAGGCTACACTTTAGTTTCTGAATTTATGATGCATGGTCCATGTGGTGAACTTGATCATACATGTGTTTGTATGAAAGAGGGTGTTTGTTCTAAACATTTCCCAAAAAAATTTGAGCCAGAAACAATTCTTGATGAAAATGGCTTTGCTCTTTATAGACGCCGAGACAATGGTCGTTATGTGTATAAAAATGGTAAACGCCTTGATAACAGATGGGTTGTCCCATAAAACATGCATTTGCTAAAAAAATACCAAGCCCACATTAATGTCGAGTGGTGCAATAAGACACAAGTGATGAAGTATTTATTCAAATATGTCACTAAAGGTCCTGATTTTTCCAAGGTTCTTCTTCAAAGGATGAATAGCACAGATCCTGTTAGGGAGAATGGCACCTCTGTTCCAGTAGATGAGGTTCGTGAATATCTAGAATGTCGATATATATGTGAGCAGGATGCATTGTGGTGCATTTATGGCTATAGCATACATAGCAAGGTTCCATCTGTTGAGAGGTTACCAGTGCATATGCCTGATATGAATGCTATTAGCTTTCGATCAGCTGCAGATCTAACTAAAATCATTGATAACGATTTCTTAAGAAAAACTATGCTTACAGAATAGTTTGTAGCCAATGACACATTTCCATACGCTCGGTCACTAACTTATTGTGATTTCCCAACAAAATGGACATGGGATCCAGACAATAGATCTTGGCATCAAAGGGTAGGTGGTGAAAAGATAGGACGTATTTATTATGTCCATCCATCCAGTGGCGAATTGTACTACTTGCGGACACTACTAATGGTTGTCAAAGGTGCACGGTCTTATATACATCTTAGAACATATGAGGGTCAAACTTTCAATACCTTCAAAGAGGCATGTGTTGCTAGGGGTCTATTAGGTGATGACACCGAATGGTATCGAGCTTTTGATGAAGCTTTGCTTTGGGGATTTGGCCCACGTCTTCGCCAATTGTTTGTCACAATGCTTATATATTGCGGCCTTAAAGATGAGAGAAATTTTTTCGAACGCTATTGGATCAACCTTGCTGGTGATATCCAATATCGGCTAAGGCGAACCCTCCACAACCCAACCTACATCATTCCTAATGAGGACCTTAAAAACATGCTGCTTGCCGAACTTACTGAAGTATTTATAAGAAATGGCTCTAGGATAAGTGAAAATAAGTTGCCGCCTAGAACAGACTGTAGTACTCTTTTCCATGCCAACACGTTAATTCATGATGAAATGTCATATGATACTGCTGCTCTTGCAAAGAAAGCTGTCCTCCTGTTTAACCAACTTAACAATGACCAGTCTGTTGCTTACAACTGTATTGTTGATTCTGTCCTGCAAAAAAGACCACCATTCTTCTTTGTTTCTGGATATGGCGGCACTGGAAAGACTTTCTTGTGGAATGCTATCGTTGCTTTTCTTCGGGGTCAAAAAAAATTGTTTTGACTGTTGCATCTTCAGGCATTGCATCTCTTCTACTACCTGGTGGACGCACTGCTCATTCACGATTTAAAATACCGTTACAAATTGATGAGGTAACTTTGTGTGATATAAAAAGAGGTACAAATCTGGCTAATCTTCGAGAGAGACCTCTTTGATCATTTGGGATGAGGCAGTTATGACAAATAGAAAATGTTTTGAAGCATTAGATAGAACTTTACGTGATGTTTTGTCTATCGATGACCCATCATTTGCTGCAGTCCCTTTTGGAGGCATGGTTGTAGTTTTAGGTGGAGACCTTAGACAAATACTTCCTGTCAATGAAGGTGGCACCAGACCACAAATTATTTCTGCAACAATTACTAATTCCCCCTTGTGGCAATTTGTTACAGTTTTACGATTGTCAATTAACATGAGATTACATGTGCCAACCACACATACTACCCTACAGGAAGAAACAGCCCTATTTAGCAAGTGGATTTTAGACCTTGGCGAAGGAAAGCTGCCAATGGGTAGGCGTCCTGGTGAGATTGACTCAACCTGGATAGAAATACCAGAAGATCTTTTGATACGCACAAATGATGACAAAATTACAGCCATTGTCTCTTCTACCTATACAGATTTTGCTGACCAGTATCAAAACCCTTCATATCTAAGTGAACGAGCTATCTTAACGCCTACAAATGAATTAGCTGATGAAATCAATTCCTTTGTTCTTTCAATGATACCTACAGACAGTAAGGAATACCTAAGCTCTGATTCAATAGCTAGCCCCTCTGATACATCACAGGAAACTAATCTTTTTTATCCTCCTGAGCTCCTAAATGCAATCTCCGTGGTTAATTTCCCTCAGCATAGACTGCTCCTCAAAAAAGGTGTCCCAGTTATGTTTCTTAGAAATTTATCTCAGCCGAACGGCTTGTGTAATGGTACAAGACTTATTATCACCGACCTTGCCAACCGTGTTCTCCAGGCTGTTATTATCACTGGCTCTTACATAGGTGACATTGTATACATTCCTAGAATAGAGCTAACAGCAAAAAAAAACAAAATGGCCGTTTACACTTCAGCGACGCCAGTTCCCAGTGCGAGTGTGTTATGCGATGACTATAAATAAGAGCCAAGGCCAAACATTAGCTGCTGTTGGTTTGTACTTGAAAAAGGCCTGTTTTTATGCATGGCCAGCTATATGTCGCTGTGTCTCGTGTCACGTCAAGAAAATCTCTAAAAATACTTATTGAAGATGAAAATGGATCTTGTAGTTCCCGCACCAAGAACATTGTGTTTCCTGAAGTGTTTAGATTGCCCGGCTCACTCTAACGGATCATTTTCTTTCCTCGCATTAATTTGTCTTATCTACCCTATGTATTACAACATCGTACATATTTTCTGTTGTTCCTTTATGTCTCTAGATTGCTCCTGATAGTATCATCTTCCTTTTGTGATTTTTATCTTTGTGTTTCCTAACGTTTCTACATTTGCTACTTCACTCTGAGAACTCATTTTCTCTCCTCCCATTCATTTGTCTTATCTACCCTATGTACTACAGCATCATACATATTTTTTGTTATCCATTTATGCTTTTAGATTACTGCTGATAGCGTCGTCTCCCTCTTATGACTATCATCTTCGAGTACCGCCTTTTGTCAGTCACACATTCAGTGCACCTGATCTAGCTTTCCAGTACCTTTTACTAATCATTTGCCTTATTTTTTATTACCCATACAGTAAACAAAGCATGTTCCTACGTTACTGGTGCGTACCCATTTGCCTTCATTGTTATTTACTTCATCCATTTGCTGTCCGCGTTATATTCCCACAATCCATTCCAGGACTTTTAATTTTGTTTCCACACTACCATAATTTATCCCATAGAATTTTATTTGTTTCCTATCTTTGTCTTGCATATTTATTGTCTTCATACTATTTGTTCACTCCCATACTATTTTTTATAAGGTATTTTACATGTCGATCAATCCATTATCTGAGATCAACCCAGCAAGCAAGCGCTGGACTGTTCGCGTCTATGTATCTCGCTTGTGGCACCATCGTGGGGGCACTGACAATGGACCTATAAAGCATACTGATATGGTTCTGTTGGACAAACAGGTACTTCCCTACTCAACTTTCTGCTCTATTTACCATACCAACCTTTTTCTGCTCCGTTCTTGGTTTATTACTTCCATATGGCTGTTCGCACGAAATTGGATCCGTGAAACACCTAGGTGATGGGAGTCGCCAACCGCACTTACGTGTGCGATAAACGGATACTTTTCGAGCAAAGCAACAAAGGATAACTATCGTACTTACGCGTACGACAAGCGATTGCTTTCCGAGCAAAGCAACAAAGATCTTCTTACTTACGTGAAGAAGAAACGACTGTTTTACGGCGCAAAACAGCAAAGATCTACTAAGATAAAAGATAAAAGGTAAAGATTGATTTGATCGATTGTTGGATGATTTCAATCGGCCGTCACCCTTTACATATTTATAGGGCGGCTGGTCTTCCCGTAGGAGGTTCGGACTCCTAATCCTAATCTGATTACAAATATATCTCTTTCCTTGCTTAAAGGATCTGGATTCTACCGTACACGTAACTTTCCATACAAACCAAGATAGCTTTCCAAATCTTAACTGCTTCGGACGCCGACATCCGGACTCGTTTCGGCGCACGGGATATCCTTCCTTAACAAACTGGATAAACTTCCAAATCTTGTAGGACTCTCCTTGATTGCCTCGCCGCGTTTCTTGCGCCTCAGGCTGAAGTCTCTAGCATCGGGTAAGTCTTGAAGGGTAGTACTGCAATTCAGACTTGCTGAAGATGGTCCTTCACGGGTGCTCGGGGACGAACTTGGACCGCTCGGGAATCCGCCGAGTGCTCGGGGACGAACTCGGACTGCTCGGGGATGAACTTTGTACCGCTCGGGAGTCGGCCGAGTACTCGGGAAAAAACCCCTCGGGGCTGGAGACCTTCTCGGGGCTGGGCCACTCGGTATCACCAGTACTCGGGGTCGATGTCGCTCGGGGCCGCCACTGTTGAATTCCCAGGGGTACCGCTCGTGACTTGATGGCGTAGTGGGCGCTCGGGTACACCTCAAACGGGCACCTTCGCACTTTGGGATATGACGACTACTCGGGATGCAGTGAGCACTCGGGGGCACTCGGAAACGCCGCGAGCACTCGGTATCAAGTATACCGCGAGCGTCCAGGCCACTCGGCTGTATTAATCCTGCATGTAATAGTAAACGCTGCATCCACACTGTTAGTTTCATCATCTCAACTTCCAGTAAACCTAATACTTAATTTGGCCCACTGAATAAACCTTCAAGCCAAATTACGCTGCAAACACATGCCCCCCTGCTTTTTGGCATAATTGCATTTGCCAAAAACACCTTGAACTACATCGTTGCTCAGGGCGATATTTTTAAAGGGCATATCGGCCATAGATTTTGTTAAGCTACTTGCCACATACTCGGATAATACTTTTTCAGATATTTCCCATTAAGAGCCCTAGATAACCATTCCCCTTGCAAAGATTCTACAAGATAGGAATTCCCGGGGACTATCTCGACAACTCTAAACGATTTTTCCTTTACTCTTTTGTTGTAAGCCTTGGCAACTCTCAACTTCTCCTTCTCGATTTCTTGTAAGGCTTTCAACCTCTCTTCTGGAACATCATCTATCTTATCTATCATCAAGTGGCTGTAATCTTCAGCCGACAAGTTGTCTTGCCTGGCTATTCTAAGAGCTTGTAGTTTAACTTCCACGGGCAACACCGCCTCCTGCCCGTACACCAACTCGAATGGCGTCACTCGGGTGGCTCCATGCTTGGATATCCTATGGGCCCATAATGCTTCCGAGAGGACCTCATGCCACCTCCTCGGATGTTCCTCAATTTTCTTCTTTATTAGCTTGATCAAGGTTTTATTGCTGGACTCGGCCTGTCCATTGGCTTGGGCATAATAGGGCGACGAGTTCAACAACTTGACCCCAAAGGACTCGGCAAACTCACTGAATTGGTGAGACATAAAGGATGCACCCTGATCAGTCGTCAGAGTTTGAGGGATGCCGAACCTATGGATGATATGTTCCAGAACAAAGCTAATCACTTCCTTATGAGTCATATTCCTTAAAGGAACTGCTTCGGTCCACTTAGTGAAATAATCTGTAGCTACAAGGACAAAACGATGACCTTTCGACGAAGCAGGATGTATCTCCCCAATGAAATCTAAACCCCATCCTCTAAATGGCCATGGCTTTATAATAGGGTTCATCTTAGCCGCGGGTACTAACTGTATGTTTCCAAACTTCTGGCATGCTTCACACCCTCTATAGTACCGAAAACAATCTTCTAACATAGTCGGCCAATAGAATCCTGCCTCTTCAACAACCATTGCATCTTGGGAGCCGACTGATGTGTTCCACATATCCCTTCATGTACTTCTCCCATAGCTACCCTTGACTGGTCGGAGTCTAAGCATTTCAATAATACTCCATCTATTGTTCGGCGATACAACTCGTCGTTAAACAAGGTGTACTTTATAGCTTGCCGCCGAACTTTCCTATCTCTTGTTTGACTCGGATTTTTCAAGTAATTAACTAAAGGCACCCTCCAATCATTAACTTCCAAACCGCTTGACGACTCGGCAGCCTGTGTTAAACTGTTGCCCCCCGAGTCGGAATTGGATCTACATGAGTCGGCCTCGACTTCTAGTAAGTCGACCCGGCCTTTGACAGCAACGAGCATCGGTTCTCTGGATACAAAAAACTTTCCTCTCCCGACTTGGTACCCGGATGCTTGCTGTGCCAAATAGTTGGCTCTAGAATTCTCCTCCCTAGGAATGTGACTGATACTAAAGGTATCTAACAGCTTGACTATATCTAAACATCGGTCTAAATAGCTATTCAGCAACCCATCGAAGCATTGAAACTCTCCATTGACTTGCTGAACTACTAGCAATGAATCTCCAAAAGCATCTACATCTCCTACACCCATGTCTATTAAGCTTTGTAAACCAAACAACAGTGCCTCATACTCTGCCTGGTTATTAGTGCAAGGATACTCTAGTCGGACCGATGACTCATAGACAACACTATGTGGTGAAACTAAAACACTGCCAATGCCTTGCCCACTTCTACAAACCGATCCATCAAAGTAAAGCTTCCATGGACATATGCTAACATAATCAACATCTTCTTCATCATTAACCCTATGATCAACAATGAAGTCGGCAACAACTTGACCTTTCGTGGCACGCAACGACTCATATGTCAAATCAAACTCTATTAAAGCATAAGCCCATTTGCCAATCCGTCCGCTAAGAATCGGTTGTTGCAACATATACTTGATCACATCGACTTGGCAAGATACTATGCATGCACTCGAAAGCAAATAGTGCCGAAACTTGGTGCATGCGTAAAACAAAGATAAGCATAGCTTCTCGACGAACACGTACCGACTTTCGGCGTCGAGCAGTCGGCGACTTATGTAGGCGATGATGTACTCCTTCTTGTCGACTTCCTGAGTTAGCACTGCGCCGAGTACTTTATCTTGTGCAGCAATGTATAGTCGGAACGGGACTCCCGACTTGGGTGCTCGAAGTACTGGAGGGCTCGATAAGTATCTCTTGATACTATTGAAGGCGTCTTGTTGTTCTGCCCCCCAAGCGAACTCGGCTTCGTTCTTTAGCCGGAGCAAAGGGACAAACGATTCAATCTTACCCGCCAGGTTAGATATAAATCGTCTTAAGTAGTTTATCTTCCCCAATAGACTCTGCACATCCTTTTTGCATGTCGGCTCTCCTAACTTCTTAATGGCCTCTATCTTCTTAGGGTCAATCTCTATACCTTGCTCATGAATTATGAACCCTAAGAACTTTCCAGCCGACACACCAAATGCGCATTTGAGCGGGTTCATCTTCAACCCATACCGACGCATTCTTTCAAAGGCTAGTCGCAAGTCGGCCAAGTGGTGTTCATAGCCGTCCGACTTGACGACGATGTCATCAATATAGACTTCTAACACAATGCCTAAGAGATCATGGAAGATCAAGTTCATAGCACGCTGATACGTAGCGCCTGCATTCTTCAAACCGAATGTCATGACGACCCACTCGAACAACCCGACAAAACCGGGGCAACGAAAGGCAGTTTTAAACATGTCCTCTTCGGCCATAAAGATCTGGTTATACCCGGCATTGCCATCTAAAAAGCTAAGCACTTTGTGTCCGGAGGCGTCGTCTATCAACATGTCGGCTATGGGCATAGGATACTCATCTTTAGGTGTGGCTTTATTCAAATCCCTGAAGTCTATGCATACCCTAATCTTGCCTGTATTCTTCTTCTCGACTGGCACAATGTTTGAAATCCACTCGGCGTATCTGCATGGCCGAATGAACCCTGCCTTTACTAGTCGGTCGACTTCTTCCTTGATACGATCATACAGATTAGGGTTGAAACGCCTAGGCGGTTGCTTGTATGGTCTGAAGCCGGTCTTGATAGGTAGCTTATGTTCGACCAGACTTCTATTTAACCCGGGCATCTCTGTATAATTCCAAGCAAAGCAATCTACGAACTCTTTGAGTAGCGCACATACCTTATTCTTCTGGCCGGCTTCCATATTGGCGTTAATGAATGTTGGTCGAGGCACGCCTCCATCGCCAATATCAACTTCTTCCAGTGGGTCGGCCGACGAGAACCCTTGTCCGAGCTTCTCCATGTCGTCGAAATCTTCGATAGTCTCATGCATATCGTTCTTGCCCAAACGATATTCCTCGGTGCGCCTTTGTAGCCATTTAATGCTATCTACTTTATTCATTTATAAAGATAAATTATTTAGCCGAGCTATAAAAGCCGGCTGTGCTTGTATCGGTACAAATCCGTCCTTACCGATACTGACGTAGTCGTAGTCGGACAAGTTCCTACCCGACAGGCACTTCATGTCACCGTGCTGCCAATCGACTGTAGTCTCGGCTAAAGCGATGCAAGTCGAGTTGTCTGCTTCAATCACTTCGACGTCCTCATCTACCCACTGGATTAAGCACTGATGCATGGTAGAAGGGATGCAACAATTGGCATGGATCCAGTCTCGCCCCAAGAGCAGGTTGTATCGGCCTTTGACGTCGACTACGAAGAATGCAGTCGGCAGGGTTTTGCTTCCGACTGTAAGTTCTACCGACAATATGCCCTTGGCTTCGGATAGCTCCCCCGAGAACCCGCTGAGTCCCATGTTTGTCTTCATCAACTCGGACTCCTTTCGGCCTAGTCTGGAGAATACCGAAAGTGGCATGATGTTGACCCCAGCGCCGCCGTCGACGAGCATTCGGCCAATCGGTCTTCCGTCGATGTGGCCTTTGATGAATAAAGGCTTCAGATGCTGCCCATGCTCCTCCGGCTTCTTGAATATGGCGGCACTCGGCCCGAGCAGAAGCTCTGCGACTTCCGACTCAGGAGCGCGGAACTCGATCGGTAGTTCGAACACCATATTGATGTCCATGTCGGCGGGTACTTCTCCGACATTCTTGCTGGCAGCCTCGTCTTCTTCTTTCGCGATGCGTTTCTCCTTCCAGGTCATCTTCGCGGGTTTCATTGGTCGGGCTTGGTTGAACCATTCGTCGCGCTTCTTCTCGACGAGCTCCTCCCTGAGCTCGAGGGCTCGCAGCCGCTGGACCCTCCGCTTCTGAGAGTGCGTGAGTCCTGTGGGGCACCATTGCGGCTTTGGTTTGGTTCCTGGTTCAACCGACTTGATCTTCTTCGCCTGCTGACTTGGCGTGGATTCGACGCGGGTCCTGCTGCATTGCTGGATTCTGGCTTGTCCGAGTCGTGTACCGTGCCGAACCGTACACGCCGAGTCCCTGCTGGTGGAGCCGAATTAATTTGCGAGCTAATTAACACGGCTGACCGTTGTGGTCGACTTCCTTCTGAGGCTCGGCTGATGCTCATCTTGTTCGACTCGGGCCGGGTCGTGGTGTGCTCATCGGGTTTGGACTCGGCGTGCTTGACTGGTACCCAGACTTGCCTAGTCGGCGAACTCCTTGGGGTCGCCGGTCGACTTGGTACGTCGGGTGCCTTGCGCCGAGTGGCGAGTCGGTTCCATGGTCGGATTCCCGACTCGACCCGCGTCCTTTTTTCCGTGGGGCCGCTCTCCGAATCCAGACGGGATCCAGTTCGGCTGAAACATGCCGGGTGGTCCAGCCGGATGCGACGCCCAAGGGTTGAAACCCCATGGAGGGCACTGTGGGTAGAAAGTGTGTGCGCCTCCCCAGTACGCCGGACCGGTTGCTAAGTATGGTGGTTGCACGTATGGGCTCCCCTGCCAGTACTCGGAGCCACCGAAACCTTGTCGGGGAGGAGACCTGGGGCGCTTGGCTCCTCCAAGCCGAGTGAACACATTGTTGGTTGTGTATTTGTTCAGCAATTGTTTCACTGTCGGCTTTGGCCTCGCGGGCTGACTCTTCCCTCGATTAATCTTCCAGACGCCGACTTCTGGATTCTTTGGCTTGATCATTTTTGGAGTCGGCGAGGAGTTCGAGTTGGTTGCTTTCGGAGTAGGAGAGGGACTCGACTTGATCATCTTTGGAGCAGCATTGTCGTCAACAATGACGTTCTTTCCTTTTGTGGACTCGGCCTGATGTGACCGAATCAGTACTTTCTTCTTCTCCAAATCAATCACGTTGATTGGAAAAGGATCACTGTCGAGCTTCATCTTGGAGCTTTGAGCAAACGTCAATCGTCCGTCGTTGATGGCCGATTGCACCTGTCGGCGAAACACATTGCAGTCGTTAGTAGCATGAGAAAAAGAGTTATGCCACTTACAATATGCTCTTTTGCCCAATTCGTTCGCCGACGGGAACACGTGCCCTTCCCTTACTCGGATCATATTCCCCTGCAGGAGCATGTCAAAGATTTTGTCGCATTTACTAATGTCGAAAGTGTACCACATCTCCTCCTTCCGAGTGGGTGTAGGTTTAAGAGCTGGACAAGCAAATGGTTTTGACTTGGGAGTGTTAACCCACTCGGCAATGCATATGTCAGCGCCGTCCTCGCTGTCCGAGCTGTTTTCGTACGTTATGATATTGACTGCCGATTTTTCTTTGGCTTTGCCCTTAGCATCTCCGAACCGGCTGTATGTTTTGACGTCCTTAGCGCGGTTCTCTTGTGCTACAGCCCTCTGAGCGACTTGGCTAATGGTTAGGAATTCTTGGCCCTCTAATCTGTCCTTAATATGGGCGAGCAAACCTGAAAAAGCAAGGTCGGCAAGATCTTTCTCGTTTATAGTTAAACTAAAGCACTTGTTCTTACCTCTCTGAATCTTCTAATGTAATCACAGACCGGCTCGTTGTACTTTTGTTTAACCATCGTCAGATCCGAGAGCCTGAGCTCAGTCTCACCACCGTAAAAGTAATCGTGGAACTGCCGCTCTAGATCTGCCCAGGACGTAATAGACCTAGGGGCAAGCGAGGTGAACCAAGTGAAAGCAGTACCCGACAATGACAAGGGAAAAAGTTTTATTCTGTAGATATCCGACGTGCCGACTTCACTACTCTGTGCTAAGAATTGCCCTATATGCTCGAAAGTCGACCTATTGTCTTCCCCTGTGAATTTGACAAAATCAGGAATTCTAAATCCGCGGGGGTACGGCATTGTGTCATAGCACTCGGGGTATGGCTTTAGGTAACCCCGAGAGCCATCTTTAGGTATTACGCCGAGTTCTCTGAGCACTGCGGAGAGTTGGTCCTTAAAGCTCATATCGCACAGCGGGGTACGCGAAGCCGGCTGGGGTAACTCGGGTTGGACTTGCCGCGAGTTAAAACATGTTTCTGGAACCGGCCCATGGGGGACTCCGGTACCGAACGGTGGGATAGGTGGAGTGCTGTACGCGACTGTTTGGTAGTATGGTTGTGGGATATCCGCGCTAAGGCTTAGACTTCGGTCGTTGTTGGAAGAACTCTGGGGTACCGAAGTCGGATTGACAGAAGTCGTGATCACGGGGGCGACTTCTACCCGTTGATCGACTCTGTCATGGTCAGGGTACATCGGCTGCTTATTCCGATGATTGTTATCGACTTGTAAGGCTGTAGATCTAACCTGACCCGGCAGACTATTCTGCAAATCTTTAGCGAGCTGTTCTTTCAACTCGTCAAATCGGCTATTCACTACTCGATCGAATAATTGCGCCGATTTATCCATCTCGGTGCCATACCTGCTGGCTACCGACACGTCAATTAGATTAGTGATTTCATCAGGACTAGCCGGTTTACTCACCTCAGGTTTCGGCACGACTACCTTTTTGATGACGCCGTTTCTCGTCTTCTGGTAGCCGGCCAACTTTTGCCGGAGTCGCTCCGCCTGCTCCTCTTCGAGTTGTCGTTCAATCTCCCGCCGTTCATCTTCGGATAGATCGTCGAGCGTGACGGCGATGATGTTCTCCGGGTTGACGATGCTTCCGTCTTTGGAGTCGGGATTCATCGGGTAATCTTTGCTTCACGTCCCCAGCGGAGTCGCCAATTGTGTTCGCACGAAATTGGATCTGTGAAACACCTAGGTGATGGGAGTCGCCAACCGCACTTACGTGTGCGATAAACGGATACTTTTCGAGCAAAGCAACAAAGGATAACTATCGTACTTACGCGTACGACAAGCGATTGCTTTCCGAGCAAAGCAACAAAGATCTTCTTACTTACGTGAAGAAGAAACGACTGTTTTACGGCGCAAAACAGCAAAGATCTACTAAGATAAAAGATAAAAGGTAAAAGATTGATTTGATCGATTGTTGGATGATTTCAATCGGCCGTCACCCTTTACATATTTATAGGGCGGCTGGTCTTCCCGTAGGAGGTTCGGACTCCTAATCCTAATCTGATTACAAATATATCTCTTTCCTTGCTTAAAGGATCTGGATTCTACCGTACACGTAACTTTCCATACAAACCAAGATAGCTTTCCAAATCTTAACTGCTTCGGACGCCGACATCCGGACTCGTTTCGGCGCACGGGATATCCTTCCTTAACAAACTGGATAAACTTCCAAATCTTGTAGGACTCTCCTTGATTGCCTCGCCGCGTTTCTTGCGCCTCAGGCTGAAGTCTCTAGCATCGGGTAAGTCTTGAAGGGTAGTACTGCAATTCAGACTTGCTGAAGATGGTCCTTCACGGGTGCTCGGGGACGAACTTGGACCGCTCGGGAATCCGCCGAGTGCTCGGGGACGAACTCGGACTGCTCGGGGATGAACTTTGTACCGCTCGGGAGTCGGCCGAGTACTCGGGAAAAAACCCCTCGGGGCTGGAGACCTTCTCGGGGCTGGGCCACTCGGTATCACCAGTACTCGGGGTCGATGTCGCTCGGGCCGCCACTGTTGAATTCCCAGGGGTACCGCTCGTGACTTGATGGCGTAGTGGGCGCTCGGGTACACCTCAAACGGGCACCTTCGCACTTTGGGATATGACGACTACTCGGGATGCAGTGAGCACTCGGGGGCACTCGGAAACGCCGCGAGCACTCGGTATCAAGTATACCGCGAGCGTCCAGGCCACTCGGCTGTATTAATCCTGCATGTAATAGTAAACGCTGCATCCACACTGTTAGTTTCATCATCTCAACTTCCAGTAAACCTAATACTTAATTTGGCCCACTGAATAAACCTTCAAGCCAAATTACGCTGCAAACAATGGCTTCTCCTTTCTGCATAGGGCAATCATATGTATGCTGAGATTCCACAAGATTGTGTTCCAATATTTATGGATATACTTGAAGAAGGGAAAGTTTACGAACTTAAGAAGTTTTTGGTTTATGCAAAAAAACATTTCTTCATGCCGGTCGAAGGGCATCATATGATAAAGTTTGGAAGATACACATCTGTAGAAGAGAAGGCTGACAATGAAATGGAGTTCCCTTTTTGTACCTATGCCTTAACTCCAATAGTTGATCTTCCAAAACCTGTTGATCTACCAGAATCCTTCACAGGTTATTTATTATTACCCCTTCATCCTTTCCCTATAACTATCCTTCTATTCTTTCTTTTAATAATCCTTTCTTAATTGTTTGTCCCTCCATACTTATTTATGTTTTTCTACCTGTAGATGTGATTGGTATTATCACTGGCGTTTCCAAATCTATTCAATACTATAATGCAAATCGCACGCAACCTTCCACTAAGAGAATTATCTATTTGACCGATCTTCTGTACGTATTAATTCTCAAACAAACTATTTCTATTGTAGCCTATTGTCCCTAATAAAACTTTCTATTTCACCTATAATTACAGGAATAATCAGATCACTATAGTCTTATGGGGAGAGCGAGCAACAACCTTTGACAGTGACTGGGTACTTGAAATCAGCAAAAAAAACCCAGTGGTCGCTATATTTGTTGGCACTTTGGTTAAAACTTATGAAGGTTCGCATGTGCCTCTTTTCGTGAAACCTTCCTTCTGGCTACTAACATGTACATATATATTCCTCATTTCTTTCTTCCCCTCCTTTTTAGGCCGTAGGGGACTCAGTGGGAGCGCTGCCTGCCGCTGGTACATTAATGAAGATCTCCCTGAAATTAATGAATATCATACAAGGTATCTTCCTCTTCACTCTCTTCTTACTTTTTTCCTGCGTACCTTTCACACTACACTATACTACCCAGCTAATATACTTTTCGATTCTCTATTTTGTTGTTAGATTACAAGATAAACTCCCTCTCATTGAGAACATTATGCTTCCAAGCCAAACTGCTGCTGAAATTAGCGCTCAGACTGATCTTGAAACAAAAACTGTTGCACAGTTACTTGCCCTTGACATTTTCACACATGAGGTCATCATCTATCTTGTCATGTCGCTTCTGTATAAAGCATTTAACATACCATATTTCTCACTCTTTATTTTTTCTTTCCTTCTTCCTGATTTTACAGCACTCTCGATTCTTTTGCAATGTGACTTTAACTAAGCTCAGCCCTTCCCAACGTTGGTGGTTTTCTTCCTGTACCACTTGCCATAAGTCGGCAGTCCCATATGGCACAACATATAAATGCTCAGATCCCCAGTGTCATGGTACAGATGCATTACCCAGGTGCTTTACCATATTACATGCTCATATGATTCATATTGTATCCCATCCATTTTCTACATTTACTTATTTCTTCTTGCCACACCATATAGGTACCGACTTTGTTACATTGGCTCAGATGGAGATACCGAGGCTGAGTTCGTTTTCTTTGACAGAATGGGAAAAGAGATTATTGGCAAGCCGCTGATTACTCTACTCCGCTATGGACGATCATCCCGTACACCTCTTCATGAGATTCTTGGCTCTGCACGGACAGATACTTCTATTCCACGAGAGCTAGCTGCTGTTGTTTCCAACAAATATCGCTTTGTTGTATCCATTTCTTCCAAAAGCTTTGATCCCCAAACTAGAGAGAGCTCGTTCCAAGTTCACAGAATTGATGCACACTTGGGCAAACAGCCCCATTCCTCCGCACTTTATCATAAACCTGCCTTACCAATTACATCTCCTGCTCATTTAATCCCTGGTACCTCCAGTTCAATTCCTGCCCCTTTGCCTGCTACAGCATCATCTGATCATCATTCTTCCTCTGGTACCGCACTTACCATATCTCCTGATCTTACAAACACCGGACGAACCCAGGCTAAGGCCAGTCTCTATTTCCCTTACTACGTTTACGTTATCCATCTTTTATCATTTAACCATTTTTGTTCTGTATTTTGTTACTAAGTTTGTCAATGCTCACAGATTTACTAATCTGTTCTCCTCTTTAATTCTACCATTGGACTTTCTATTGATAAAACCAATGATAAATCCTGATATATCTTCTATCCCCCATACCTTCTGTTTACATGCTCTTACAAACAGTGAACCAACCCAATCTAAGGCCAATCTCTCTTTCCCTTTCTGCATTTACACTGTCCATGTTTTACCATTCAACAACTTTAGTTCTATATATTCTTACCAAATTCGTCAGTACCCACAAATTTACTCATCTGTTCCCCTCTTTAATTATACCATTCCACTTTCTATTGATAAATACAATGATAAATGCATATATATTTTCTATTCCCATGTCTTTCATTTATAAGTTTCATAAAGATTCAGTTAATCTCTTATTAATAATTTCTCTTTTACATTATATCTACCATGCCGTACCTTGCATTATAATTCCAGCTTATTTACTACTGATATTTCTGTTATCTCTACTATTTTGCCACTAGGATAATCCCCTTACACCTATTAGCACACTTCTTCCTTTCATTGCTAAAAAGTCTAATCTCAGGTACGTACATAAATCTAATATGCCTTTACCAAATCGATTTTGTATGTTGTTGTTTCTATCCATCAATAATCTTTCCTTCAACATATTTATACCTTCAAACAGTGAGGAAGACATACACCAGCAACAAATGTGTGCAGGACTTTATTCAGGAGCGCTGAACAAGGACTTGAACCTCATGACGTAATCACCCATTACACATACGCATTGTTCACGACTTTACTATCCAATTTTCCAAGTTCTATCACTCCAATATTTCACACATGAAACTAAATTCTTTTTCTTCCTCTGTTTTTCTCTAACTGCAGACCGATCTGTCAACATCTCTTGAACCAGAAGAGACACCATCATCTGTCAAACCATCAGTTAGTAAAAGGTACATCATCTATTTATTATATAAAACTTACTCTACATACAGTGTATTAAACATGCAACATCCGTATTTACACCTCCTGATTAATGCTCTGTCTTCCCACTTACAGACATAGAACAACCACATCAGAGGAGCTCACATTTTCTCCATCTAAAAAGAATAGATCCTAGACTATCCACCCACTGTAACAGCCTTACATTCGGTACGCAGTCTACATTCACTGTATTAGCCTATTACGTTATCCACAATTTTTTTATCGCCACGACTTCCTTTCTCATTGATCCTTTTGTGCTGCAGGGACATCTTATTTTGACTCTCCATATCGTGCCTAGCTACTGCTAATCTATTAGCCATGCACCAGCAATTATCACCTCAGATATAACCAGCTCCTTTTGCCGTACCATTCCTTCCACCAAGGTTCCAGGCCCCGTCCATCTTCTGGTTTCAACTCTTTTTACTCACACTTAGATGATCCCTCTGGGCTACCGACAACTCATAGATAAACTTTGTTTATATTGTTATGTTCTCTAGTTGTGCCTACGACCGTTTAACTGCTGTATTAATACCTAATGTATAATTAAACTGATATCTATTCCCTCCGTGCTAAACACAGCGCTCTCTAACCATTATTACTATAAGTGCTTCATTTTTACAGTTCCCATCCTTCTATACAGCATTTCTCAAACAGCAACCAACACATACATCAACCAACGGTGATACAGGAATAGGTACTAGGTTCCCCATTCAACAATTTAGTTCTTCTCTTAAGCAACAGCTTCTCTAACATTACTTATCTCATTTCCTATTAGCTACCTCGACTGCGCACTTTCTTTCATATCCTTTCTCTCTGTCTTTTGCGTGGTACACAACATTAAATTCTGATCATACCTACCAAAATTTTGTGGCGTACATTATAAACAAACTACTGTTGTAAGACCAGAAGATTCTCCATCGAATTGTTTTCATGTTACAAGATCATGTCAAATTAAATTGTTGTCACGTTGTAGTATAAAATTATGACATGAATAAATAACGTGTATATTCGGATGAATCAGCATTTAACTTTATCTTCATCTACAAACATCCATATATGTTTTTGAATCGTGTGCCACAAAAACCGTTGTATGTGAAGACAATACATGCTCCGTGCACGCAGTGAAGATATGACCTGAACATCCAAATGTTTCTCTGTCTGTGTTAATAGTCTAAGTTGCATGGAGTTTGTTAGTGTCAACTGACTACGCGCATGCTGATTTCGCCGAGTCGCGTCACCGTTGGATAGAGGTTGCGCAAGTGCCGAACGTCTAGGTATGTATAGCTAGTGGTGAGTCAAATTCGGATCAAGCCGCTATGTGGCGTTGCTGTGAGTGTGTGTCCACATTTCTCATTAAAAGCGCTTGTAATCAATTGAGTTATATAGTGAACAAGAGAAAAGGCACAGAGTCATACGGTGCCACAAACCTCTGCGTATTCTTATATCAAGCGTGTGTTCGTCTCCGTTAATCTTTGGACAATAGCTAACCTCTACCAGTCGCCGAACGGGTACAGACACTGCCACCTGCTTCCTCTTTCCTTAGAGAATTACTTTGCAATTTCCTGAATGAGTCACCGTCCACCGCGCTATATATAATACCACGATAAATCGATCAGCTCTGCCATCAACCCATCAACCAACGAACGCATATATAACGCACTCCGCTTAAATCTGATCCAAACAAACGGATCAACACGCCCGGTAAAAATGTTAATAACAATCCAGAGATCAACACAATGAATGATATTTATCTATCCATCTATCCATCGTCATGACAAGGACAGACCAAACTGGAACAGAAAGCAAAGAAACCAAAAGAAAAAAAATCAAAGATACAAAATAAGACACAGACGCGATAGCTGACATGCACACAAAAAAATAATCCTCCAAATCAAGAACCGAAGAAGCACACAACATAGCAAACAATCTGAATTCTAAAATTTTCTCATCTCTGCACCCACAACCAACCGTCAAATCGCAACTGGGCACAAAAAAAACTCACTAATGATGCAGAGGCATACCTACGCGACTAAACCCAACCCACCACCTGAGCTAGATAAACAGCCGATTAAATTCCATATTACACCCCATCTGAGAGATCAAGATATAATTGCTCATTGATTGAATAAGCACAAGTTAAGTTGCATCATGCTACTCTTAAAGAACCACCTACCTGCAGATACTATGGTGTTAACGCATGTAAAAAAACTCTTCAAACCATTATTATCTCACATCACACAATAACACCAAATTAACATATATACCTTACAAAAGATCTTTAAACTATTTCTATTCCACACAACGTAACAGTACCAAATTAACATACACATAGAAAACGCCATATATTTACAACTGTTTCCACAGTCCTACAAATAAAATTATAGCATCTTCCTACATCCCTTACATTTAACCATGCAAAACATCAGATCAGCCATCTACAGCTACATAATACCACATACAGTACTACAGCTATAAACTTAGATGCCTCTTGCCCCACACATCACCCATTCATCAGCTTCCATATGCATAGACTACACATACACATTGCTGTCCATATTCTGTTGCTTCACATTATCTAATAACCTTGACATCCTACCAATCACATCAGAAAGATTATTTATCATTTCAGTTTCTAAACCATGAGAAACCCCTGTAGATTCGCTCTCCTCAACAACATTATTCATACCGTGTTCTTCCATGGCCTCCCAACTCTCACGAACAATTGCAATTTCCCTAATTGTCTGTTCCCATCCATCTTTCAGTCTTCCCACAGCGGCCACCAGATCCTGAATCTTTTTCTCATTGGATCGAACTTCAACAGCATAATCATGGTTATGACAAGAAAGAACAATCTTCTCCCAATAATTAACATCATCCACGTCTACACCAAAAATCCTTTGCAGATATTTAATACCCTCTTCCACAGCATTTTCCTCTGCTTCTTCTGCCGTACTAGCTGGTTTCCCATAACAAAATTTCTGCCCACCCACCTCAGACATAGTCCTTGCGTTACACACAAATGACACAGATGCAACACTTTTCCCATCACTAACAGGCCACACAGTGTATTGACCTCCATGACAAGAAAGAGCCCTAAGAACTTCAGCCAAAATCATTTTTCGCGAGATCCGAACAAGCTCCATCTTCTGTCAAATGGTCACCACCTATTTATCAGCCCTATAAGTTCATACACGCCTAAACAATTGGGTAAAAACATAGCAAAATATATACTACAAACAAGCGCTTACATCACGTCATCACCGAGCTATACCAATCCTCCAGCTCAAATCGCATCAACCAAAACAAAAAACCACTGAATAGAACAAAGCACGTACTGAATGAACGACCACACCTTACCTCCTGCCACTGAACTTACGTTCAATGAAACTCCCAGCACGAAGATCAAATCGTTCCAGATCTACTTTCCACTCCTCCTTACAGATCCCCTTTCTCCAAACTGGTAAAACATTCAACAATACATACCATAAACACAAAGTCAAATCCCTTTCCCCATAAACTAAACCGCTACTCTAGCTAAAATCATATGAAATCCAAACAAACAAACCACTAAATAAACGACCAGATCTTACCTATCAACATTCAGTTCACCTTCCATACAAATGCCCAGACGAGGATCAAATCATTCCAAATCCACTCTACACTCCTCCCGACAGATCCCCTTTCTTCCACTTCCTGCCCAAACTTAGGTCAAAAACCGCACAGATCTCCGCCCTTCCCATTCGTACGAACTAAAAAACATCACACCCGCAAGTCATTCAAACCAAACCAGACAACACATAAATCATACCTCTATCAATCGCAACGGTGAATCATTCAGACCAAACCAGATAACCCGCAGCGCCGCAGCTCCCCCTCACTCTACTCTGGCGTTCGATTTTTCTCCGCAAACCCTATAACAAATAGCAATCCATCCACGTATAGCTACACAGACCTGTACCCAGCCATTTTCACTCACGCTCTACACCCATTCTATGCATCGCCTCGGCCCAACCCATTTAATATAAAGCCCTGCTTTACAGTACACTCAAACCTGTTGGGCCCCCCATCTGCACCAACAGGTGGCGCGCGGCAAGCTGCGCCCCCTACCTAGTAAAAGGGGCAGGGGGCCACTCGGGTCACCCCACCTCGTGCACTCCGCCGCCTCCTAGGAGCCTTCGCCACCTCCGCCCAACCGCTGCTGGTGGCCGGCTATCCACCAGCCCCCCGCGCCTCCTCCACACTCCCACAACCCCCAGCTCGCACCGCCAGCCTCCTCCACCACCTCTCCCTGCCGCACTTCTCCCACGTACTCCCCTCGTTGTCTTCGCCGCCCGGCTGCTCACCGCCGCCGGCCACTACCCTCCCACAGTGCACCACAACCAGTCCTCCCCTCCGGCATCCACCCACGCCCCAGCTTCACCTTGCACCACGCCCAGCTCCGTGCCCCTCCCGCATCCCATGCTCCACGTCGTCTCGATCCACCCTTTGTGGGCTATGCCGCTGCTTCTCCTCTGAGGGCACTGCCGCCGATGGGGCCATCAGCGGCGAGCCGGCCACCGTCGGCCTCCTTCCGCGCCGCCATCCCTTCCTTCTCCGCGCCGCTTTCCACCACGTCCCCAGCCCCAGCCCCATTGTCATCGCTGCTCGCCTCGGCTGATCCACAGCCCCGGCTCCGTTGCCTCCACTCACCACCATCAGTAAGCCTGCCGCCGGCCTCCTGGGCACCACCTCCTCCATGCCATCTCCCCCTTGCCTCGCCCCCATGTTCCCGGCTCTAGCAAGCCATTATAATCGGATGGACAGCTGGTCAGACCGGTGCCAACGCTGCCGCCTTACTGCCATGCCGCCACTACTGCTGCCAATCACGTCACCGCTAAAGCTGCTGCTACTGCTGCCTCCGCCTTGTTGCCTCTTGCTGCCGCTGCCACAAGAGATGCCATCAGCTGCCAAAGAAGAAGAAGAAGGTAGAGGAAAGGTCAAAGTAGGGCAAGGAAGAGGGAGGAAGGAGAAGATACCGCTGCCCTAGGACGAGAAGAGGAGGATGCAATGGAAGAAGATGAAGATGGAGGTAAATCATGAAGATAGTGCCGTGCACGAAGCCCAATCCACGACCAACTGCACTCGTCGTCGATTTCCTTGTGGCTCACGCGATATGGGTAAACTCTACAGCTCATGTATGCGGTGTAGGCCTTGAGAATGTGTTAGATGCAGCGAGCCATGTAATTCCGAGCTTGTGTTCTAGGCACGATTTGGTGACCTTTCGTATAGTCGTGCGTTGGTCATGAAAGAAGAATCGGAGCCCTTAATCATACCTCCATTTAGAGTACTTATTTGTTCACTTCCAATAAGCCAATCGTGAGATATGGCCAAAATACTCCTGCTATTATGAAATTGTTAAAATTAAAGTATGCAGATTTGATTAGTTAAAATGATTATCTTAACATTGTAATTAAACCATGGTCTTACACAAAAATGTGCATGCATGTTGGAGTTCACAACAGGTGACCATGATAGTGTGCGCAAGGAATCCTCATACATGTCGTTACTTTGTTATAAGTTCCATCGTATAAAAGTATCCTTTTATCGGTATGAAATTGTAATCACCGTGAAAATTGCCATAAACATCCCATGCAAAATATCACCCCTTTAACCTAATCTTTAAATATGATGCATTAAAGACATTAGGTTCACCTCTAATGCTAATTGTCTAAACTTCCTTAGCTACATATTTAATATCCAACATGTATCCCTTTTGTAGATTTTTCCATGAACAAGACTACATCTCCAATTTAACCCCAATTAAACCGTGAAATTGATCCTAATATGCTTAGGTTAATATTGTACTTCAGCCTATCCATTGTAGTTGCATAGCTACTTCCTTACCATGCCCCTCATAACATCTTGAAATTGCTTTTCTCATCTACATGATATTTGCATCTTTGTGGAGTTTCGGCTTTTCAGATTTCCCTCTTGATTGGATTCGGCTCTCTCTTTGCGCCTCTTCACCAAGCCCCCAGGCAAGCTTGCAGCTTGTTAAAAATTTTAGGTTATTTGTTCCTTGGATGGATGATAGATAATGGTCTCTATTTTTGTTTGATGCTTGGTTATGAATGTCTGAATTATTAAATTGATGTGTTAATCAACTAGAACCTTAATAATTGAGATGAGTGACGTGGGAGCATGGTTGTGTGGACGGGCTATAACATTGTTGGGGTTGCTCGAGCCCGACATCGAGTATTATTTTTGGAGGTTACAGCGGTGATCAACGCTTGATGCTCCCTGATAAGTCATGAGATTTTTGGTGGTGAGAGGACCATAGATGTCGTCTGGTTGGTACCGCTCAATGGGGACTAGCTACCCCCATGTGAGGGACCTTGGGAGTATCTGTGGGGTTGTCGAGTGACCAATGTCTCTTTGTTTGAAAATCATGAACTGGTTGATGTTAACCCACTGGGTTTTATCTTGAGTTCGTCATTCAAAATATTGATGTTGATGTGAACTTGGTTCGTATGGTCATATCATTTTGCTAGTTAAATTTTGATGTTGATCTGAATGGTCATATCATGATGCTGATTGGAGGAAATGATTCAGGATGTTATTTATGGATTCAATTCATGTGCCACGTTGTCGACTTGTTGTAACGTGGGTGTCTTGCTCCAGATGTTACTAGCATGGTTAGGGTAACTGCTCTGATTAATGTTGATTTCATGATATTTACTTCCCATCAATGCCATGTTATGTCTAAACTGAAATGCATTGTGTGAGGTTGTTTAATATCCATGCCTTGTTTAAGTCGACTGGAATAAGCTTAGCATCTTGCGAGTATAAAAGTACTCACATGGAATTCAATTTCCGCAGGTGAAGTTGGTGTTGATGAGTATCGCATTCTTCCTGCTTGTTTTGTTTACCTCGTCAGCTATAATATCTTGTGGGTAATTCGTAGGTTGATGATTTTTCTTAACAACCATCGGGTCATGTTACGTTTCTTCTTCCGTTGTTTCACTTGTTCAATTCTCATGACCTACGGGTCTTTTGATTGTAGATATTTATTTGCCCATGCGTA
>JAGXJF010001624.1:0-312187 GCA_019208055.1 Stipa capillata | reverse complement strand
ACGCATACCATGCGCCTCATACGTGATGGTAGATAGCTTCAACCAGTCCATCGTTTTTACAGTCTGAGCACCCTGCAGTTCCTTCCGTAGCAGGTTTGTAACTTCCTTCCCCAATTCTTCTGAAATTGTTTCTGTGCTTTTCTTCGCTAAGCGAGTTGTAAGAGTCTGAACTTAAAAATTTAAATAGCGCATTTCTACTTCTTTTCAGAAACCAAGTGTAGCTATTGCACGCTGTGGTCTTCAACTCTGAGAAAATTCCCTTATTCGGCAGTGCAGAGATCACAAGGTCAAAACGAGAGACCGACTCGAGTTCTTCCTCAACTCTTCCTCGTCTGCTGAGGCCGGCCAGAGGATTAAAGTTGGCTTGTAGGCAAGCACATTATCTCACTCGATGTTTGCTAGTATGTATCCTGAGTTTCCTCGGAGGACTATATCCACTGCATAGTGTGTTTCAGTGGTCATGGGGCTGGGCAAAAGGCAGATGGGACTTGGGTTTTACTGCCTACTGAAGCTTGTTTTTCGATCTGATTCATTAGATCGAGGGCTAGATTCACTGAATATGGCAAAACTGCGTAGATCTTTTAGATGGTCAATTACATGCTTAGAGCCAGACAAACTGCAGTGCCTCATCTTTATGGAAAATTTGAGAAGAAAGAGGAACCCGTTCGACTAATAATGGTTTTTATGCACGTTTGGTTCCCGACTATAGAGTGAATCGGGAAGGTAGAAATAAGCAATGACGACAATCGTGCAAACACTAATAGACAAACAGGAATACGTAAGTGTTAAAAGGGCGGAAGAAGTTGATAAACTGTCTCCACGTAAGGAACAAGTTTTAAGTGCTAGTTACTACTGTTAAGATTATATCGTGGAGTCAGACATAGCCTGTGATCCCAAGGGAAATTAGTAGGGGCTCCTTGGACCCAGGAAATGGATATTAGTTAGGGTGGGAAAAAACACTCACACAGAAACACGAAGCCGGAGGGGATTTTGTTTGTGTGTTAGATATCTAAGATTACGTGAGAGACTAACCTCTGTCATGCTTGGCGTAGAGGGAAATGATGGGTATAACAGATTCTGTATCTTGTTATTGGTGGCAAACACATCTGGCAAGAGGGTCGTGGCGTGGGGTGGTGTGGCTTGGTTAAGGAGTCATGCATGCAGAGCGCGTTAAGTAGCGCACTGTTGTTACTATGGGGCTGTTAGCAGCCTGGGAACCATTGGACCGCAAAGCACTTGCACAAGATAAAGTTAAACATCTTCACATGCATCAATGGCAAGGTTTCAGGGTGGAATGACATGAAGCACGGCATCAATGCAGGCTCTCGGAGAGAACCAACAATAGGTTAGGCAGATGTCTAGTGCACTTAGGCATGCAATATAACTGAGGCTTATTGATTACATGCACAACTGAGGCGTGTCGGTCACGAATGGCATGTTCAGGTAAAGTCAAACTACTGCAGGGCAAACGTGTATGGGCAGTTTCCGCAAGTTCACCTCAAGTCGATTGACCAATGCTATTGTGATCCCGGGTATAATTTATTCAATTGTTGAAAAGGAAGCCATTGTCTGTTTCTTTGTATGCCCTTCTTTTTGTCTTAGTGGTTTTATAATTATGGAACCCAGCTGTTTTTTTCCAATCATTCATTTTTTTATCTTTCATGCTATCAAATTGTTCATTTTTGTTTTTTTTTCTTTTTTTGGACAGAAAAAGATTATGACTCTGCGAAGATGGTTTTTTTATTTGACATACAGGTTGGTTCTTGAGTAGACAATAAACATGGGCACACAAACCAATTTGATGATCTTGTTCCTTTTATACACAGCAACGGCGAAGTGTAAGTGTGTCTGAATTCTGTAGCGTATAAGTGCTGCATACTATGTTAAGGATGGTTAGCCTGTTTTTTGTACAGGCCTGTTGGAATGGGGGAGAACAGGTACATGAATTTGATCTGAGATAGGTGGGCCAACAATATACAAGATATAAAGCAAATAAACAACCACAGAGTATTACTACGCCAGCCTCAACAGTACCATGATTTCATAAGATTGGGTCTGTCTCTTAGGGATACTTTTTCAAATTTCGCGAAGGTAACGAACATCACTGTTGACAAATCCTTTGTTGTGGCACAAAAACGCATTAAACGTTTGGTGATGAAACAGGGTGGAACATAAGACTACAAGTGAAAATACCATGGTTTTGAGATCCGTACGTCGACATGTTGAAGGGTCTTGGATCACAAAAATTAGGTTTTTGGGATAAGTTCTCTGTGTTTTGGTCAGTTTATCGAGACTAAATGGAGCGACGTTTTTGGAGGGGTGTGAAGGATTACTGAGTCGGAACAGAGATTTTCATCACCGGTGTGTTGTTGACAAGGGGACCAGGGAGGCGAGAAAGACAAGAAAAAAAAGTGATTGATATTGGAAGGTCTATGTTAGGGCCATCTTTGTATGGATCGGAGAAAAGTAGTTGGACATTCTACGAGGAGAGAGGTGGGTAGTTGGGGTGTTAATGTGCTTCATTGTAATTGTAGTGCAAGACCCTGGCAAAGACAGGGTAGGTGGTGGGAGGGGGAAGTACAGGTAAGAGTGGTAAGAATTGAGTTTTCATGCGTAACTAAGAGGCTTAGCTCATTGTGGTGTTGAGGGGAAACCCATGCGCCAATGTGTATATGTTACAGTGTGGAGACACTAGATCCACTAACCAAGGAGACAAAAATAAATGTTATACTGAGGAATCACAGAATTACAACGTCTTGATGGAGCATTTGTTACTGGATTCAATAACTTTCTGTGCTTTCTTCTATAAATTTTTTTCTGTACATTTTGTACATATTTAGTAATATGCAGGAAAGTATCTTTTTCTATTGAAGTATCAGTAATCCTCAAAAAGGAGGATTGCCAATTACACAGGGCGTTCAAGAGGATGTGGAGTATCTTATCGAGCTATAAGACATTTGTTTAGAGCTGACTGAGGAGGAATCTTGCCCGTCGTATAGCCGACCACAGCTATACCTGAAACAGGAGTACACATCGTTTGCCACACTGATTCTCGTTCATAGATACTCCGAGTGAATGCACACTTTATGTTAAGCTCAAGCAATTGCACTACGTCACTTTACCAATATCATATTCTAATTTTTTCCTCTTGTGAACTGACTTTTTGTGTGTGAAACTAATTGAGTATATGTCTTAGGCATTTCAATTGGTCTTGGATCAAGGAGATGGAGTTGTGGATCTCAATGGATGAGAGGCCGGGATCTCACATGCTGCAACTTTGTTTTAACAGATGACTTGACAGATCACACACACTCCGGCGGTTGCCAGAAATGCTAGCATTGTTCGCTTCCGTCCAGTACTGTGACAAATGTTCTTGAGTCCCTTCTGCGACAAGCGGGAACTAAGAATGGATCTTGGCACTTGATACGAGTCTGTTGTGTTGGCTTCACTTTTTTATTTAGATGCCATATTTTGCAGCAATTACTTGGATGTATGGCCTTCAAATACAGACGAAGATATCTCTCATGGTGTCAGGGTCCAGCATGACCTCACCTTAATCAGCTCCGATTTTACGATTGACAAAATTCACATTTGTACATCCAACATACCTTCTTCCCTGATGCGGAGGAGCTAACTGTTGGCCTTGCATATTGAGCATTGGTACATAATACATCTCTTCAACATACGTTTACGTAGATGTTTCAAGGAACTCACTCAGAACCATCACCACAGTGTGCGATGGTATGACTGAGGAAAGAGATGCTTGCCTTCTTGGACATGAGAAGCTGCTGGGTGTTCGGAAATTAGGTATCCAAATAGCCATGACATGACATTAGATAGGGCAAATCTTATTCGATCTTATTAGGTGTTGAAAGCCACTTAATGATCTTGATAGCCATTTTTACCTCTTGTATTGTGGTTTTCAACAGTATTTGACGTGAGAAGAACCGTAAGAAACAACAGTTCCTTGCTTGTTGGGTCGTCCCGTCTACCCCCATTCTGCCACCGACTGCATGTTATTTATATTTCAGAAGTGTAGGATAACTTAGCAGAATTGGTGTGGTCCTCTAGACCCCCTTAGGACGATATCGTGCCAAGTACATTCTCACCAGCATGCTCGTACTGCCTATGAGATTGACGACCTGTGGCATTCTTTAGCGCCAGCAAGCACTAGTTGATTACACACATACAAAAAGTCTGTCTCAGGTTTAGTCCAGTTCTAGTTGCGTCCGCCTACCTCCGAGATGAACCTTCACGTTTCATGTTCCAACAATGGGTTGGCAACCGCAGAACCAATACAGTGGTTTTATACTCCGATTCCTGTAAAGTTTGTGCATGAATACTATTTAAAGTACGCATTTGCTGGTGAGAGTATGTGACCAGTGGAGATTGCATGGTTCAGAAGCCCTTAGATTAGGAGAGTGCTAAAATCCCAGAATTAGGTCATGTAAGCCCTGTGACCCACTGCATGTTGTTCTGGCTACTAGCCACCCCACCACCCCGCTCCTCAATTTACATAACAGTATTCATTTCTTGGTTGGAAACTCTGTGCAACCCACGAACTTGAATTAGCCACGTTTTAGGGTTGTAGCTGGTATGTAGGTAGATGGAAAAAAGAAGATCCCCACTGCAGGTCAAGGATCACTGCCGAGTTTGTTGTTTGGTGATTTGTCCATATTTTTTCATCCCCAATTTTTCAGTTTGTATGCCCCCATCTGTGAGGTGAGTCTGCTTTTTAATTCGCCCACCATTTCATATCAAACCATAGCATAAATGAGTTTTGATGTATCTTGTCACCTTTTTTTTTTATATGTCTGTCATACAATCTTACTACTTGTACTACTAATTGATTGTCAAACATCAACGATCTTATTTTTGGTGAAGCTGTAAATATGCAAACCTTAATTTTACTAAATTGCTCTGTTTATTTCAGGCAATGCTTCTGTTGCCAGCCAAATCAACTATATGATCAGAAGGTGCAGCAAACAGTATGACCTGCAGATCGGGAAAATACCAAGTGATATCTGAACATCTATGATGGCACACGTAGAACATCTATTATAGCACACGTATCCATAAACGATGAAATTGACATCATAAGTAGCAAAATTTTGGTTTTCATAGATACACATTTCAACTTCCCTGTACTTTGAAATTTGTTTGACTGATTAGCAAATCCTTTAAAGGCGGACTTCAGTCATATAGATTGAGAGATGGGCATCTAGAAGCTTAGTATTTAGAAGAGAAACAGCTGTTCTCGATCAATTTTCTGGACAGATTCTCACTGTTCACTAGATCAGCAATATCCAACTCCAATGCGTCCGTTGCTTCTCCTTTGTATACAGTTGTTCTTATCTGTAATGTCATGGAGACGAGAGACACTTCGCAGCACTTGGCATCGCAATTTCTTTGACAGGAGCTGCAACTTGGGTTCAAGTAGCTATTGAGTCGTCTCCCTCAACCCTGCAAGTAATCTGACCACTGTAGTATCCCTTGTCATCAGAAGTATTTATCTTCTCAACTTACTTCGGATGTTATCGCATCATGTCCTCTCTTGAGAACTACCTGCAAGCTCTTGAAAAGTCCTCTTCAGCTGACTATATTGCATGGCATTGCAGATGATCAAAGCAAAAACACAGAGCTCATCGAAATTCATCCCGCTCATCAGTGAGATTGGTAAAGGCGACCTTTGCAACTAAATTGGTCCAAGCTACCAGATTAGGACCTACAATAGCACGCCTGAAAGAGATATTTAAGGGAGTAGTACTTAGAACCTCTACAATCGTAGCCTGCTTGTGTCGTGCAATATGGTATAACACGGGGAATTGATCTGCAACGTGCCCTCATCAATCCACTTGTCCTCTCATAACCTAATCTCTGTCCCACAGCGAACTGATAAGGTGCCGCATCGCAGGAAGTGGTCTTTAACTTTCATCACCCCGCTCCAAAAATGAGAATCGCCGGGTTTAGCTCGGACAGCAGATAGCGGCTTCCCCTTAAGGTACTTATTGCAGAGAAGATCTTGCCATACCTCCTCCTTTGAAATTTGTTTGCATGATTAGCAAATCCTTTAAAAAGCGGATTCCAGTCATACAGATTGAGAGATGGGCATCTAGAAGCTGAGTATTTGGAAGAGAAACAGCTGTTCTGGATCAATTTTCTGGACAGATTCTCACTTTTCCCTAGATCAGCAATATCCAACTCCAATGCATCAGTTGCTTCTCCTTTGCATACAATTGTTCTCTTCTGTAATGTCATGGAGACGAGAGACACTTCGCAGCACTTGGCATCGCAATTTGCTTGGACAGGAGCTGCAACTTGGGTTCAAGTAGCTATAGAGTCGTCTCCCTCACCCCTGCAAGTAATCTGACCACTCTGTAGTATCCCTTGTCATCAGAAGTATTTATCTTCTCAACTTACTTCGGATGTTATCGCATCATGTCCTCTCTTGAGAACAACCTGCAAGCTCTTGAACAGTTATCTTCAGCTGACTATATTGCATGGCACTGCAGATGATCAAAGCAACAACACAGAGCACCACCACCTTCCTTTCTGGAGACTACGAAAGGCTGGCCTAGCCCTAGGTGCTGGACAACCCCATGATCTCATCGGTGCAGCCGTACATATCTCCAAGCCTCCGCAGGCCATCTCGCATTGTGGCGATGGTCGCAGACAGCCGTGTTTAAGCTGTGCAGCTGTTCTTCGACTCCGATTTCGTCTGTAACATGGCTAGACCAAGAAGGCAAACTCACATACTCTAGAGCTATATTTCCTCTGGATGGAGCTGGAAGAGAAGATGTGGTGACTGGTGAGAGAACCACAGAAACTCCCATGTAGGCTTCTCTCTACTTATAACAAACAATCTGCCTGGACAGACAAGAAGAATCTTTATGGATCAGGCACAAGACAACCTGATGCTCTTGTTTATTTTCTGTAATCATGTCTCGAGTATTGGCGGCAAAAATTTGATTCCATTCGTGCAGCATCGCTGGCATGTTTAAGAAATCTGAAACATTTGGTATCTCATTTGATTCTGATAGTGTGATGCATATCGAGATCTCGAGAGACGACATCAGCCATGTGCTGTGCAGATTTTTTTAGTGCAGCATTACGCGCATCATCTGATCGAGATTATCGCTGTGTCATGTAACTCATGTTGCAACAACTACTTGCAGCAATAATCTTCAAGTAGATATATTTAGAAATTTTTAGATGAATAAATAGTTTTTTGTTTTTGGAGAAATCGATGAATAAATACTTGAGTTGAAGGTTGCTCGTGCGCATCAGTGCATGCCCAGTCTGGTTTACTGTTCGTGGGCCAGGCCAAGATGAGCTTTGATCTGAGCCGATGGATGGGCCCAGTATCATTCTTGCCCAGTAAGACTCGGCCCAAAGTGTGTAGTCCGGCCCTAATCAAAAGAGAAGAAATTTCTCAAAGTAAAAAAAATGATTTGGGAAACGAAGCGCCGCCGCGGACTTGGGGCCGGCGTCCAGCCCGCTCCCGGTCCCCGTGCTATTCTCTGACGCTAACTTCGTCTACGTTGCGTTCTCTTACCAGCCATCTCGATTGCTTGCTGTCCTATGTTCAGGGCACAACTTTTGTTTTAGCAAATGAAGCATCGATTGCTGTTAGAGTATTATAAGGAAACAAGCGAAACTTTTCCGCCCGGGAGAGTTTACTCAAGATAATGTTAGGATTTCTTTTCTCTAAGAACAAGTAGAAAATGAGATGGTTTTTGGCATTTATGGGGCACCTGTATTTGCAATGTTGTACAATATGACATGCTTAAATTTGGAACTAGTTGTGCATGCCCAATATTTTAATTGTAGTGCCAGCCTGCACATCCATGTGGTGGTGGTGGGGAATCCAGGTAATTAAAATGATTTTTCGTGCTAACTACGAGCTTAGCCATTGTGGCTTCGACCTGTCATGTTTCATGTACATGGAGCCGATCCACTAACCAAGGATATCAAAATAAAGTATACTTGAGATCACAGAACCATATCTTGAAGCATGAAATGGATCAAAAAATTTGTCCTTCTTTCTATAATTTTCTGTACATTTGTACTATATACATATTGAAATTTTTTATGAAGATCAGCTAATCCTCAAAAAGGCGGATGCCAATCACAGGGCGTCAAGAGTGATGTGGAGTATCTATGAGCTAAGAATGTTTAGGAGAGAAACTCTACTCTGGACCAATTTCCTGAATAGATGTCCTGCTCCGATCTCAAGATCTCCAATACTGCACTCTAACTCAAGTAATTGCTCCTCCTCGCAAACAACTGATTTCTTCTTGTGAAATGTCTTGGAAACAAGAGACTGTTTAGGCATTTCAATTTGCTTGGACAAGAGATGGAGTGTGGACTCAAGGAGAGAGACCGTGATCTCCCTCGCCTTGGTCAATAGCCTGACCATCCCACACTCCGGCTTGTCAGAAGTAGCCTTGTTGCTTGTCTTCTTGAAATGTTTCTTGGCCTTCTTCGCCAAGCGGGCATAAGACTGGATCTTAGCTTGAACAACTGCATCGTCTCCTTTTCTTAGAGCCACTTGCAGATCTTGGATGATGGCCTTCAACTCGACAAAGATCTCTTGCATGGTGTTGCAGAGATCCAGCAGCTTAAGAGAACATTCCATTTCTCCATCCAACATCTTCCTCTGCTGGAAGGAGCTGACTTGGTTGCTTGGCAGGCAAATGATATCTTCAACACCATTGTAGATGTTTCCAAGACACATCAGACCATCACACATTGTGCCGATGGTAACTGAGGAAGAGATGCTTGCCTCTAGGCTGAGCAGCTCTTGTTCGACTTCGGTCTCACTGGCCTGCGGCCTAGAAGGCAAACTTATCGACCTTAGGTGGAAAGCCATATCTGATCGTGAAGCTTTTCTCTGTATTGTGGTTCAAGCGAGGGGAAGAAGAGAGCAAGTTTTGGTTTGATGTGTCTACCATTCTGCTGATGCCTATTTATACTGAAGAAGTGTGGACACGATAGCATTTGATTGGTAGACATGAAGAATCGTGCCATTACATCTCCCAGGTTCTGTCAGCTATGGCTTGAGATCTGGCAGCAGCATTGTGATTACAACAGAAAAGTCGTCTCATGTTTAGTACATTGTTTAGTGCATCTGCTATCCTCGAGATGAGCCTTCACATTACCATGTTCCAACAATGGGCAGCAAGAACCAACGGTGGTATAGTTTGGTGGTGGATCTTGACATGATTGCATGCTCAAGCCATTATTTAATGGATTGCTAACCCAGCATTTAGCTCATTAGCTGTGACATGCGTGTTATTCTGGCGACTGGCCTGTCCTCAACTTAAATAGGTATTTTTCTTTGGTGGAAACTCGTGCTAATCACAGCTTGAAGCCTCGTGGGTTGTAGCTGGCATGTTTAGGTGATGGAAAATATGATCCACTGCACAAGGGTCATGGGTTTGTTATTTGTTCAACATTTGATCCCCATTTTTTAAATTTTAGCGACCAACTGTGTGAGTAGCACGCCCATTTCATCTCAATTTGAAACGAGCTTTTGATGTGTGCCCATGGCCACCATATTCTTTTTTATACAGTCTTATTACTTGTCAGTCATACTAATTGATTCTCAAACCGACCTTTATTTTTGGTGAAATTGTGAATAAGCAGACCTTAATCCCACTAAATTGCTAAAAAAAAATCAGGCTATTGCTTCTGTTACGAATCAATGAATTGTATGATAAACAAAAGTGCAGAAAACAATATTTCCTCCAGATCGAGGGAAATACCAAGTGAAATAATCAGGACATCTTTGATCTGACATGAATCCATAAACGATGAAATTGACACAATAATGAGAGGTAGCAAAATTTTGGTTTCCACCGATATACAGTTCAACTTCTCTCTACATGGAAATTTGTTTGTTATTTCCTTTAAAAGGCGGATTCCAATCATATAAATCACCTCGCCCCAAACGCGACTGATTCCTTGCTGCCTTGGTGGATGGCGCTACATAGCAGCTGGACGGCAAAACAGCGATCAAATGGGAATGGGATTGTCTTGCTGGCTTTGCGCTTCATCTGGATTGAGCACAATGCTCGGACCTTCAGGGAGGACGCGTCTTCGGTGCCCGTGTTCTTGAACAAGTTGTTCAACATTGCTACAGAGTGGAGCTCAGCAGGAATTCTAGGAAAATAATTCCATATGTAGGTGTTGGGTGCAAGAAGTTTCTTCCTGTCTTTGTTTGTCCTGGATTGAACCTTTGCTTGTTCTTCTAATGAAAAAAAAGCTGCGCTGTTCGCGCGTTACTGAAAAAAGAAAGAAGATATGGGTATATTTAGAAGCTGAGAATATACGGAAGAGAAACCTCTGTTCTGAACCAGTATCCTGAACAGACTCTCCGTCGTTCTCTAGATCAACAATTGTTCACGTCTGTAATGTCATGGACACAAGAGACCACTTCCCAGCACTTGGCATTGCGATTTTCTTGGATAGGAGCTGCAGTTTCGGTTCATGTAATGAGACAGTTGCCACCCTCCCTCCTAGAGCTCTTCTTTGGTACCCCTAAACAAATATGAGCCATTCATTTACTCTGATCTAATGGTTAATTTTGTCTGGTACTCTAATATTAGACTTAAGGAGTACCATCTTCAAAGGCTTCAAGAAAATTGAGGAGTACCTTGATATGAGGGTTAAAACTGAAATTATAGAAATAAATTTTCTAAAAAAAGTTTAGCCATATTTCTCAGTTAACCCTAGCTAATCCCCAATTCTCCATACATTTCACATCTCCGTTTAAACCCCCGGCCGCTGCCTTGTTGCTCGTCGTCGCCTCCGGCGGCCCCCGACTCCTTTCGCCAGCGCCTCCGGCCGCCCAAGCGCCTCCGGCCGGCCTCCCGCCTCCGGCCCCCTCGCGTCCTGCCGCCCACGCGCCTCCGGCCGCCCTCGCACCTCCGGCCCCCTCGCGTACTGCCGCCCACGCGCCTCCGGCCGCCCGCGCGGCCTCCGGCCCCCGCGCGTCCTGCGGCCCACACACCTCCGGCCGGCCACGCGGCCTCCGGCCCCCGCGCCTCCGCGCTTTCTGTTGTGATATCGTGCAGGGGAGCAGAGCCGAAGCAGCTGGCCTTCTCCGTCGCGCTTGGTGTGACTCTGGGGATCTTTCTGATATGTGGTAAGGGAGGCATTGGTCTCCGTTCTGCTAATTTTTTTTTCTTTCGTGCAACGAAAAATGGATAAGCAGCTGATTTAACCGAGCTGAGATGTTGTGGTTGAGGAGAATAGGATTCGATATGCATGGCAGCACACAATAGGATTCGTTCCGCTTCCCCGCTCCGGCCGACCGCAGCCCGCGCCGGCAAGGAAATCATACCGCAGGTCCGAACATATGTACAATCCGCCATATTTGAGTGGGATGATCAAATTGTCGATGTGTTAAGCCTGTCAGAGAGGAGGAAGGAGGAAAGAACCTTACGCTTAACACAAGAGAGTTCTAATTTACTGAGCTCGCCCTCGCCTTCAAGGACATCTGCAACGGCATCGCCGAGGTAAAATTATTTCTCCATGTACGTTCCTTTGCTCGCGACGTTCTTCTTCTTCTTCTTTCGTGCTGGTTTAGTTGGTAGGTGTGAGAGTAGCACCAGGTCCCTGTCTTGATTTAATTTTGTGATCATGGATTCGTGGTGTTGTTGCATTCGAGCAACTGCTCGTTAATCTCGATGCTTCGTCGTGATTTCTGAATGATGATGAGGTGAGGATGCAAACGCGCGCGCGCATGCAGGCCAGATCGTGGTGACGGAGGGGGAGCTCGGGGAGATGGTGGTGGCGACGGTGAACCAGCTCGGTGCCACCACAGTCATCGTCGGCCTCCACGACAAGAGCTTCCTCTACAGGTCATTCATCCCATAAAAGCCATCATTAATTCCATTCGCGAAAAATTTCCAGTTCAGATCAGCTGCTCGTCGAGCTCCTTCAATCGATCATCGTCTGAACTCTGAACTCGTAAGTGGTTCTGAAATTTTCTTGTTCTTGTTTCAGGGCGCCAAGCCCGTACTGCAAGTGAGCAGCCTCGGGTGCAGAGTTCTTGCCATCAGGCAGCATGCCACGGCACAGGATGGATTCCTGAACGCCGAGCTCACCCAGATCGAGACTATAAGATTGCAGTAAGTCGGAGGAATAATCTAGTTTCATTTGTATCATCACACTTAAAGATTGCAAATTAATGGAGTGGCAGTAGTATACTGCCTGCCTGGTTTGCTGAATCAACATCAAGTTTTGTCAGCTCTGATCAAGATTAGGTGACTTGGACAGTGTACCATTGATAAATTGCGCAACTAGTCAGGATCCATGTACATCGGTTCTTTTTGACAAGTTTCATCTTTTTCTTTCACAAAATCGCTTCACCGTTTTGAATGAACAGTTCAGAGATTACTTGCAGAGATAGGGAAAAAGGATAAATCTTTTGCTGATACATTCCATCTTAATACAAATATGCCAATATACGTAGCTGACATATGAAATTTTGCAGCCTATCGGCGCCTAAGATCCCGTTCCCGATGTTCACTCTCCCGCTGGGCATGATATGGAGAAGATCATGCAAGAGGAGGAAGTGATGATATTATTCGGATGAATTTTGTCAAGGGAGCAGCAGATCGAGCCGGCCGGATTTCAGCACGACGTGCCATTTTTGAGTGGGATGCCGTTTCATGTTTTTTTTTGAGTGGGATGCCGTTTCATGTAAGACAATCCTTTAGACACATAGTTGTATCATTCGGAACTATCGTTCGGAGAAAGTTGCTCCTTTATAACCGGATTATTGTAATCGAACACTTGGTTGTCATGAGATATTTCTGTACAATCGTGTGTCTTGATCTTGTTGTGAACATAGTAGAGCAAGTGGCATGCCAGTTCCCTCCTGAAAATGCCCATATCACGCTGCGTAGAGACAAGCAGTTACAAATTAATGTATGAGGATATTTTTTTTGAGTTATGTATGAGGATATTTTCAGTACAAATAGAAATAAAAGTTGAAATCTGCACACCTGGGTAAATTTTTCCAACAGTTTAGATCCCATCCATAGTTCTATGAATTTTAGTATGAAAAGGCCGCATGAGGAACTGCATCGATTACAATATATTAGTATAGCATTCTCGAGCTGAGAAAATATGTTTTGACTTTGGTGATGGATGTAACATACGAGTCTTTCTGCCTTGGTACCATCTATCCTAGTTGTCCGATCACACTCACATCTATCCTGTCGGTATAGTCCCACTACAATCTAGCTTAGCCGTTGGGTTTCACTACTATCTATACGACTCATTCAGTCCCACTACCATCTATCGGAGTCGTTTGGTTCCACTATTATCTACAGTTATCGTCCGATCCCACTATCATCTATACGATCCGTTCAGTCCCACTACCAGTTGCCGTCAAGATCGGATGAATTAACAAATAAAATTACTATTCCATCATTACATCTTGTAGCAATCCTTCAATAAAAAAGAAAATAAAATAGTCGCATAACATTGCATACGTTTGCCGTTCGAAGTAAACAGTTAGCAATCCATAAAAAAAAATTCAAAAACAATCAAAAAGTGGCAAACAGTGGGGTTTGAAACCACAACCTCAAGGTTGAGGAACACACAATCTACCATCTGAGCTACACAAAGTTTCTTGTTTTATGTATCACGGAGAAGCTATAAGTACCAAATGAGAGAGGTTCATGTAAAAAACAAACAAAAAGTGGCGGACAGTGGGGTTTGAACCCACGACCTCGAGTCTGCGGTCGATTCGATCGGGAAGAAAGCCGTACATTACCAAAATGAAAAGTCTATTTTACCCTTATGGATAGACGGTCAGATTTGATTGGTACTCCAACTTCAGTTTAAGGAGTACCAGGGTATAGTAAAAAAGCTCCCCTCCTATACGTCATCTGACCACTCTCTTTAGTATTCCTTGTCATCTGAATTCTGAAGTATTTATCTTATCAGTTTTCTTCAGACACTCTCGCGCCTTCTTCATCAAGTGGATGCAGGACCGAATCCTGACTCGAACAGCCGCACCACATCCTCTAAAACTAGCTGCAGCTCTTGAACAGTCATCTTCAATTGACTGCTTTCTTGCATGGAACTGCAGAGATCAAAACAACAACACAGAGCACCACCACCTTCCTTTGTGGAGACTCTGAAAGGCTGTCCTAGCTGCTGGACAATCCCATGATCTCATCGATGCAGCTGTACATATCTCCAAGCGTCTTCAGGCCATCCGCGTTGTGTCGATGGTGGCAGAAAGCGAAGAAACAGCCGTGTTTAAGCTCTGCAGCTGTTCTTTGACTCCAATTCTGCCGGTAAGATGACTAGAACTAAAAGGCAAACTCACAGACTCTAGATGGCAAGCCATGCTTGGAATGGAAGCTAGTGTGCTACTGCTGTCTTTCCTCTGGATGGAGCTGGAAGAGAAGTAGTGGGCGAGAGAACCAGAGAAACTCCCATGTAGGCCTCTCTCTACTTATAACAAAAAATCTGCCAGGACAGACATGAAGAATCTCGTGGATCATGCACAAGACAGGCTGATGCTCTCTTGTTTATTTTTCTGTAGTCATGTCTCGAGTATTGCCGGCAAAAATTGATTCCATTCGTGCAGCATCGCTGGCAGGCGTCTGGTTGTTGTTCGTGGGCCTGGCAAAGATGGGCTTTGATCTGAACCGATGGGCCCAAGACTCGGCCCGAGTGTGGAGTACGGCAAATATGATATATATTTTTGAAAAGGCGGAAAACAAAACAAAAGCGGTGGCGAGTCAAGCGCCGCCGCAGAGCTCCGCCCGGCACGCCGACGGGGTCGCCGCCGCCGCTCTCCGTGCTTCCCGCATGAGGTCTACTCTCTGACGTTAACTTCATCTACGTTATCTTCAGGGCACAGCTTTTGTTTTAGCAAATAAACCATGTAGTGGTGTTAGAGTATTACATTGAAACGAGCGATAATTTTGCAGCCGGGCAAGTTTGCGCGACTACATCTTGCTCAAATTGATGTTAGGATTTCGTAGTCCAAGAACAAACAAAAAAATTGAGCTACCAGGTTACATGGTTTAGTATTTTTTGGGCATCCGGATTCATAATGTTGTGCATCTTAACCAGCTTGAATGTTGTGAATGTTGAAGATTTTCAGATTTCAGTGTGCAAATTGATATTTGTTGTGTATATCCATTGCGAAAGAAGAAATATTTTGATTGTAGTGCGAGCTTGTATAGTCATGTGTTGGTGGAGGGGAATTTGGGTAATGAAATTGATTTTTTGTTCTAACTACAAGCTTAGCCCCTCGTGGCTTCCACCTAGGCCTGGAAACGAGCTGAGTCAAGCCGGCTCGTGGTGCAAAAGCAGGAGCTGAGCCCGGCTCGGCTCGCTAGCAGCCACGAGCCTGAAAGGCGGCTCGGCTCGGGCTCGCCATGGGCTCGGGCTAGCTCGATACGGCTAACGAGCTAAGCCTTCCCACACCCTCATCCCCAGGCTGCACCAAACCACCCCACTCCTAATTACAGTCTCGCATATTTCCAGGACTATGCACCTAGGCCCCATCCTGATACCGTTGTAGCGCTGCTCCACCAAGTATAGGGTTTGGCCGCTGCTGCCGTCGCGAGCCACGATCGTACGCCGCCGCGATCCATGAAGCTAGCCAGCGCCCTGAGTGGTACGTACGTCTGCACCATGCATGATGAGAGATTCTCCTATTACCTACTCCCTCCGTTCCAAAATGTAAGGTGTATTTTGTTCGGTTAAGACAAGACTTTAATCAACAATGACTTCATTAGTATATAGTTTATGTGACATAAGATTGATGTCAATAGATTCATATTCAAAATTATTTATTTATAATTGTGACTTTGTATTATAAAAATCACATATTAATAGAGTAATTGTTGATCAAAGTTTTATCCTAACAAAACAAAATATGCCTTATATTTAGAACGGAGAGAGGATATACTAGCATGCACTGCACTTTCTCCGGCCAATCCAATCCCCTCAGAAGACTCTTGTCTACGGTCCAAAGTGGACTGGAGGAATTCGATCGGCGTCCAATCACGAGTCAAAATCCTTTCGTCATGCATGCACACCAATTATTGGCCAGGTTGGAATAATACAGGGAATAACAATGCCATCAATCCTATCATATAGCCCGTATGCTTTTTGCGTATGATCATGATTATTCTGCCAGTACTATCTACTAGCACCTCCTCAGCCAGCTTGGTTAGTCATTTGACTGAAGAAACTCCCTGTTCTTAGCTAATTCAGCTTTAGTCAAACTGTAAACTACGGGTAGCTTGAGGCCGGCGAAGCACATGTACGTAGGACCGTATGAGTATGCATGCAAGCATCAGATATATATCCATCTGGATCCATGCTTTCGTGGTGATGATGTTTTGCAATTTATCATGATAAAAAAAAAGCATGTAAGCATTGTTCAATATATGCATGTAAATTATTAGTATGTTAGCAAGGTCATGTTAAATTTTTTTTAATGCAATGAGCCCAAACAAACCTACGAGCAGCTGACGAGCTTTTTAGTTTGGCTCACCAAGCTTTACAAGCCGAGGGGGAGACTTAGGCTCGACTCGTTAAGCCTAGTGAGTGAATAACAATAATTCTAAATACTCCGTTTGGTTCCATTATAGCTTCTCTTTTAGATATTGATGGGGCTTCTAGACACAACTTTGACGCTAGCTACCGATTTACGTGCAATAGCATGGTTTCTCGGTTAATTTCGTTTTGTTTGGCTAGTGTGGCTGCATGTAGGACTAGCATTGTTTGGTAGTGTTGCGTGTGCTCTGCCTGAGTAACTTAGGTTTGCGCTGTGTACCGTGAAGCTTCAGGATTCCGCTTCCCCCTCTCACTGTAATCAGTAGAGTTGAGCTGCTCCTCCAACCCCAGCGCCACTCCACACACTTCCTGGAGGTGGAAAGGGGAAGGCAACGTCGCAGAGAGGCCGATGGAGACGAGCCGGCGTGGAGAAGCACTGCCAACGGGAAATCCCTCCTCTGATCCTTGCTCTGCCTTAGCCCGCACCATCGCTGGGTGCTCCCATGCTTCCATCCCTCTCTCTCTCTCTCCCCACCGACCCCTGTTGCCAGCGCACGAGGCATGGGGGCTCATTGGTCCGGACCTGCACGCGGAAGCAGCACAAGTGGGCACCACTGCGACCAGCATCACAATGTGCCTAGAAATAACCAATGCATACTTGAAAGAGTAAATTGCACCAGTAGTCCAGGAACTTGGGAGGTGGGAGCATCTTAGTCCAGGAACTCCGAAAACGTGTATCTGGGTCCATGAAGTGGCTTAAGTGAAGCAATAGTGGTCCAGAACGTTTCATGTAGGTGTATATTTTACATTTACATCCTTATATTCTTCTCTTCTTCCTCCTTTTAGTCCTCGGCAATTTCCCCGGTTCTGCTGCCTCCCTTGTCCGGTCCACTCCAACCCCACCGGCCCGGCGACCACCCGGTCCGCGGCTCGCGTGATAACAAACTCGCAACCGAATCCACCTCCTTTCCTCGCCCCTTCTTCTCCTCCCTTCGCACGCGTTCCCCTGAAATTCCTGTGCAAAATCCCCAAATCCGAATCCAGGCGTCACGCGAGCTCCTTCCCCTCTCCCCTTCCCAATCGATCCGAGGAAATTGCCGGACGAGGCGTGCGGCGAGCGCGTCCGCGTCCGGATCCTGGGGGGAGGCCGCAACCGCCCGAAGCTTCCCGAGCATGCGTTCGAGTCGTCCGACGAAGACAACCATCGGAACGCAAAAGGCTTTGCCGCTCCGGCGACCGCGCCATCGTCGGCATCCCCTTCCTCCTCGCGTCCGGTAAACCCCCTCCACCTCTGACCTTGTCAATCCGATTCACCGCATCGCGGAGGGCTCACCATCGGCTTTAATTGGATTTTTGTGCAGTCCAACCTCCGGATCTCATCTTCGTCTCCGCCGCCGGTCATCTCCGTTGCCGTTGTCGATTCGTCGTTTCCAGTAAGTCCTAGCTTCCATCGGTGGTTCCGGTAGCTTCCCGGACATTCTCTTTCACCCTAACCCCTTTGCCATGCTCCGCTAGCTCCAGGACTTCTCCCCGCCGAGCTCCCGTTAGTCGCCGCTGCCAGTCACCGTTGTCATCGCTGATTCTGTCCACTCCAGCACCGACTAGCCACTCCCGAGGCTCCAGGGTGAGTCTCCAGTCCTCCCCGTGCCTTTCCCCATTCGATTCCATGCCGGAATCCTTCTTCCCCTTCTTCTCCTATTTCCGCCGCCACTGCTAAGCCCGTCGCCACTGCTCCGGTTAACCGCCGGCCACCCAAGCAACTAAAATGAGACCGCCGCGCTCCCAGCTTTCCAACGCAACAAAGGGCTTGCAAAATGGCTTAGTCTAGCTCGGTCCAGGGCGGCGGCGGCGGGCGGCGGGGATAGGAGGAGCGCCTACTGCTTTCTCTTCCGTGGTGTTTTCTCTTCCGGTCGCAGTGGTGGGTGAGCATGCGGACGACGCGGGAGGTGACCTCGACGCGGCGGCGGATGAGGCCGAGGTCGCGGTCGAGCTGGCGGGCCTTGGTGCGGAGGAAGGCCTCGCGGAGCTTGACGCGGATAAGGAGATGAGCACGGCAAGGAGCTTGGCAGCGGTGGAGGCGAGGAGGAGGTGGGAGGAGTGGGGGTGCTGGGGTAGGAGTAGGAGGCCGCGGCGGAAGGAGAGGTAGAGGAGGGAGAGCAGGAGGAGGAGCACCGGCGGGAGGTGGCGGCGCTTCATCTCCCGCGGTGCGGGAGGCAAGATCCAGTGGCCATTAGTAGGCATGGGGAAGTCGCCATCAGCCGAGGACTAAAAGGAGGAAGAAGAGAAGAATATAAGGATGTATTTGTAAAATATACGCCTACGTGGAACGTTTTGGACTAATTTGCTTCACTTAAGCCACTTTATAGACCCAAATACACGTTTTCTGAGTTCCTGGATTAAGTTGCTACCACCTCCCAAGTTCTTGGACTACTGGTGCAATTTACTCTACTTGAAACTTCTAGAAGACTTTGGAGTATTTCAAAAGAAAGATATTTAAGAAGAAGATACTAGAAGAAATCATGGATAACTATGGTAAAGATATTTAGAGAGAAATCTAGGATTAAGAAAAATTCTAGAGCATGATATTTTAGGTGTGATATCTAGAAAAGTTATGAAATAAGAAAATATCTAGGAGTTGGATAAGGTTGTAGAGAACTCTAGAGAGCAGATATTTATTGGGAGTTTTCTAGAGTTATGTTGTAGGGTTTGGATGTGTGCCACTTGGCATTAATCTAATAAAGTTATATAACTATAAATAAGGGTACCCTTCCATCTAACCTAACCAAGAGAGAAGCTACCAAGTATGAGAGTCTTAGAGATGGCCATGAGAATGTCATAGTAAAGTGGTAGAATAGTCACTTAACAATTATTGTATCCAAGTTGTGTTAGTGAATAAAATAGTCTTATGGAGTACTATGTCAAGCCCCTACGGATACCAGTTGTATTATCAATGTTCAGTCCCTTGACATTTACAAAAGTTGCCTGCTTGAAGTGCTGGGGCTGTTGTCACACCATGATTATTGTTATAGTACCCTAGAAGGATGCAAGACCCCATAAACCACTGCCCCGAAGCGCCAAGCAGATAGGCATATAAATGATCAAATAATTGATACCTCACAAGAAATTCGTCAAAACTCAACCATTTCTCATTTGATAAATCAATACTTGTTAAACCTGTTTGAAACCAAACAGATAAATTTATACCAGCAAACAAACAAACACAATGGGAGAAACTCATACTAGAAAACATACAAACACCACATGAGGATAGGATGGAAACTAGAGCAGACACATGGTTGGAACTAGATGTATTGAACTTTCTTGTTCCACAAACTACAGCAGAAGAGGACCAAGCAGCAATCGAGGCCGGCTTAGAGTAGGAAAAGTTGAGTGATGATAGCAGAAGTAACCTCTTCTTTGATCCTCCGTTCATAGTGCTGTGCACTTTAACCTGCTTAAATATTGTGAATGTTGAAGATTTTCAAATTTCAGTGTGCAAACTGGCATTTGGTGTGTATATCCATTGTGAAAGAAGAAATATGTTAATTGTAGTGCGAGCCTGCATAGCACGTGCTGGTGGAGGGAATCTGGGTAATAAAATTGTTTTTTTGTTCTAGCTACAAGCTTAGCCCCTTGTGGCTTCCACCTGGCATATTTAATGTGCATGGAGCAAGATCCACTAACCAAGGATATGAAAACAAAGTATATTTGAGATCATAAAACCGCATCTTGATGCACGAAAATGGATCAAAAATCTTCTCTCTCTTTCTATAATTTTCTATACATTTGTACTATATACATATGGGAAAATTGTATGAAGATCACCTAATCCTCAAAAAGGCGGATACCGATCACGGGGTGTCAAGAGTGATGTGGAGTATCTATGAGCTAAAAATGTTTAGGAGAGAAACTCTGCTCTGGACCAATATCCTGAACAGATGTCCTGCTCCACTTTCAAGATCTCCGATACTGCACTCTAACTCCTGCAATTGCTCCTCACAAACAACTGCTTTCTTCTTGTGAAATGCCTTGGAAACAAGGGACTTGTTAGGCATTTCGATTTGCTTCGACAAGAGATGGATGGTGGACTCGAACAGAGAGATAGAGATATCTCTAGCCTTCGTCAATAGCATGACCATCCTGCAATCTGTCTTGTCAGAATTAGCCTTCTTCACGGTCTTCTTGAAATGTTTTTTAGCCTTCTTCGCCAAGCGAGTGTAAGACTGGATCTTGGCTTGAGAAGCATCATCTCCCTTTCTTAGAGCCACTTGCAGCTCTTGGATGATGGCCTTCATCTCGACAAAGATCTCTTGCATGGTGTTGCAGAGATCCAGCAGCTCAACAGAGCACTACATCTCTCCATCCAACATCTTCCTCTGCTGGGAGGAGGAAACTTGGTTGCTTGGCAGGCAAAGAATCTCTTCGATACCATTGTAGATGTCCCCGAGCCTCCTCAGACCATCACACATTGTGCCGATGGTAACTGAGGAAGATATGCTTGCCTGTAGGCTGAGCAGCGCTTGTTCGACTTCGGTCTCACTGGCGTGAGGCCTAGAAGGCAAACTTATCGACAAATCGTGCCATTACATCTCCCAGATGCTGTCTGCTATAGCTTGAGATCTGGCAGCAGCATAGCGATTACAACACCTAAGTCGTCTCATGTTTAGTACATTGTTTAATCTGTCCGCTATCCTCGAGATGAGCCTTCACATTTTCATGTTCCAACATTGAGCTCTTTTATAGTACCCCAAAATGAATATAGGCCATGTCGACGATCGGTGAATCGGCAATCTTACGGTACTCGTGGAGTGATGATTACTGGGGGGGTAGGGACCTCTAGGGCCCAAGTGCCAGGAAGCTCTGACAGCAGGGGACAGCCGTTTTTATACAGGTTCGGGCCTCCCTCAGGATAATAACCCTACGTCCTGTTGCTATATATTGATGAAGAACACGCTTTACAATGGAGGTGTATGTTAGTGGCTATCCTAGGCCTAATCGTAAACTAATCTATGCTAAACCACCGGGCTCGACTCCTTCGAGGCAGCGGGTCTTCTAGGGCTTCGCCTCCCGAGATCTTGTGCTCCGACTAGATTGGACTTGTTGGACTTGTCTTGACCTAATTTCACCTGATGCGACTTCCCCTCCCCCATGGGATTGTTGATCCTTATATAGGGGGTTCCCAGGGTCGTACCGGACGTGGACTTACGTCCGAGTAGGACTCTGGCTTCCTTAATCGTTGGGATTGACTTCCTAGTTTAAGGGGAGTCTTCCCTCCTCTAGAGGGGTTACCTTATCGTCCGGGGATCCTTTAATCGGATACGCTGTACCTTCCTAAAGTCCCGGGGAGCTGTACACGGATACCCCTAATACGCGGGATATCATACTTTGCATCATCAAGCCCCCCATCAATACGTGAAGTGAGGTCGTGATGGTTCTGTTGAAAATCTGCCCTTGTCGGGGAGGAAACTCCGAGTAGGCGATCCGAGTAGGCCGGGTCAGCGATTTCCCCGAGTAGGTTCAACTCCTACTGAGTAGTCGTGAAGGCCTTATCGGAATAATCCTTGGGAAAACACAGAATACTTTCTGATCCGATCTGATCCGTTGATCACGGACACGCATCCGCCGGGCGTATTTTTAGGAAACCGAACCATCGTGGCGGAAATTTCGCGTGGTGATGAAGAATCTTTTCTCTCTCTGCGCCATTGTACCGCACGCTCGTTCGGGTCGTGGGTTGTCAGACCCTCTTTTTCTGCGAAATGCCTTGTATGCAGAAAAAGCAACTGCCCGCATTAAATGCGATAGAACTGATCGTGCCGTGAACCGCGCCCGGCTCCGGCGATCGTTCAAATCTTTAGGAGTCCAAGAATTGGGGTTTTGCCCGCATTGTCCTTTTGCCTCCTAGCCTTCCTGATCCCCTCATCTTCCTCCTCGCACTTCTGCCAAAAACCCTCGTCTCCATTCCTTTTTGGTCGATCGACGAAGATGGGCAAGAAGAACATCGCGAAGGGGTCTCCCGATCACACGAAGGAGTCGGGGAAAGCCTCGGAGGAAACGGCTATCGCCATTCCTCCATTCGAGGTCTCAGTGATGGACTCCCCCGCCTTGGAGAAGCTTGCGGCGGAGGAGGTGATCCTCCCGGAGGTATTCGTACCTTGCCGGGAGGCCGCGAAGGAGGCGGTCCCCTCCCCTGACACGGACTGGATCGTCGTCTTCACGGACTTCTTTAGGTGTGGATTTCAATTCCCACATTCGTCTCTCTTCCTCCTTACGCTCCAGTTCTACGGGATCGAGTTGATTCACCTCAACCCGAACTCGGTCCTAATGCTGGCGGTCTTCGTGCATCTATGCGAGGCCTACCTCAGCATTAGGCCGAGCCTGGAGCTCTGGAGGTATTTCTACAACCTCCGCCGGATGAAGAGCAGCGGAGCAGGAGTCGTCGGCGGCGCCGGATTCCATCTCCGAGAAGGGAAGAAGGACGCCTACATTGTTTCCTCCTGGAAATCTTCCTGGTCGGGCTGGCATGCTCGGTGGTTCTACTGCCAGCCCCCAGCGAACTCTGGGCTCTCCTACCGCGGACTCGCCCCTATCCAGAACAAGAGCTGGGGGGAGGCCCCGAAGGAGACTAAGCAGCTCAAGGCGCTCGTCCAAGACATCGCCAATCTCGCCGCCAAAGGCTTGTCGGCGTGGGATGTCGCGGAGGATTTCCTTCGACGCCAGATAAGCCCTCTCCGGTCGAGGGTCAAGGCGGCCAGGGAGGTCCCGGAGGGCCAAGACCAGACAAGGGACTTCGACACGGGTAAGTATCGCGACTATCCTCGTGCCGATTCAATTGTCCATACCTCTTACGTACTTCTTCCTTGTCGTACCGAGCAGAGTTGTCCCCGGGGAGCTTCAGAGTAGGTTGAACAACCTATTCGAACAATCCCCCCAAGACGGGCGTACAGACGTGCCCCTGCCTCTTCTGAAGCAGAGCCTGGAAAGCCGACAGGAAGTTCTTTCGGTAAGTTGCTCATCTTTTATCTTTGTCTGGCTTGAGTTCATCCGAGTAGCCTTATAGAAGGCCCTCGGGCTTCTTCTTCCGCAGCGATTAGGCCGCGGGGGTCCTGATTCGGAAGTCGAAAGAGCTGGCGTCTCCGTTGAGGACGATGAAGTTGAGATATACGACTCGGCCCCGCCGCCCTCCGAGACAAGGGAGGAAGATCCTTCCGCGGCCGAGGCGGGAGCGGGGGTCGTCTCGACAAGTTCCCCTGCCCGGGACCCTCAACCGCAGGTTTGAACTCTCGCCCGACTACTCTTTTTCCATATTATTTCCCGAATGATAAACATAAGGATGGATGTGTCGGATAGCCCGGAGCGAGCAACCCCCTCCCCAAGGAGCCGACTCCCCCTCCCACGACTGTTCTCGAGGAGGAGACTGCGGCGGACAAGGGGAAGGCGCCGCTATCCTTCGGCAAGCGAGGTTCGAGTGTTTTGGCAAGGAAGCCTCTTCCGACGGGGAAGCGCACGAGGTTAGTTTTCCTTTGCCGCCTTTTTCTTTTGACTTCGCCTTGCTGAAGACTTGAGTCGACTGCTTTTGGTGACTAGGCTGTCGATCCGCCCCGCCGGGACCCCGACTACGGTGGCCACCGATCAGCAGCCCCCGGTGCCAGAACCGGCCCCTGCGCCGGAGTTGCCGCCGGCCCCGACCGAGCAGCTGAAACCCCCGGCGCTGGAGTCAGAGCTGCCCCTGGTCGAGCAGGTCGCGCCCTCGGGTCCTTCGGCGCCGGAAGGTAATTTTATTTTACTTGTACTGACCTGTTCCTTTCTAGCTCGCTATCTCCCAGGCCGCTCCGCTCGAGAAGGCCCAAGCGGAACTGGACTTGGCGCGTGAAGAGCTGAAGAAGCGCCTTGACGAGTCCGAAAGATGGCGGTCGGACAGCGAGGAGCTGCGGAAGCGCCTTGAGGACTCTGAGAAGCGGCGGGAGGCACTCGAGGCTGATCTTTCGGCCTCAAAGGCTGATCTTTCGTCCTCGAAGGCGCGCCTCTCGGACCTGGAGCCTTCCCTGCAAAGGAGTCGATCCTACGGGAGGAAGCTGGAGGAAGATCTCGAGCGGGCCCTGGGCACGCTCGAGAAGGCGCTTGGTGAAGTCGGCGTCGTTGTCCCTTCGGGCCTTGCTCCGGCCAGCCGCCTGGCAGAGCTGACGGCGTCCGTCTCCAAGTTGAAACCTACCGTCGAGAAGCTTCTCGAAGATGAGCTCCGGCAAGGTGTACGTGATGCTCTGGCCTTTGCTTTGGCTCTCCTGAAGCGCGGGCACTCGGAATTGTCTCTGGAGGCGCTCGCTGCCGACTTGCCCGAGGACGAGGAGGAGGAGCTTCTCGGTGCCGTGCAGAAAGCGGCGGACGCCTTCGCTGATCGAGTCCAGGCGCCTGGCCTAGAGTAGGGCTCTGTAATGACATACTTTTTCTATAAAGACAGTGATTAGTAACTGTGCAATGACTTGTGTGCTTTTTGGTTTTCTGAAACCTTGTCTAAATCTGCTTACGTGAAACCTTGTCGGGTGCAAGTGTAGACTTTAGTCGGAACCGGTACCCTTTGCCTTCCTTCCGTGTAGGTGTACGAATAGTGCCGTAGGTCGCTCTTGCCGTGATCGACCAGTCCTTAGGTTTAGTTGGATGGAGGGCTCAGTGGCTCCTCGTCATCAATAAACGCGATAAGGGGTCTTTCGTACAGCTTGTCGTGGCCATGGCAACACCTCCGTATTCCTTTGTCGAAGGAAGACTCTGGTTGTTTGGCTAGTAAATTCCACACTTGTCCGGTTAACAAAATTTCACTCTACCCGAGATATCCTCTGTTCCGAGTAGTCGAAGACGTGGATAGGCGTGCGGGTTCCGTTGATCTAGTTGTATTCGTACTTCCTTCCCTTCCTTTACTCAGGATCGGGGGACCTTGCTACGAAACTGGGGAGCTTAGTCAACCAGGCCTTAGGTCTGGTCAGGTGGGGGGCTCAGTGGCTCCCCTGTCACCTGCAAACGCGTTAAGGGGTTTTCCTCGCATCCCTGGCAGTTGCAGCGCGGAACCCTTTTTCCTTTGCGCGGGTCGGAGAAATCGGTACTCGTACTCGTATCTCGGTCTTTTACAGGCTGCTGTAAGAAAAATAACTCTAAGAAAACTAAGAAAAACTAGGCTGTCCCCTCCTCATTTAGCTTGTCACCGGTTGCCCCAGAGACTCTCGTCCTCTTGTCGTGACCCGCTGACTGAACTTTGTTGAGTGCGCGTGCTGGGCGGCGGCGCCCGAAGCGTCTTATCATCGACTTGTTCGTAGCTTGACGATTTTTAAGGCTGGAGCTGGTGCAACTTTGGACCCTGCTGATGAGGAGGCGACGGTTGTACGATCTTACCGAAGATGGTTGTACTGGACTCTCTAATGGATGCGACCTTTCTTCCTTTGGCATGAGCGACCCGGATCAGGCGACTTCTCCCGAGGAGCCGTTGTCCTGCCTGGGGGAAGGCCCTGTTTTCTCCCGATTCCGACTTAGTCGTGGAACTCTTTCTCCGACTTGGAGGGGGTACTTTCCGAAGCTGTCGCTCGTAGCCGTGGAGGTGGTCTTGACAATGTGGTGGCGGGAGCCGCCGCGCTGGCGTCCTGGTTAGAGGGTGGGTGCTGCTCTGCGAGGTCGAGGCTGCGCTTGTCGCAGAGGAGTGCTTCCCTGGGGGAGCTCCTTATCGTGAGGACCCCTTTTGGGCCGGGCATCTTTATGCACTGGTAGGCATAGTGCGTAGCTGCCATGAACTTGGCCAGAGTAGGGCGTCCCAAGATAGCATTGTAGGCTGTCCCGAAATCGACTACATCGAACAGGATTTTCTCTGTTCGGAAGTTCTCCGGTGTACCGAAGGTGACCGGGAGCGTGACTTGCCCTATCGGCGTAGCCGATGAGCCTAGGACGATGCCGTGAAAAGCGTGCGTCACTGTCTGAACGGACGATCGTGGCACTTGCATTGCGTCGAGGGCGTTGGCGAATAGGATATTGAGGGCAGTTGTTGATCGTTGGCTCGACCACGATCGGGTACCGTCCCGGCCGAGCGCAATTTTCGGGGCAATCGGTCTGGTCGAAAGAGATCGTGACCTCAGACCACTTGACCGCTCGAGGAACTCGCGGTACACTCGCGAGAACTTCTCGGGTGATCGCTTTGTATTGCCTCTTGGACTCGTAAGAGGTTGAGCCCCCGAATATATGCTCGATTGCTCTGACATGCCCCTGGAAAGGCTCAGGAGTGGAGTCATCGTCGTCGAAAGTTGTCTCCCGGCTGTTGTTAGCGACCTGAGGGTTCTCCTCGTGGAACCTCTCTCTTTCTTCCCGCAGATACTTCTTGAAGATGCGACACTATCGCAGATCATGCGAATCAGTTTGGTGGAAATCGCACCAGGGCTTGGATGACTTGTCGGAGGACGTGGTAGGTTTGTCCTTGGGGCGTGGTCGCCAGGTGCGCTTCTCGGAGATCTCGGCCATTACCTCGTCGGCTTTGATCCTTTTCTCCTTGTTCCCTCCGGAGGGCTTCTTCTTGCGCTTAGACTTGCGCGAATCGCTCCTCGACTGGAGGGGAGAACTGGTCGACTCACCCCGTTGTTGCTTGATGTAACGCAGGATTTCCTCCGCACAAGCGGCCTTCTCGGCCAGATCCATGAGCTGCCTGGTGGTTTTCGGTGGCCGCATGATCAGATCGTGCGTGCACATCTCGTTTCTGCTGCCTCGAGTGAAGGCGCGGATGACATCCGAGTCCGTTATCTCCGGGATAGTGTTGCGGACAGCACTAAACCTTTTGGTAAACTCTCGGAAGGTCTCGTCTGGTCGTTGGACGACGAGGAATAGATCGTCCACCCGACCAGGTCTTGGGAAGGTACCTTGGAAGTTCCCGAGTAGCATGTCGCATAGCTGTCCCCAAGAACGGATTGTCCCTGGAGGTAGATTCGTCAACCACGTCCTAGCAGCTCCTCTGAGAGCGGTAGGAAGGTAGTTGGCCATAACCTTCTCGTCCCCGCCGGCCGCTTCGATTGCGGTGGTGTAGATCTGAAGGAATTCCACGGGGTTCGTGGTTCCGTCGTACGATTCTAGTGAGCCGAGCTTGAAGCGAGAAGGCCAACGGACCTGTCGGAGTTCCTGGGATAGCGCCTGGCATCCGCTGAAGGATCCCCGATAAGGTGTATGCTCGCCACTATTCGAGGTCGAGGATCGGCCGCGAGTGTTGGCGTGTTGCGCGTGATCTCTCCGAGAAGGCTGTTGCTCTTGCTGGCGCCTCTGGCGACGACGCTGGTCGAGCTGTTCTCGGAGGTCGACAGGTGGCTCGTCCTGAGGAGGCTTGTTCCTGGGGTGTCGTCCCTCCCGATCGCGTTCTTCTAGCGGAGGAGGGGTATCAACCCGAGTAGAGCTACGAGCCACCGATTGGACTCGAGAAGACTCGGCCTGGTTCTGAGCCTCTTGGAGGTCAGCCCCCAGCCGTTGCAGCCACTGCACGCCTGCGGGTGTCGATAAATCCGCCATGGGAGGCTGTGACAACAAATTGCGCACTTCCGCAAGTCTTCGAGCAGTTCGGGACACGTACTCCCTTGTTCCCAGGGGGGATCTCTCCACAGCGGGAGGCAAGTCTTCGTTCCGGCGGGGAGTTCTTTCCCCGGCGGCGGGTAAGCCCCCGTTCATGTGGGAGGCAGCCACGTGCGAGCCCCCGGGCAGATTGTGATCTTCGAGGTCCTCTCGACCGTCGTTGATCGCGAGTACCATCCGAGGTCCCTGGCTGGACGATGTGTACTCGTATTCCATCACGTTGTCCTCATCGGACGCGACGTGGGTATGCTCTTGATCGTCCTCACGATCAGAATTTGCAGGAGAAATACAAACCATGGGGCTGGTCGTTCCTGCCGGGGAGTTGTCGTTCAAGACCAACTTCCCGCTGAAGGCCCTGGCGCACTCGGTTCTGAAGTGATCTGCTTCACCATCCGAGTCCTCTACAGGGGCGTATTCTCCGAAATCTACTCGATCCGTGACCGGGTACGGGTCCATAGGGCCAAAGTCGTCGTAGAAACCCTGGTCCGAGTACCCAGTATGGGGCGAGATTGCGATCGGTTTTCCTGCCGGGTTTGCTACTTCCTCCTCGGTCGAAATCGATGAGGGCTGTGCAACCGGCGCTGGGATCTGATCGCGCTTGGTTGCGCGTCCTGCCGACTCTGATCTTTCCTGGACGGCTTGTTCTGGAGAGGTCCCCACGGTCGGCGCCATCTGTCGACGATCGGTGAATCGGCGATCTTACGGTACTCGTGGAGTGATGATTACTGGGGGGTAGGGACCTCTAGGGCCCAAGTGCCAGGAAGCTCTGACAGCAGGGGACAACCGTTTTTATACAGGTTCGGGCCTCCCTCAGGATAATAACCCTACGTCCTGTTGCTATATATTGATGAAGAACACGCTTTACAATGGGGGTGTATGTTAGTGGCTATCCTAGGCCTAATCGTAAACTAATCTATGCTAAACCACCGGGCTCGACTCCTTCGAGGCAGCGGGTCTTCTAGGGCTTCGCCTCCCGAGATCTTGTGCTCCGACTAGATTGGACTTGTTGGACTTGTCTTGACCTAATTTCACCTGATGCGACTTCCCCTCCCCCATGGGATTGCTGATCCTTATATAGGGGGTTCCCAGGGTCGTACCGGACGTGGACTTACGTCCGAGTAGGACTCTGGCTTCCTTAATCATTGGGATTGACTTCCTAGTTTAAGGGGAATCTTCCCTCCTCTAGAGGGGTTACCTTATCGTCCGGGGATCCCTTAATCGGATACGCTGTACCTTCCTAAAGTCCCGGGGAGCTGTACACGGATACCCCTAATACGCGGGATACCATACTTTGCATCATCAGGCCATTTATTTGTTCAACTCTAATGGCTCATATTGTCTGATACTCCAACTAGATTTAAGGAGTACCACCTCCAAAAATTTCAAAAAAAATAGGGAGTACCTTGATATTAAGGATAAAATTAAAATTATAAAAATAGCTTTTTTTTCTCATAAAATATTTTTCTCATTTTCTAATCCCCAATTTCATTTCTCATTTTCTTTCAATCCGTTTAACCCTCCGGCCATTGCCTCCGTCGTGCTCCTCGTCGTCGGCGTCCTTCGCCGGCCCACGCGTCCGCCGGCTGCCCGCTCCCGCCTCAGCCCCCCGCGCCCCGCCCACCCGCGCGTGCCTCTAGCCCCGCCTGCGCACAGCTCGGCCTGCCTCCGTGCCTGCGCCGTCCTCCGCACCTGCGCCGGCCCATGCGCCAAGCCGCCCGTGGAGAATGGCGGCGCGGGCGATGGCGCCTCACCGGCTCCGCGCGCGCTGAGGCGTCAAGGGCATGGCGGCGTCCAGCGGCCGCGGCCTGTCCATCTGGGTCAGACCCAGATTAGTGCCTAATCTCTCAGTTAGTTGATAGGTCAAAAGTCTATATTACCCTTTTGAATGGACGATTAGATTTGTGTGGTACTCCTACCTCTGTTTAAGGAGTACCGGGGTACTAGAAAAATTCTCCCAACATTTGGCAGCAGTGTGGTGGATCTTGGCATAATTGAATCACTAGTACAGAAATCCATATCCGAGGCGATTAAAATAGCACATTCGAGGTGGTTATCACAAGCGCCTCCATGGAGTGGTTGCGGATATGGGGGCATGCATCGGAGGCGGTCACGTAAGTGCCTCGGATATGAGCTTATCCGAGGCGGTTGTCTAGGCTGAATCGCCTCGGATAAGGCCATATCGGAGGCGGTTAAAATTTACCAACCGCCTCGGATATGGACTTATCGAAGGCAGTTAAGTTCCACCGACCGCCTCGGATAATGTCTTATTGGAGGCGGTGAAGATAAAATAACCGCCTCCGATATCTCCTTATCCGAGGCGATTGGTGAAGTGTAACCGCCTCCGATAAGTCCTTATCCGATGCGGTTGAGATAGAACATCCGAGGCGATTCTTTATTTCCAACCGCCTCGGATATGTTTTTGGACAGGCATTATTTTGCCTACTTTACTATACTCCCTGAAAAAGCAAACAGTTCATATACAACATGTATCCAAATCACAGCACGCACAACAGATTTATATAGCACACTTCAATCATTTCGCATCAACCACAAGACATAAACTACAAACATTCACATACATACGCATACATTATTACAAAACTTGTTCACTTGAGACCTGTACTCAATTAACAGCGGAGATATTGATCAAATTCAAAAAACTTGTTCACTTAAGTTCTTCACAAGAATAGAACCACTCGCCGATGACTCCATGCATGATATCTATTGATAAAGAAGTCTCATTTGTAAAAGAGTGATATTCACAAGAAAAAGTTATAGTTATGTCAAACCCACTTACACGTTTGCAGTGAGAGGAAAAATGAACAAGACATTTAGAAACATCAAGTGCACTTGTCATTTTAAACCACAAGTTGGATAGATAACTACAAACTTTGGAACTTTGCAACCAATGAAGTACGTAATGACCTAACTAGAAACCTAAGTAATGATCTAACTAGTCGCAATCCTAAGTTCCTATCATGCCTCCGAGGAACCGAAGCGTCCTTGGGGACTAATGACCTCGTTGTTTAGGAAGCTAGCGATGTGCGACTGAATCTGGGCCATGTCCATATCTTCCAACTGTTTGATTGCCATGGTTTGCGCCGCACCCTGAAAATATGAGGCTTACACTCAGGGCGAATAGCATGATTAAACATTAGACATTAGTTAGTGGCGATGGTTTCGTACCGCTAGATCTCCGTACTTTGGGTTGCTGCAAAGGGCTAGCATGTGGAAACACACGTAATACCCACAGGAGTCGGTCCCTTCGGGCTGCTGCCGGCACTACAAAAGAAATATCGATTAGGTATAGAGGGCAGAAGTATGATGGCATTAGTTCGAGGAGTCAAGGACATTACGGAATACCTTAAACTTTGAGTCATGACGTAACTCGACGGCCACTCCTTTCTTGGCCTCCTTGTGCCTCCCTCCATGTTTGACGTACGTGTCAAATGCTCTAGGTGATTCAAAACAATTAGCATCGAACTGTCATTTCCTTTGTGAAGAAGAAGGAATAGGCATGGACGAAGTAGAAAGTTTTGTTACTCACTCGTCGAGTAGATGCATGATGTCCACGTACCCTTGCTTGCGGTAGTCAATGCTACACCTCATGGAATCAAGGTACCATACCTTATTCCACTTCGGCACGATCACGAGGAGGATCCAATGGCCCCTGATTATACGATACTCAGTTATTACATGTTTAGCCGTCGAACCATGAGAATTTGCAAAGGATGTGGCTTACCCGATGTTATAGGCAACCTGGATGTAATCTCGTGTGGAGTACTCATGGAGTAAATGCACGACGTAATCCCGCACCATGCTCTTATTTGACGCGATGCATTGGGCCGAGATCAAATGCGGGTCGCCGAACCCCACAGAGTTCTTAAGCTTTCTTCTTTCGCTAAGATCAATCATGTATCTGAGTACAGGAGAAGAATGACTTACATTGCAGGCATTTAGCGGTGATAAAACAAATAAGTGCTGTGTTGTAAGAACTTACAGCGTGAAGCATCTCATGAGACTGGCGTCCAGCTCACGGAAGTGCATCATGTTGAAGATGTCCGAGAAATCCACGGGAAACATATTCCTTTGGCGATGCTTGAAATGTTCCTCCTTGAAGTAGACTACGACGTCGACTCTTGTATCTGAGAACGGCCTATTTGACATATCGAGATAATGGTCATGAAGCGTCCGGCAGGCTACGCCCAGGTTCACGTCAGCGTCAACCATAGGTTGTCCCGGCACGTACTGGCGAGCTACCTCCGCTAAAGGATACTCCACATCAGCCGCCTGTTTTGAAGCAGATTTCTTGGCTTTGTATACTTTCAGCTTGGATGTGGCCCCTTGACTCTTTGTTGGAACACGGCTTGGCCGTGAGCTCTCCACTGTTGGTAGTGCCAAGAGTTGAGGGTGTAGCGAACAACGTGGAAGCTCGACATGTGGCAGGCTCGGCAGTGGCTGAGGAAGGACGAGCTGCCTCGAAACCTCTGGCGGAGATCGAGCAACCACCGGTGAAAAGCTGAGCATCCCTTGATCCGGCGAGCATGGAGGAACGGACGGTGTGCTCGGTGCTGATTCCAGGACTATGTCCTTCTTCGGCCACTGGACGAACGACCTGACCGCGTCGATTAGCAACTGCATCTCATCAGATTCTCGCGCGTTCGGCAAGGGGCAGTTAGCGAAGGTCTGGTTGATTGACTCGACCTGCACTCGCGTGAAGCCTGGCGTTAACGGGACACCGTGCATCACCGTTCCAGGAGCAGATGGCCAGACCTGACCGTACGCGGCGTCCATCGAGAAGTTCGTCGTAGCGAACTGTATCTGCATCTTGCACCTTGTCGGACCCCCAATCTGGTCGACGGGAGAACAATCCTCGGCACCCGAGGCACAGCTACTGCGGCGGGCACCCGGGCTAATTGTGACTGGCGCCCTGTCTTGCAGGTACTGTGCTGAAAGCCTCTCCTCCATCGCCCTCATTCTCTCCTCAAACTGCGCCTCAAGGGACGACTGTATCTCCACTTTCATCTGCTCGGCTCTTGCTCGCTTCCTCTGCCGACGTGCCTCCTGCGTGTCCCCGGTGAAGGCTTTACTCCATGTTGCGAGATTACCGAAACCCCTGGTGCGTCCGTACAGCTCTCTGGTACCGATGGTCTCGGAGAGTATGTCTTTCTCCCGACTTGGCATAAACGAGCCTTGAGATGCCTGCTCATTAAGCCCCACTATCCTCTGATAGACCTCCTCGTCTCCAGGGTTTGTCCAGACGCGTTGACCACGAGGATCCACCTTCGTCCTCGCCCTGCACCAGTCCCGGATTCGGCTGTCACTGAAATCCGAGAACACCGGCTGCTGACCGTGCTTCTCCGCTTCCTCGTCCTCCTTCGCCCACTTCTTCTTAGCACCGACGTACCCTAATGTGCCAAGAAAATGCGGGTGCTTGTTCCTCCTAGCTAGCTCTTGCCCCTTCTGGCTATCTACCTGGAACTCTTCAGACGACTTCAGGGCGCAGAACTCCGCCCAATCTTCTTCGGAGACATCCGGGTATGCCTGGCAAGGTGACTTCTCTTGCTTCAGATAGTCTCTCACCAGTCTGTGCTTGAAATTCCTCCAGCAGTTCCCAGCCGTCAATATGGTAGCTCGGTAAAATTCGGCTTCGACCTCTTCCGGGTACATGAAGGAGCCCTTCACTTCCTCGAACAGGGATCTCCGCTCCTCCTGTGTCAGCTCACCCCAATCGGCGAGGGTGATCCTAACCCTAGAACGGGCGACCACCCCGCATAACGTCCTCTACTTCTTCCGGGTTTCTTCTGGCTCAGGAACTCCGGTCACCGGATCCAAGCTCTGCACTACCCATCTGCCCTTCGGCCGTCCCGATGGCTTCCTTGGTTTGCGAGAACCCTTTCCTGACGATGTCAACGGTCTTGGCGACCCCGACGGTGATACCGTACGGAAGGGCGACGGGGAGTTCATCTCCATTCTAATAAGGATGAAAACATACCCAATTTGTAGTTCAAAACATATACATGGAGGAAACACTTCAATTATCATAGATATGTTCTATCAGAAGTTCTACCTAATCTCTAGATTCTACTAACTAATTACTTGGAAGAGTACGGGGATTCAACATGTACCAACTTAAGCAAAGGTAACCTGGTCGTCAAGGTCTAAATTGAGTTGCGGATTGAGTGACAGTCACTCAAGCAGCTACTCAATTTAGACCTTGACAACCAGAGTCATAGTTTTACTTAAGGATATATGGTTATGAGAGTACATATAGAAGAAATTACCCATATTTTTTTCAATGAAAGTTAGCAGAATTCCTGCTATTTTTTTTAAATAACCATGTACAAAAAGGTCTCTACATAAGCGTCAGTTTCTGTTTCCATCACTGAGAAAGTAACATCACAATGTGCAATTCTTTTATCAATTTAAATGACACATTTAACATCCAAAAATTAACTCTCCACACAATATGGTAGCTCATGGTATTTCCATCTGAAGTGGACAATGCAAGAAGCAAAATCAAATGGCCGAGGATTGGGACCTACCCTGGCTGAGGATGTACAAGAAAGTTGTGGGAGGCAAACTCAAAATCTACAAAATCTTGTACCCTTTAGCACTGGATGACACTTTTCTAACCTAACCTGGCTAATCAAATGGCCGGACAAAACATTGCCTTGCACCTATCCAGACACAAGAAAGCCCTATTTTTCTTTAATCACAACAGTCATGGGAAATTTCAGGATAATGGCTTAAACTATGTCACAAGGGAAAAGAAAGGAAGCATATGCAAGCTAACACCCTTGCATGTTAATAAAAGCATCTGCTAACTAATCCTAAATTCCTAACACACTCGGAAGCTGGGGCACAGGTAATACCAAATTCTGTATGTAATAAATTTGGGCTGTGACTCCTACCTTGCGGTTCTAGGAGGAGGAGAGGTCGGCGGTGGTGGTCGGGGAGGAGCTCGGGAAAGCCGCCGGTAGGGGAAGCCGCCGCTCGATAGGGGAAGCCGCCGTTAGGGGAAGCCGCTCGGTAGGGGAAGCCGCCGCTCGGGGGAGGAGCCCACGGTGCTCCGGGGAGGCGGCCACGTTGCTCGGGGTCGGAGGCGGCGGTGCTCGAGGGCGGCGGTGCTCGAAGGAGGCGGCGGTGGACGGGGGCGGCGGCGCTAGGGTCGGAGGCGAGGGCGCTGGGGTGAATGCTTGGAGTTAGTGCGCGCGGGTGAAGGCAGTTTGAGTTTTTTATAAGGGACATATCAGAGGCGGTTAAACCGATCTGACCGCCTCCAATTACGAATAAAGGAGGCGGTTACGTGGATCTGACCGCCTCGGATATATACATATCGGAGGCGGTTACGTCGATCTGACCGCCTCGGATACGTATAGATATCGAAGGCGGTTACTTTCATCTGACCGCCTCGGATATATATATATATCGGAGGCGGTTACTATTATCTGACCACCTCGGATATATATATCGAAGGCGGTTTTTTATATATAATCGCCTCGGATATAGATAAAGGAGGCGGTTGGTAAATTCTAACCGCCTCGGATAGGTTTGCTAAACTTTCTACACAATTCAGTTCACAGTTTCAGAATTGACAGCAAACAGATATAACATCCATGATACAACACCAATATAACATCACATATACATTGACAGCACACAGATATCAACAACATAAATACATCACCATTTGCACATACATGTTTCTTGCATGTTCAAACCAACAAAATCAACACTTCCTCAAAAAATGTCATGAATATCTCAAAGGATTGCATTGCTTCAAAGGTTTGCACAACTCTACAACCTTTACCATGAACATCCCACATATATATATCACCATCCTACAACCTTTGCATGTTTCAACCAACAAAATCAGCACTTCTCAAGTTATCTTCGCTTCCTCATCCTTTTCTTCTTGCGAGGCATTCCCTCTTCGAACTCTAGTCCTTCTTGATGATCTTGACGTGCGTACACCGCTTCGTTTGGTTCATCGGTAATCTGGTCTCTAATGCTATGTTGCATCGGAGGTGCATCTTCAAAGACCTTGTATTCGTCCTCATCCACCACTCCCTAAACTCCCACAATCTTCCTTTTACTCTGTAGGGCAATATGAAAATTTTTCTTCGCCGGGTCGGTCACATAAAACACTTGGTGAGCTTGATTGGCTAGAATGAAGGGGTCATTTTTGAATCCAACACGTTGGAGGTCTACTGTTGTGAAGCCGTACTTATTGACCTTCGTAGATTGCAGATTGACCCAACGGCAACGGAATAATGGAAATTTGAAGTACACATAGTCCAACTCCCAAATATCCTCGATGAACCTGTAGTACCAGCTCCGTTTACCGCTCATGTTAGAAGCCTCTATGCGGACCCCACTATTTTGAAATGTGCTTTTGTTATCTTGATCTCTAGTGTAGAATGTGTATCCGTTAATGTCATATCCTTGCCAAGTGACGACTTCGAATGTTGGGCCCTTCGCGTACCAGGTTAGAATGTCGCTAGAGGCACCTAAACGAAGACGCTCCTTGAACCACTTGTTGAAGTCTTTGTTATGCTTTCTCGTCCTCCACGCATCGGTTCTATCTGGATGCTCCCGCCTTAACTTTGCCCTATGCTCATCCATGTACGGGGCAATGGTGGTCGTGTGTTGCAGCACTGTGAAATGGGCGAGAGCGTGACTAGGTTGATCAGCCGTTATTGATTTCTTTCCGATGGTCCCAACACCATCAAGCCTGCCTTCGTGCCGAGAGCGTGGAATGTCAATTGGTTGGTTCGACTCCATGTAGTCAACACAGAACTCGACCACCTCCTCCGCAGCGTAACCTTCGACAATGCTTCCCTCCGGTCGATACCTGTTTCGCATGTAGTGCTTCAAGATTCCCATGAATCTTTCGAACGGGTACATGCTCCGAAGGAAGACGGGCCCGCACATCTTGATTTCGTGGATGATGTGGACGATGAGATGCACCATTATATCGAAGAAAGAGGGGGGAAATACATCTCTAGCTGACAAATAGTCTTCGCCGCCGCTAACTCCGGATCATCTAGTTCGAACACGTCCATCATCTTCTGCGAGATCTTGTTGAAGAAGAAGCAGAGGTTGTTGATTGATTCTCAGACGTTAGGCGGCAGAATATTTCTGATTGCAATTGGGAGCATCTGTGTCATCATGACATGGCAGTCATGAGACTTCATGCCGATTAGTTTCAAGTCCTGCATCGAGACGAGCCTCTTGATATTGGCGGAGTAGCCCGACGGAACCTTCACGCCGTGCAAGAAGTTGCAAAACTCGGTTCTCTCAGCCTTGGATAAAGTGTAACAGGCAGGGGGGATATATGTCTTCCCGTTACGCAGTAGTACAGGCGCTAGCTCTGGCCTGATTCCCATGTCAACCATGTCAAGTCGGGCCTTGACGCCATCCTTCGTCTTGTCCTTCATGTTTAGCAGTAGACCCAGCACGCTGTCACAGACATTCTTCTCTATGTGCATCACATCGATGCAGTGTCGGACGTCTAGATCCTTCCAGTACGGTAGGTCCCAGAACACCGATCGCTTCTTCCAGTACGCGGACTCATCTGCGGCCTTCTTTTTCCGACCCTTTCCCAGCACGACGTCGACATCATTAACCTTCTCGAAAACCTCTGCACCGCTTATTGGCCTTGGTTTCGCACCGTTCTCTGTTCTCCCGTTGAACTGTGACTTCCACCTCCGGTAACGGTGCCTTACAGGCAGGAACCGCCGGTGACCCATGTACACGACTTTCCCGTAATTCTTCAGACTTAGGCTCATGGTATTCTCCATGCATATGACACAACCTTTGTGTCCTTTCACCGTCTGACCGGAGGTGTTGCTGAGAGCGGGAAAGTCTTGGATTGTGCAGAACAGCATGGCCCGCAGAGTGAAGTATTCTCTTTTGTCCGCATCTCATACCTGCACTCCTGTGTTCCATAGTGTTTCTAGATCATCCATCAACGGTTGGAAATACACGTCGATGTCGTTACCAGGTTGCTTAGGCCCTTCGATAAGTACGGACATCATAATATACTTCCGTTTCATACAGAGCCAGGGAGGTAGGTTGTACATACTGAGAAGTACGGGCCAGGTGCTATGTCGGCTGCTCATGTTGCCAAATGGATTCATTCCATCCGTACTCAGCGCAAACCTTACGTTCCTACTTTTCGCAGCAAATCGGGGATACTTCCTATCTATGTTTCTCCACTGGATAGCATCGGCAGGGTGTCTGAGCTTTCCATCGGACGTCTTCCGCTCCTCCTCATGCCAGCGAAACAGTTTTACTTCCTTCGGATTTGCAAACAAACGCTTCAGGCGCGGGATTACAGGCAGCTACCAAGCAACCTTCGCAGGAGTCCCCTTCGTCGCCTCGATGAATTCGTCAGCTCCTTCTACTCCAATCTTACCCTTGTACCGAGAAGTCTTGCACACAGGGCATGAATGTAGCTTCGCAAACTCTTTCCGGTATAGGATACAGTTGTTCCGACATGCATGTATCTTTTCAACTTCCAGTCCCAACGGACAAAGCACCTTCTTCGCTCTGTATGTGTTTATGGGTAACTCATTCCCCTCCGGAAGCATGTCACCTAGGAGGCCCAATAACTCGTTGAAACTCTTGTCGGACCAGCTGTTGCTCGCCTTCAGCTTCAATAGTTCAAGCACGGCATATAACAAAGTGAACTTAGCCTTGCATCCTGCGAATAGCGGTTTCTCCGAGGCCCCCCATCAAGCCTAGGAATTGTTCGTACTCTCCCTCGGTTTCGTGCCCTTCGAAATCACGTAGCATCTGTTCCAGCTCAGGCATTGAGTCGGGATCATCGGATCTCTCTTGGTGCGAATCACAACCGATATCAAATGGCATATCGGTTGCTTCTTCATCGGCACAGATATCATTATCTGATATTATGGCTTCATCTTCACCGTGCTTGGTCCAAGTTGAATACCCTTCCATAAAACCTCTCTTGAAGATGTGGTACTCAATATGATGGAGCTCGAAAGTCCTTACGTTACCACAGTCTACGCATGGACAATACGTGTCAGCTCTGCCCTCTTTCAATATGTCCGCCTTGGCAACTGTCATAAATGCTCTCACTCCATCTCTATACGCCTCTGTGTTGCGAGCTCCGTACATCCACGATCGATCCATCTAAGCCGTGCATGTGGAAAGTTGAAATTTTAGTTCAAAATATGAAGTGCATCGACTTCGTGACATTAGTTTATCATTACTTCAATTACTAACCTAACTGAATTATCAAAATAATTACTAACCCGCTTAACTAACTAATATAAATAACTAACCGTACTAATTAACTAATATAACTAAGCTATATGCGTCGACTCTCTTCAATTACTAATGTATAACTAACCAAATTAGCACTTCTTGCATATGAAAATTAAATAAGCCACAAAAATAAATCCATCATTAATTATTTTTCTTTTTACCCACAAAATTCCTTAAACATTTCAATACCTTAACACATCTTGCAATGCATTGAACCATACGATAATTCAAACATCTCTATCGATCTAATTATGATCATATAATTGTATATTCTCAATGTCCAATAAACAAAGCAAAATCACCAAATTATTGGATGAATTGAATCAAAAACCATGCACTAACCTTTGGTAAGCAACAAAGAAGTATTATCACCAACTATACTCTTCCAAATGTAACTTCTCCACCGAAGAATCTCCAGAAAACAGCTCAAAAAATCGCCAGCAAATCGCCACATTCAAGACATATCTACCTACTGGTCGTCTGTCTGCTCGCGCAGCACAATTAATACTGTGAATCATATTGGAGGCGGTTAAATCCATATAACTGCCTCGGATATTACATATATGGAGACGGTTATATATCAGAAATCGCCTCGGATATGTTGGTGTTGACAATATATAACCGCCATGGATAACGACCACATCCGAGGCGGTCATAAATAAGTAACCGTCTCGGATAACATTGGAGGCGGTCATAAATAAGTAACCGCCTCGGATGTGGTCGTTATCCGTGGCGGTTGTTCCCGGACTCGTTATCCGAGGCGGTTTTTTCATACTAACCGCTTCCGACATTTCTTATTCGTGGCGCTTCTACCTAACCGCCTCGGATAAGGCGCCTCGTATAAACGATTCTATACTATAGCATGCTCAAGCCATTATTTAATGGATTGCTAACCTAGCATTTAGCTGTGACACGCGTGTCGTTCTGGCTACTGCCATGTCTTCAATTTAATCAGGTATTTTCTTTGGTGGAAACTCTTGCTAATCACAAATTGGAGCCTCATGCGTTGGAGCTGGCATGTTTAGGTGATGGAAAACAAGATCCACTGCACAAGGATCTTGGGCTTGTTATTGGTTCAACATTTTATCCCCTTTTTTTTTCAGTTTGAGCCACCCACCGTGTGGGTAGCATGACCATTTCATGTCAAACAATTACAGAAATGAGCTTTTGATGTGTGCCCCTGGTCACCATTTTTTATTATGTCTTTTACACAATCTATTTACTTGTTAGTCATACTAATTGATCCTCAAACATGTAGGATCTTTCTTTTTGGTAAAGTTTTAAATAAGCATACCTTAATCCTACTAAGTTGCTCGTTTCATTTCAGGCTATTGCTTCTGTGGCCAGTCAAATCAATCATATGCTTGAAAAGTGCCACAGAAAACAATATACCTCCAGATTGGTGAAATACCAAATGAAATAATCAGGACATCTATGATGGCCTATGCATCCGTAGACAATGAAATTGACATCATGAGAAGTAGGAAATTTTTGGTTTTCATTGATACACATTTCAACTTCTCTGTACATTGAGATTTGTTTGAATAATTAGCGAATCCTTTAAAAGGTGCACTCCAATCACATAGATTCAGATACGGTATCTAGAAGCTGAGAGTATACAGAAGAGAACACTTGTTCTGGGTCAATTTCCTGAACAGACTCTGCCGCTCTCTAGATTAACAATATCCAACTCTAATGCACACAGTTGCTTTAGCTTGCATAGAATTGTTTCATCACAATTTGCTCGGACAGGAGCTTTAATTTTGGTTCAAGTAGCGAGACAGTCGTCTCCCTCCCTCTGATTAGTAATCTGATCACTCTATTTAGTATTCCTCGTCACTAGAATTCAGAGGCATTTGTCTTCTCAACTTTCTTCAGATACTCTTGCACCTTCTTCACCAAGTGGATGTAGGACGGAATCCTCACTTGAACAGCTGACGGCCATCTTCAACTCACTGCTTTCTTGTATGGCATTACAGAGGTCAACCAACAAGACACCCCTTGAGCTGTGCGGCTGTTCTTCAACTCAGATTTAATCTGTGAGATTTGCTAAAACGAGAAGGAAAACTCACGGACCGTAGATGGCAAGCCATGCTTGGAATGGAAGCCATTGTGCTACTATCAGTCAAGCAAGGCGGTGTGCTACTATACTTTCTTCTGTGTGGAGCTGGAAGAGAAGAAATGGTGAGAGGATCAGAGAAACTCTGACGTATTAGCACCATCCATCCTCCCTTTGGCTTCTGTCTACTTATAACGGTCAAGCCATCTGCCTTGACAGACAAGAAGAATCTCATGGATCATGCACAGGACATGCTGATGCTCTCTTGTTTTTTCTTTTTTCCTTCTGTAATCATGTCTCGAGTATTGGCGGCAAAACTTGATTAATTTGTTCCGTTCGTGCGGGATCGCTGGCATGCTTAAGCTGTCTGAAACATTTGGTATCTGATCTGAATATGATAATGTGATGCAAATTGTCATATCAAGAGAAGCCATGTGATGTGCAGATTTTTTAAGTGCATCTAATTGAGCTTATCTCTGTGCCATAGCTGCAACTGTTTGCAGCAACAACCTTGAAATAATATGGTTAAAATTGTCTATAGGAACAAATATATTTTATATAAATAAATAAATAAACAGTTGGATCATCGCGTATTGATTTTGCTCGTGCATGCTGTCAGTCCGGTTGCTGTTTATGGGCCGGGCCAAAATGGGCTTTGATCTCAACCGGTGGGCCCAGCATGACTGGTCCCGAATGGTGGAGTCCGGCCCAAAACACAAGAGAGAAAAGAATGAAGAGGTGCAGCTGGGGAAAACCGAAGCAACGAAAGCGGCCGGCCGAGCCGAGCGCCGCCGGCGGAGCTCCGCCCGGCACGCCGTCCGGGTCGCCGCCGGCGTCCAGCCCGCTCTCGCTCTCCGTTCTTCCTCCACGAAGTCTGTCTCTACTCTGTGACCTTCGTCTACGTTGCGTTCTCTTATCGCCAGTCACATCTCCACTGCTGTTCTATGTTCAGGGGACAGCTTTTGTTTTAGCAAATAAACCATCGGTTAGTGATCATATCGAAACGAGCGAAACTTTTGCGCCCTGGCAACTTTGCGCGACTGCATCTTGTTCAAATTTTAATGTTAGGATGTCATAGTCCTTCACAAGAACAAAGAACTGCTGGTAGCAGTCCTAACCTTTGTGGGTGCCATAATCCGTTATCAATGATAGTGGAATCCGGGGGCGTGGCCTTCCGTTTCAAAAAAAAAGTCCTTCAGAAAAAAGAGCAAAATAATTGAGCTACTAGGTTACATGGTTTTGGTATATTTTGGGCATCCGGATTCACAATCCTGTCAAAACATCGATTGGTGTTAGTGTACTAAGCATCATATGGAAAGGAGCGAATCTTTTTTTGTGTCCGGGCAAGTTGCATGACTATCTCTTGCTCAAATTAATGTTTAGGATTTCATTATCCCTAAGAACAAGCAGAACCTGTATAATTTTGGCATTTTTGGGGCATCTGCATCTGCAATGTTGTACACTATGACATGCTCAAATGATATGGATGTTTTTTTTTGAACTTACGGCAGGAGCTCTGCCTTTCTCATAGATTAGAAGGAACCGAAAATAAGACTGTTACTTACAGCAAACCAAAGGAAAGGAAACGAGAAACAAAAAAGCTGGCTAGGGGAGGGGGAGGAGGAAGGAAGACAAGAAACACAAGAAAACCAAGAAACTCAAGGAACTTAGAGGGCCAAAAGGGGGTCCCCAGTGTCGCTCGAGGTTTCTCGGAACGCCATCCTCCTAGCAACAATGTCCTCCTGAGCTTTCAGGGCGACTCTGTCGACATCCGTGAACACATTGTTGAAGATCCGAGCGTTTCTTTCTTTCCAGATATTCCACAGCGCGTAGATGACCAACCCGTAGACCTTGCTACTATCCTTTCTTGCCCTCCCTATACCGCAGGAATGCCACCACTTCACTATGTCGTCTTGTCCTGATCGAAGAAGGACATCATGCGGGAGACCATTCATGGTGGAAACCTTGCGAAGAGTCTGTCTGGCAAAAGAGCATTGAACAGAAATGTGAAGATTTTAAATTTTCAGTACAGTAGTTTGGAATTTGTTGTATATATCCATTCTGAAACAAGAAATATTCAATTGTAATGACAGACTGCACAACCATGTGGTGGTGGTGGTGGGGAATCTGGGTAATTAAATTGATTCATTCTGCTAACTACATGCTTAGCCCTTCGGCTTCGACCTGGCATGTTCAATGTACACCCAACAAGATCCACTAACCAAGGATATTGAAATAAAGTATACTGAGATCACAAAACCACATCTTCAAGAATGAAATGGATCAAAACTCTTGTCTTTCTTTCTAAAATTTTTTGTACAACTATACTGTATACATATGGGAAAGTTCTATCAAGATCAGCTAATCCTCAAAAAGGCGGATGCCAATCGTAGGGCGTCAAGAGTGACGTGGAGTATCTATGAGCTAAGAATGTTTAGGAGAGAAACTCTGCTCTGGACTAATTTCCTGAACAGATGTCCTGCTCCACTCTCAAGATCTCCGATACTGCACTCTAACTCCTGCAATTGCTCCTCCTCGCAAACAACTGCTTTCTTCTTGTGAAATGCCTTGGAAACAAGAGACTGTTTAGGCATTTCGATTTGCTTCGACAAGAAATGGAGTGTGGATTCAAGCAGAGAGATCGTGGTCTCCCTCGCCTTGGTTAACAGCCTAGCCATCCCACACTCCGTCTTGTCAGAGGCTGCCTTGTTGCTTGTCTTCTTAAAATGTTTCTTGGCCTTCTTCACCAAGCGAGTATAAGACTGGATCTTGGCTTGAACAGCGGCGTCGTTTCCTTTTCTTAGAGCCACTTGCAGATCTTGGATGATGGCCTTCAACTCGACGAAGATCTCTTGCATGGTGTTGCAGAGATCCAATAGCTCGAGAGAACATTCCATTTCTCCATCCAACATCTTCCTCTGCTGGGAGGAGCTAACTTGGTTGCTTGGCAGGCAAATAATCTCTTCAACACCGTTGTAGATGTTTCCAAGGCTCCTCAGACCATCACACATTTTGCTGATGGTAACTGAGGAAGAGATGCTTGCCTCTAGGCTGAGCAGCTCTTGTTCGACTTCGGTCTCACTGGCCTGAGGCCTAGAAGGCAAACTTATCGACCTTAGGTGGAAGGCCATATCTGATCTTGAGAGTTTCCTTTGTATTGTGGTTGAAGAGAGGAGAAGAAGAGAGCAACTGTTGGTTTGATGTGTCTACCATTCTGCTGATGCCTATTTATACAGAAGTGTAGAGCAGTAGCATTTGATTGGTAGACATGAAGAATCGTGCCATTACATCTCCCAGATTCTGTCTGCTCTGGCTTGAGATCTGGCAGCAGCATTGTGATTACAACACAAAAGTCGTCTCATTTTTAGTACATTGTTTAGTGCATCTGCTATCCTCGAGATGAGCCTTCACATTATCATGTTCCAACAATTGGCAGCAAGAATCAACGGGGGTATAGTTTGGTGGTGGATCTTGACATAATTGCATGCCCAAGCCATTATTTAATGGATTGCTAACACAGCATTTAGCTGTGACATGCGTGTTATTTTGGCTACTGGCCTGTCCTCAATTAATCAGGTTTTTTTTTCTGGGTGGAAATTTCTGCTAATCACAATTTGAAGCCACGTGGGTTGGAGCTGGCTGTCTAGGACATGGAAACAAGATCCTCTTCACAAGGACCATTTGTTCAACATTTTATCCCCATTTTTCAGTTTGACCATTTCATATCAAACCATAACATAAATGAGGTTTTGATGTGTGGCCCTGGTCACGATATATCTTTTATACAATCGTATTACTTGTTAGTCATACTACTTAATTTTCAAACACCAACTATCTTTATTTTTGGTGAATTTGTAAATAAGCATACCTTAATCTACTAATCGCTATCTTTTTTAGGCTATTGCTTCTGTTGCCAGCCAAATCAACTATATGCTCAAAAAGGCGCAGAAAACATTTTTTCCTCCAGAGCGGGGAAAATACCAAGTGAAATAATTAGGATATCTATGATAGCACACACATCCATAAACAAAGAAATTGACTAGGAAGTAGCAAAATTTTGATTTTCTGTTACACATCAACTTCTCGGTACATGGAAATTTGTTTGAATAATTAGCAAATCCTTTAGAAGGCAGATCCCAATCTTATAGATTCAGAGATGGGTATCTAGAAGCTGAGAGTATTCTGAAGAGAAACATCTGGTCTGCATCATTTTCCTGGACAGACTCTCCGCCGTTCTGTAGATCAACAATTGTTCGTATCCGTAATGGCATGGAGACAAGAGACCACTTCTCGGCACTTGGCATCGCAATGTTCTTGGATAAGGAAGCTGCAGTTTCGGTTCAAGTAGTGAGACAATTGCATCCCTCCCTCCTGTAAGTAACCTGACCACTCTCTTTAGTATTCCTTGTAATCCGAATTATGACGTATTAATCCTCTCGACTTTCTTCAGATATTCTCATACTTTCTTCACCAAATTGGATGTAGAACAGATTCCTGAGTTGAACAGTTGCACCGTTTCCTCTCTTGAGAACTAAAAGCAGCTCTTGAAAAGTCATCTTCAACTCACTGCTTTCTTGCATGGCATTGCAGAGATCAAAGCAACAGCAGAGAGCACCAGCACCTTCCTTTGTGGAGACTGCAAATGGCTAGCCTAACTGTTGGATAAGCTCATCATCCATCAGACCATCAATGCAGCTGTATATATCTCCGATCCTCCTCCGACCATCACGCATTGTATCGGTCGGTGGTCGTGGCGGAAGGCGAAGTGATAGCCGTGTTTAGGCTCTGCCGCTGTTAGTGGACTTCGATTTCATCGACGAGGTAGCCAGAACTAGAAGGCAAAATTCAGACCGTAGATGGCAATTCCATACTTGGAGTTGGAATGGAAGCTACTGTTTGGTCCTATGTCTCTTCTACATGGAGCCGGAAGAGAAGAGATGGTTAGAGAATCAGAGAAACTCTGATGTGTTAGCACCATCCTCCTTCCCTGTGGCTTCTCTCTACTTATAACAAAACAAACAATCTGCCTGGACAGACAAGAAGAATCTTGTGGATCACGTACAAGACAAGCTGATGCTCTCTTGTTTTTCTTTACTGTTATACTACTAGTACTAGCCGTCTGTCATGTCTCCAGTATTGGCGGCAAAGTGTGATTAATGCGCTGTTTAAAACTTGCTCCGTTCGTGCAGCATCGCTGGCATGTTTAAGGTGTCTGAAACATTTGGAATCTCATTTGACTTTGATAATGTGATGCATATCGAGATCTCAAGAGAAGCCATGTGTTGTGCAGATATTTTTAAGTGCATTACGTGCGTCTAGTTGAGCTTATCGATGTGCCATTGTTGCAACTGCACGCATCAAGAATCTGCCCGAGTGTTTATTATGTGCAACGGAAAACAAATACAATGGGCATTTTATTTTTGTTTTTCATAAAAAGATTGTCAAATAATATCTGAGGGCAACATTACACTGTACGCATGCATTTACCTCTTATTTTAGACCCATTAATTACCAAGAGTTTAGCAGCGGGTATACATACTTCCCTAAAAACAAGCACACGCTATGTTCTGCTTTTCTTCACCAGGATAACTAAATCATTGAAGACTACAGCTAACCAAGTAGCCTCTGACAAGCAAACTCAGCATTGCACTTTGATGAATCCCAGGACAAAGTTACAAACGTTGGATAAAAAATGACCTTACAGATACAATAAGCAAATGCAAAATAGCATGCAAATTACCATGTGTACAAAACTTAGCCCCAAGAGCTATAAACTATGGATAGCCAACTCTTTGCCAAGTTCATTCAGCGAAATGAGTGTTCGTTTCCTTAATAAATTCAGGCAAGGTCTCCTGAATCTGCTTTGACTCCCCCTCGGCAGTGGGGATACAGATATGGTAGGATCCTAGGTGTTCTCATCCGATGGATGATTGGAAGTTGCGGTAGAACTCCTGGAGACGCCACAGGTTTTCACTATACTAAAGTTCTGTCTTTGAGTTTGGCGATACTCCAAGCAATCACCTCCCCATCCTTGGTTGATTTCCTGCAGAAGCAAAGAAGAAAAAAACCAATAGATATCAGCACACAGAAAACACGAATCTCAAACCAAAATTCTGCTCCATACCATACCAGCCAAACTAACACCCTGGTTCAATCGGCTTTTGACATCCAGCATCGATAGGTCAATCAGAAACAGAAACATGTAAGAAAACAGCAATTTAACTTAGAAAAATTGGCATCTTTTAAATAGTCCAAAATACCACCATTCATAAAAATGGATGCTGCAGCCACTTGAACAAACAAGAATTTCTTAACTGTCTTTCTTTTTTGGTTCTTTTTTGGTTGCATCAGAGAAATAAGTACACAACGGAGCGCTTGACTATGAAGATTGCTACTCTGGGATATAATGGTATGATCGAATTAGGATTTATCCATTTTCTCTGAAGAATATGGACTATGATACAAAGGAGCTGCTCATTTGATGGAGATAATCAGTTGATCAATAGCACTGAAGTTCAGAGTAATGTGTTTGTGAAAATTAAATGTCCAAGTTCTTGATTCTAGTTTCTAGATTTGTGAATGGCCATGTCCATCACATTAGATGTTCCTCAAGCCCTCAACAGCAAGCACAAGATTCTTATAATACGAAGGACCTTGCTCTCCTGACTAATAGCATGCCAGCTTGTAATTACCAGTACATAAGAATTAGTATTTCCTGATCAACCAGACAGCACACATGCAACCAATACTACTTGATCAGCATTCCCCATTAAAGAATTATTTGAGCATTCACATATGACTAGACCCAGAAATAGAGTAAACTGCTGTGCCATTTTTTGCTGCCAATAACCAGGACATGACAATGTGATAAGCCTAGTTAGGAGCACCTAATGCACCCTGAGATTGCTAAGAATCACATGGTAATTAATTGCACTACAAGAAACATGCCAGCGATGCTCACCAGATAAACACAGTGTGTTGCGTTGGAGCCCGAAGGTGAAGTCAACTGTTCCCAGCGCTTTCTCTCATCGTTTAACTCATGCTCATCAATATCATGATCTCGATCTGGATCTGACATTAAACTACACGCTCGTGCAGATGAGTTTGCCGCCCATAGTAGAGACATGACAGGGTGATCATAAGCTCAACCAGAGACTAGAGTTAGAGATGCCGCTTACGCTGATCAAGCATCAGCTTGTCGGGGAGATGGGTGGCTTCTGTGCCAGCAGCACAACTCTCCATCATCGACGAGATTCTTGATGTCTATAGCGTGAGCCTTTCCATGGCTTTTGCTTCTTTCGTTATATATAGAGGTAAACCATACCGGTTCAGCACCATTGCAGCACAGTGTCGCTTCTCTGAATCTCTTCTCTTCCAATTCCAGATAAAAAAGAAAGCACTTCAGCCTCCGTTCCAGTCATGACTTGTCATCTTAGATCTGTGAGTGTGCCTTCCAGCCCCTGCTCCAACAAACCAATATCGAAGAACAGCTGCAGATCCTGAAGGCGAATATCTCTTCACCTTCTACGACCATTGAAACAATACTCGATAGTTTCAGGAGGCTTGGAGGTGTGTACAACAACATTGAGGAGATCATGTGCTTGCCAAGCAGCCAAATTACCTTTTGCCAGCAACAGCAAAGGAAAGCTGTGGAGCACAAGCTCGAGCACTCTCTTGCACTGCTCGACATCTGCAATGCCATCCAAGAGAGCTTTTTTGAGTTCAAGACAAGCACTCAAGAGATGCAGCTGCCTCTCAAGAGAGGGATGATGCAGCTGTGCAGGCCAAGATACAATCCTACATCTGTCTGACCAAGAAGGCACAAAAACAGTTGAAGAAGATCAGCAAGAAGTCTGCTTGAGCTGACCAGGAGAGCTGCAGGGTGGTCAAGCTGTTGGCCGAAGCAAGAGAGGTCATTACCTCAATGCTTGAATTGTCCATGCAGCTCCTGTCGAAGCAAATTGTGATGCCCAGTTCTACCAAGTGGTCTTTTGTCTCCACGACATTCCAGAAGAAAGAGTTGCATGTGAGGAGGAGCAAGTACAGACACTGGAGTTGTACATTGATGATCTTGAGAGCGGAGTCGAGGCCTTGTGCAGGAGATTGATCCAGAGCTGAGTTTCACTTTTGAATGCTCTGAGCTTTTAGATAGATAATACACCAACTCCGATCCCCTGTGATTGGCATCCCCCTTTTAGAGGACCTGCTGATCATCATAACAATTTTCTAATGTGTAAATCAGAGAAACTGCACCGAAAATTACTCAGCTGGGAAAAAAATTGGTCCATTCCCTATTGTTGATTATACTGTGTATGCATGCTGTGGCACAATCGCCAAGTTTGGAGCAGTAATTCGCATGAAATTTTCAGAAAAAAATAATTTACTCAGAAGATGATAGAAGCAGTTGGCACACTGTTTAAACTGGCTTTTGAAATGCTTCACTATAAGATAGCCATGTTAATAGATGCGAAGTGTTCCCTCAGCAACAAGCAAAGGATACTTGTGCGGTGGATCTTGCCATCCATAGACAAGCCAGCTCCAACGCTCAAGGTTGAGCACGCATAAATAACTAGATAACACGCATGCCACCAATAAATGCTCAGTTATGACTCCACTAAAAAATATTTTGAGCATGCAATTATGTCAAGATCCACCAATAGAGCAAAGTACCCTGTTGATTCTTGTCGCCAATAGCTGGAACATGACAATGTGATACCTCATTGGAAAAATAGCTACTGCACTAAAGAATTTCAACCACACATGAATAAGATTCCAAATGTTGCTGCCAGATCTCAAAACCTTGATAGACAGCATCTGTGGAGATGAATTGGCATGATTCCTTGTGTCTATCACCTGAATGGTGATGTATCGTACAGTTCCTCTGTATAAATAGGCCTCAGCAGAAGGCTAAACACATCAAACCAAAAGGTGCTCTCTCATTCTCATATCCTCAAACTCAACACAGAGAAAAGAGTTTCAGCAACAGACATGGCTTGCCATCTTAGATCAATTAGTTTGCCTTCTAGGCCACACACCAAAGTTGAAGAGGAGCTGCACAGCCTAGAGGCATGCATCTCTTCACCCTCCATGACCATCGAGACAATCTCTGATGGTTTGAGGAAGCTTGGAGACATCTACGGCACCATTGAGGAGATCGTGTGCCTTCCTAGCAACCAAGTTTCATCCTCCCAGCAAAGGAAAATGTTGGATGGAGAAATGGAGTGCTCCCTTGAACTATTGGATCTCTGCAATGCTATGCATGAGGACTTCACCGAGTTGAAGGCCATCATCCAAGATCTGCAAGTGGCTAGCAGAAAAGGAGATGATGCAGCCGTTCAAGTCAAGATCCAGTCTTACACCCGTCTAGTGAAGAAGGCGAAGAAACATTTCAAGAAGGCTGCGAAGAAGGTTACTTCTGACAAGGAGGACTGCAGGATGGTCAGGCTGTTGAGCGAGGCTAGAGAGATCACCACCTCTCTGCTCGAGTCAACAGTGCACCTCTTGTCCAAGCAACTTGCAGTGCCGAAATGGTCTCTCGTCTCCAAGGCATTCCAGAAGAAAAACTCAGTTGTTTGCAAGGAGGAGCAGTTGCAGGTTCTAGAGTGCAGTGTCGGAGATCTTGAGGCTGGAGCAGGAATTCTGTTCCGGAGATTGGTCCAGAGCAGGGTTACACTCCTAAACATTCTTAGCTCATAGATACTCCTCAACATCTGTTACTCTTGACATTGTGCGATTGGCTTCCGCCTTTTAAAGGATTGCTGATCCATTGTATATGTAGAAATGTACAGAAAACTCCATACAGAAAGAGAAACAAAAGTTTTGATCTAACTCATATTGTGAATTCAATCCTGGCATGCTTCTGAGATTCATGATGCGATTTTGTGATTTGTTATATGTTCCAATTTTTAAATGGAAATGGGTAATAGTGCTTATAAAAATGATGTGATAATGCGATGTAATGCTAGTAATATCACCTTCACGGTGAATATACAGAGAGATCCAGCAATGAATTATGAAATATGTGCTGCATTAACCATATGCTTTTTCTCTAGACATGGCAAACATTTATTTTCCATATAAGTTATGCACTGGTCCATAACTACCTACTTGTTTGTATATTCATGTGGCCATGTTACCTCACACCTGTTTATGCTCATAGTTAGTACATTCATTAAACATGCCAGGCCCATGACACGAGGCAAGCTTGCAATTAGGACAATATGGTAGCTGGACGGATTTGCTGCACGATCGCACAGCCTAGCCTGCCCTGGCATTGCTTTCTTCGGTATACATCCATATTAAGACAATAAGCTCTCTTTTTAATATAAAGAATCACAATGAAAGAGATAAAAGCTTAAATTTGTTCGTTGACACAACTGTGGTGGTAGTGGTGGTGGTGGTTGCAAAACAATGTGACAAATTCCCGAGGTCCCGTGTACTTGTTATTTTAATATGGACAACATCCACATCATTTTTACAATGAAAGGCATTTCGCTGGCCCGGCTTATATTGAAACCCAACATCCATATCATTTTAGCATAATTGTAGTGTTGACAGTGAGGATGAATTACCTTAGATTCTGACACCAATACAAGATGCTCGATTACATTCAGATCGGATGATTTTCAGCTGAGCTCAAAACCACTCAATAGGATGAGAAGTTTTTGAGGACCCCAGAATCGTGCACTGGCTCATATATTCACTCGTCGACTCAGCAGTACAAGACATTGAATTGTAGCATACAGAGAATTAAGGGCTAGGTGTACCTCGGTCGGAACTCTGGAGGCCTCGAGACCGGCGGGTGGCGGCGCAAGATCCTTCCGTACGCGCGGTGGGGGAACACGGGAGGAGGGCGACGCCGACGCGCCGGCGGGGTTTCTCTCCGCCGTCTTTTCTCGCCCTCTCCGGTGGTGGATGTGAGGAAGAAGGCATGAGCAGCTATGGGCTCCTGGGCTTCTTGTTGGGCCGGAATGCTAGATCCTGCTAATGTTGGCCCATCATATGCTCTCTATTTGGGCTCAGATTTTTGTTTTTGTTTTTCGATTGAGTTTTCATGAATTCCGAGTTTGAATGCCATAATTTGAAATTTTGAAAATTCTCACGAGATCATATTCACTCAATTCAGATTTTTGGATTTTTAATTTGGGGTTTTTCCTTCCAAAGTTTCGAACAATCCTAAGTAACCTCAAATTATCTTAGCTGATGTCCTCATGATAGACACCCCCTTATTTTTTGTAGAAAGATCGTCTAGATTATATTCTTAAAAAAATAACATTTCACCATGAGTACGCAGCTTTTACATCCAACATTTTCTCTTTTGTGAATCTCACATCCAACGTCATTTTTAGATAAATTTACATATAAGATATTATCTTACTCACTGGAGACTCTGAATCCTGCAACAATGTCATATTTTTTAGAGAGATAACAATGTCATGATTGCGAATGATCACAAACAAGATAAAGTAGATTATCGATGAACTCTATTAATTTGCAGCGTCTGCCCTCATTTTTTAAGGTCTGCCAATGTGTGCGTGCATATAATTGATGGCCGTGTGGAGCCTAATATAATTGGAACATGGTAGCACCATGCTAATCATAGTTAACTACATGCACCAGGACATTAACAACACCGGCACACGGATCACCTCGAGATTGCCGCTGATACGAGCCAACGATGCCGCACGAATGCTAGACATGCTACTATCAAGCCATCATCATGCAACTGTGAAGCATCAGCGATTCGTCAGAAGCAGCTATCATTTTTTGACAAAAGGTACAAGGCCCAGATTTGTTGCAAAAGCCATAAAATGGTTCGGATACTGGATACAAAGAACTGGGGAACACCAGTTTACAGAGAAGAATAACAGAAAGATTTACAAGAATAGAGAGACAGACAAAAAAATCCTAATAAAATATCAACATTCTGACGCTGTCGACAAGCTTGTTCAGAGACATCAAAGGTCGTTTTCCAGAACATCAATCTTCAGTTCCTCTCCCTCCTTCAGCAACAGTCATTCTGTCGCGAACTTCCAAAGGCTCCACCCAATTGCCGCCAAACCTGCCCAGTTTAGATGCATGTCTCCCTTCGGATGAACTTCTGCGAAGTCCCGATTGTATGCAGAAAAAAGAACTGGACTGATATAACATATCACACTCTAACACAAGCCCAAAAAAAACAATGTCAATGCCGTGTGGCAACAAAAATTAGTCTGGTCAGTATCTTCTAAAACCCCAGAAAGTAAGCAATTCTGAATTCCATGGCCTTCTCTTTTCACTAACAGCTATCCTATTGGTAACCGGTTCTCTGTGGCAAATATTTTTATTTCAAAAGAGCTTGCAGCTGTTGACAGACAGATCACTCCTCCCAAAGCAAAGATGCAGACATCATTAACACCACATTCGACAATGGAGCCTGGAGGTGACATCATTAACACCACATTCGACAATGGAGCCTGGAGGCGAAGATAGTCAACTGTTGCTTCCACCAGCAAGCACCAACCACCAATCTCAAAAGCTCATGATCACTCCATTGCATGCTCGCGGATCTCATTATCTTGATCTCCTGGCATTAAACTACACGGACGTGCTCGTGCACAGCTGCAGATGTTGCTGTCAGCAGCACCTGAGCTGAGAGACATGCCAGCCTCACAATTTTCAGATGTATGTAAGAGAGAGAGTGTACAGAAAATCACTCGGTTGAAAAGAAAAACTTTAGGTCCATTTCCACTTGTCAATCTCAGTATTTTACACATGTCCATGATTCCTGTTTTGTTTTATACTTCTTAGAAACCACAACTAATAGTCAGTCACCTAAAATTTGGAGCTATTCAGTTTAAGTTTTTTTCCCAATAAAAGGGCCACGCCCCATTTTCATTAGATCAATAAAACCAAGAGTAAATGTCACATACCTGTTGGGAATGACTGGGTGTCATCCCAGCAAAACAAAGAAAAAAGCATCTGAATGTATAAAAACAATAGGAAGACATTAACTTGGGTGTAAAAAACCCAACTAAATAATGATACGTGATTTGAGCTATCAGATCATTAGTTTCAATTCAACATAGCTAGCTAGAGATGGGGAAACAAAGGATCAGATCTTTCATTTCTTTCTTTTTGCGATGAACTTGGGCTCCTGATCTATCTGTATTGTCACCGTCAATAGTTACTGGTGTGTAATACTTACGCCCAAAAGAAACAATTTAGTGCCTTTTTTTAGAACCACAAGGTAAGGAGGCGGCCAGGCAGCCGGTTTTCCTTTATTAGAAACCAAACACTACCGAGATCGTAGGCAATAAAAGAGGTCAGATGACAGATGAAACTAATGACCTGACAATGAACTGGAAGCAATTAGCTAAACTGAAAAGCAGCAATTTCCAATGCGATAGTCAGGGAAAAATGGTTTCTACACAAAACATAACGGCGACTTCTAGTGCGCATTAGTAGCATTCAAGTAAATTAGAAAGGTCTAGCTGGAAGCACAGCATGAAACATTGAACTTAACTGCATGCGTTGTTCAGCACCAAAATTGTGCATGCGTTGTTCACCACAAAAATTAACAAATACAGGATATATAAAGGCTTAAAGAAAGGCAAAAATGAAGAATATACATTCCAAGCAAAGATAGTAACAACCAGAGACCCCATCCTGAAATACTATAGCATGTAGCCATTTCATGACAAACCAACTGGGTTTACTAATAAAAGAAAGGCAAAGATGACTCTAACCAGGTAAGCTGACAATGGATAATATTTTACTAACACGATTGGCAACCAAGAGAACAACTGCAAATCAAGAGTTGGTTCTCGTAACTGCACAATATGGTGTAGTTGTAGGATTTGTAACATGAGCAACACCATAGTGGCTAGCAGTGATTGGTGGGATTTAGAGATACATGTATGCTCACTTTCATATCTTTTCCATTAATTATTTGATTTCAAAATGATGATTTCGCACTCATGTGATCTTCTGATAATTGTTCGTAGGCATGTCTAGAAGCGATCAAGTTTCGGGTTGCTCCACTTGATAATGAGAATAAAATGAGAATAAATTTTGATGCTCACAATGTCATAAGTAAACATGCAAGAGTACTAGGTGTGACATCTCAAGTTGGACCCTCACATGTTCAAAAAGATGACGCTGACTTTGGGTGTGGAGGGTTATGGTGTCTTGTTGGTACACCGGTTGGTGACAAATAGTGAAAAGAAATGATCTTTGGCTTATTCACCTACTCATATGCCATTAAAGAGGACAGATGACGGTACTTCAAGGATTGATCGTATTTTAGACTTGTACAAATCTCCACATCTCAAGTGTATTGTGATCCTGTGAGACAAGAGATTGGAGAGATGTTAGCAATGGTGGCTGAGAATGGGGCTGAGAAAGGGAGCGATAAGCATTTCTATGCCACACAAATTTTTATAAAAAAGAATGACATGGTGTTTTCAGATTTTTGAAGACACCAAAGGGAAAGCTTGCATGGCTCGAGAGGAAATGGAAGGAGAGGACGAAGAAGCGTTAGACAACAATTTATTATCTAGTATTTGCATTATCTTGTGAACTTGTAATTAGATTTGAATCTATGTTGCTTATGTGTTAGTTGTATTATATAATGAATTTGTAATTTGATTTGAACCTTGTTGCTTCTGAGTTATTTGTATTGTTTAGTGAACTTGTAATTTTCTTTGAACCTATCTAGCTCATGTGTTATTTGTTGATCTCATATGTTCAATTTTTGTGTGTATAATGACAGATGTTTTGTTCAAATTCATGTGAATCAAGTGATGAGGAGGTAATAATGTCCAAGAATCCAAAAATAAAACTAAATATATTATTGCCTCTTCTTGCTTGTATTGTACATGAAGAATGTCATAGCTCCTATAAAACCAAGGAAAATGCGTTTCATATCAGGGATTCAATGGTTGAGGTGAAGATAAAAGGATCCTAAAGAGTTTTATCGTGTTTATCGCTGCGTCATTGTTGCAACTACTTGCAGCAAGAATCTGCACGAGTGGGATGAATAAACAGTTAGATTGTATTTAGCAAAAAAAGAAAAGAAAAGGATAGATTGCAAGATAGAGAGAGCAGCAGTGAGCATCATGTATTGGTTATCCGGTTTAGCGCGTGCTTGTTGTTTATGGGCCAGGCCAAGATGGGCATTGAGATGAACGGAATGGGCCCATTTAGGCCCAGTAAGGAGGCCCATATATCTGCTCAAAACGTGGAGTGCGGGTGGGCCCAATGTTATGGTGCTAGTAACCAGACTTTGATCTGAAACAGAATTCAAAGCGGAAAACAAAAAAGGAGAAAGAAAACAAAAAAGAAAATGAAAAAGGAGAAACGAAAGCGGCGGCGTGCCGCCGCGGAGCACACCGCCGGCGCGCCATGGGGGTTGGCGCCTGCGTCCAGCCCGCTGCCTCTCTTCGTACTATCCGCACGAGGTCTCTCTCTACTCTCTGGCTTTAACTTATCCAGCCTTTATTTTGTTTTACCACATCGATTGGTGTTCACAGTTAGTGTATTAATCATGCATTATGGGGAAACAAATGAATTTTTTGGGCCCTGTCGAGTTTGCACGGTTGCAAGTTTTTTTTCTCGAGCACGCACCAAGGTCCTTACCGTTTTATATTAGTAGTGTCGAAAGAGGCGCTATGGAATAAAGAGTACAGGAAATAGGTGAAAGAAGAGGAAGAGCATGGACAGGGGAAGGAGAAAAATAAAGAACAAAGAACGAAGAAGGAGAAGAAGAAAACAAAACAGGGGCGCTTGCACGGTTGCATGTTGCTTAGATTAATATTAGGATTTCATAGTCTTCAAGAACAGGATTTTTTTTTGAGATACTAGGTACATGGTTTCCGGAAAAGCAAATTGGGGCCTCTGGATTCACAATGCCCTACACAGTAACATGCTTAAATGATATGGATGTTGAAGACTTTAAATTTTCAATACACTAATTTGGAATTTGTTGCGTATATCCATTCTGAAACGAGAAATATTTTAATTGTGGCGCCGGACTGCACGGCCATGTGATGGTGGGGAATCTGGGTAATGAAATTGATTTTTTGTGCTAACTACAAGCTTAGCCTTTGTGGCTTCGACCTGGCATGTTTAATGTACATGGAGCAAGATCCACTAACCAAGGATACCAAAATAAAGTACACTTGAGATCAGAAAACCACATCTTGAAGCATGAAATGGATCAAAACTCTTTTCTTTCTTTCTATAATTTTCTGTACATTTGTACATTGTATAGATAGGGGAAAATTGTATGAAGATCGGCTAATCCTCAAAAAGGCAGATGCCAATCGCAGGGTATCAAGAGTGATGTGGAGCATCTATGAGCTAAGAATGTTTAGGAGAGAAACTCTGCTCTGGACTAATTTCCTGAACAGATGTCCTGCTCCACTCTCAAGATCTCCGATACTGCACTCTAACTCCTGCAATTGCTCCTCCTCGCAAACAACTGCTTTCTTCTTGTGAAATGCCTTGGAAACAAGAGACTGTTTAGGCATTTCGATTTGCTTCGACAAGAGATGGATCGTGGACTCGAGAAGAGAGACAAAGATCTCTCTAGCCTTGGTCAATAGCATGACCATCCTGCAATCCGTCTTGTCAGAATTAGCCTTCTTCGCGGTCTTCTTGAAATGTTTCTTAGCCTTCTTCGCCAAGCGAGTGTAAGACTGGATCTTGGCTTGAGAAACTGCATCATCTCCTTTTCTTAGAGCCACTTGCAGCTCTTGGATGATGGCCTTCATCTCGACAAATATCTCTTGCATGGTGTTGCAGAGATCCAGCAGCTCAACAGAGCATTCCATCTCTCCATCCAACATCTTCCTCTGCTGGGAGGAAGATACTTGGTTCCTTGGCAGGTAAAGAATCTCTTCAATACCATTGTAGATGTCCCCAAGCCTCCTCAGACCATCACACATTGTGCCGATGGTAACTGAGGAAGAGATGCTTGCCTCTAGGCTGAGCAGCTCTTGTTCGACTTCGGTCTCACTAGCCTGAGGCCTAGAAGGTAAACTTATCGACCTCAGGTGGAAGGCCATATCTGATCTTGAGAGTTTCCTCTGTATTGTGGTTGAAGAGAGGAGAAGAGAGCAACTTTTGGTTTGATGTGTCTACCATTCTGCTGATGCCTATTTATACAGAAGAAGCGTAGAGCAGTAGCATTGATTGGTAGACATGAAGAATCATGCCATTTCATCTCCAAGATGCTGCCTGCCATGGTTTGAGATCTGGCAGGAGCATAGCCATTACAACACCAAAGTCGTCTCATGTCTAGTACATTGTTTAGTGCGTCCGCTATCCTCGAGATGAGCCTTCACATTATCATGTTCCAACAATTGGCAGCAAGAATCAGAAGTGTCCTTTGCTTGGCGTTGAGTCCAGTGGTGGACGGTGGACTTTGAGTGCTTGAGATATTTGCATGCTCAAGCAGTTATTTAATGGGTTGCTAACCGAAAATTTAGCTGTGACACATGTGTCATCCTAGCTATTGTCAGTGCTCAATTTAAGCAGGTATTTCTTTTCTGGAAATTCGTGCTAATTGCAAGTCTCAACCCTTGTGGTTTGGAGCTGGCTTGTTTAGGTGATAGAGAGCAAGATCCACTGCACAAGGATCATGCTGTTGTCATTGCTTCAACATTTAGTATTTTACCCCCTTCTTAAGTTCGTCAGCCTGGTGCCAAATAAGCACTTGCGCCCAGGAAAAAAGCACCTTGAGAACAGCACCATTTCATGTTAAACCATTTCAGAAAACAAAAGGAATTTTGTATCAAGGATCACACGCTAGAAAAAAATATGAAATTATTTTATATACCTTCAGCATCCAGATATTAATTCTTAGAATGGATATTTAGTTTTCAATACACTAATTTGGAATTTCTTACATATATATCCATTCTTGAACTAGGAATATGGAATACCACTGATACTGTACACTCATGTGGGGGAGAATCTGTGTAATTAATTAATTCTGCTAATCACAAGCTTCTTGTGACTTCGAACTGGCATGTTTCATGACGCCAAGCAAGATCCACTAAACAAGGATCTCAAACCAAGTATAATGATATCACAAAACTATATCATGAGCATGAAATAGATCAAAACTTTGTATTTTTTTTCTGTAATTTTCTATACATCTGTACCATATATACACATGGCGAAAATGTGAGATTGGCTAATCCTCAAAAAGTCGGATGCCAATCGCAGGACATCAAGAGTGACAAGGCTCTTGGAGATCTATGAGCTAAGAATGTTTAGGAGAGAAACTCTGCTCTGGACCAATCTCCTGAACAGATGTCCTGCTCCACTCTCAAGATCTGCAATACTGCACTCTAACTCCTGTAATTGCTCCTCCTCGCAAACAACTGCTTTCTTCTTGTGAAATGCCTTGGAAACAAGAGACTGTTTAGGCATTTCGATTTGCTTCGACAAGAGATGGAGTGTAGACTCAAGTAGAGAGACTGTGTTCTCCCTCGCCTTGGTCAACAGCATCATCATCCCACACTCCATATTGTCAGAAGTAGCCTTCCTGTTGGTCTTCTTGAAATGTTTGCTAGCCTTCTTCACCAATCGGGTGTAAGACTGGATCTTGCCTTGAACGGTTGTGTCATCTCCTTTTCTTAGAGCCATTTGCAGCTCTTGGATGATGGCCTTCAACTCAACAAAGATCTGTTGCATGGTACTGCAGAGATCCAGCAGCTGGAGAGAACATTCCATTTCTCCATCTAACATTTTCCTCTGCTGGGAGGAGCAAACTTGGTTGCTTGGCAGTTGAATGATCTCCTCAACACCACTGTAGATGTCTCCAAGCATCCTCAAACCATCACACATTGTGTCAATGGTAACGGATGAAGAGATGCTTGTCTCTAGGCTGTGAAGATTTTCTTGCACTTCAGCTTCACTGGTGTGATGCCTAGAAGGCAAGCTTATCGATCTTAGAGGGTAAGCCATATCTGCTCCTGAGACTAATCTCTGTAATGAAGTGGAAGAGATGAGAAGAAAAGAGCAATTGTTGGTTTGGTGTGTATAGTCATCTGTTGAGACCTATATATATACGGAAGATGTACATGAGAAAGCATCATTTCGATGGTAGACACAAAGAATCGTGCCATTTTATATTCCAGACGCTGCCGATCAAGGTCTTTGATCTGGGAGCAGCATAGTGATTAAAATATCAAAGCTGTCTCATTTGTAGCGCGTAACTTTGGTGCGCTGGCTATCTTCCTGCTGAGATGTCACGTTGTAATGTTTCAGTTATTAGCAGCAAGTATCGTCATGGCGGTTTATTATAGTGATGGATCCTGGCGTAAGTGCATACATAACTTTACTTGTGTATTGTTTTGCTTGTATCATCGGTACAAAGCTGTTCTAATTACAATGTCAAACCTTCTTGTTTGGATCTGGCATGTTTAGGTGATGGTGTGTGCAAGGATAGTGTGCTTGTTGTCGATTCAACATATTGTTCCCATCTTTTAGGTTCGCTGTATAACCATTTGATATTAAATAATTGCGTATGCAAACTTCTAATGTTTCTTCTGGTTGAAATACTCATATATTTTTTACAAAAGCTTATTGTGAATCATCCACACTTTTTCCTCCAATGTAAATGGCTACTTTTATAATGACATTGTAAATAAGCAAAACAATGCTCCTACTGAATTGCTAAAAATTTGATGCTATTTTGTTTTTCTTTCCTGTAGGAATCATCTCTAAGTGAGCTTATGAGCTGTCATGTCTCCATTATTGGTGGCAAAGTCGTGTGCACGAGGATGCAGTTTGTTCATGGATCTGAACAGGTGAGATCATGAAGCAAACTGAAAATGAGGAAGCAACGTCGGTGTTTCTTTGTTGTACCTGCGGTGATAGAAGTTAACTTCAGGACTCCTTGTGCAGCCTAGCTGGCCTGTCTCTGCGGTCTGTTGCAATCTCGAAATAATCCACGTGTTCTACATTTTTTTAGCGCATTACGTGCATCTAGCTGAGCTTATCACGTTGTTATGTTTCAACTGTTGACAACAAGAATCTACACAGGTGTCTAATATATACGTTGGTGCATATAAAGCAGTGGTGTAGCTTTAAATGGATGTTAATTGGTGTCTAGATTGTTTTTTCTTAGAGAAGTTATCTAGATTGTTGGTACGTGTGGGTGTATTAGTCCTATAGTCTCTGGTTGTTGGTCATTTGTCACACCTGTTCATGGGCCAAGTTGTGCTTGTTGATGATTCAATATTTCATCACATTTTTATTGGTCGAGGCATCTGCCATGTGAGTAGCATGGCAATTTCGTATCAAACCACAGAGAGACGAACTCCAAGTTGTGCCTCGGGGTACAATAATTGGCCTAATTTTTTACTTCTAATTTTGGGTCATGCTAAACGTTTCTCCAAGTCTGTGAGCTTTTTTTTAGTGACATTGTGATAAGAAAAGTTTATCCTGAATTGCTCCACGTTTCAAGTTATTGCTTGGTTGCCAGCTATATCAACCATATGATCAGAAGGGAGGTGCCAAAGAAGACAGCATTACTCTTAGATCTGGAAACAAAAGGCCAGTCATAAGAACCAGGAAAGGACATCACATACAATGAAATTGACAACATGAAATGGACAAAAAAAAATGTTTTCATTCGATATATTTCCTCACTTGTATTTACATTAGAATTTGTTAGGATGATAAGCAAACCCTCTAAACGGTGGGTACCAATCACAGATACTCGGAGTTGGCTATCTACGAGTTGAGAGCGTTCAGAGTAGAGACTCTGCTCTTGATCATTTTCCTAAACATTCTTGACTCGGCTCTCTATATCAACGATGTCCATCTCCAATGCCTGCAATTGCTCCTCCTTGCATACAAGTTTTCTCCTCTGGAATGTCTCGGAGACAAGAGACCAGCTGCCAGAACCTGGCAGCGCCATTTGCTTCGACAGGAGGTGCAGAGTGGATTCAAGCAGCAAGACAGTGGTCTCCCTCGCTTCTGTAAGTAGCCTGACCACCCTGTTGTTGTCCTTATGATCAGAACCAGTTTTCTTTCCAATCTTCTTCACATGTTTCTGCTCCTTGCTCACCAAGCGGATGTGAGACTGAATCTTGAGCTGAACAGCCGCGTCATCTGCTCTTTTCAGAACCAAATGCAGCTCCTGGACATTTGTCTTCAGCTCATTGAAGCTCTCTTGCATGGCGTTGCAGAGGTCGAGCATGACGAGGGACCGCTCAAGCTCTTCCTCCAGAACCTTCCTTTGCTGAGCCTGGCAAAGGGTAACTCGGCTGCTGGGCATGCGCACAACCTCCTCGATGCAGTTGTACACTTCTGCAAGTCTCCTCAAACCATCGCACATTGTTTCCATGGTTGCGGAGGGTGAAGAGGTGAGCCGTTCCTCGACTCCGATTTCATTGGAGCGGGGACTTGAAGGCGCACTCGCAGACCTCAGATGGTAAACCATGCTGCAAGATCTGCCTTGCTGTGTGGAAATGGAAGATGATGGATTCGAAGATAAGCTGTACCATGGTGGTGCATAAGCTTGTGGTTTGCCACTATCTATAAGGATGTATATGTGAGCAAAGCAGCTTCAATGTCATGTTGAATTGTTGACATTGTTGAACCAATTGACGGAGAGAATCTTGATTTAACTGTTGTCCTGCTGCTGCAACCGAGGCACCATCTCCTGGACAAGCTGGTAGTCCTTTTTAGTCTTAGCAATCAACTCATCTCTAGGTGATCTTATGATTTGTGAGGCTGTCATGTCTGCATTATTGGCGGCAAAGTTAACTGCACGAGGGTGCAATGTATGGGTTCTTAGAGATATAAACTACAGATATGATGTTGCTGTGTTGGAAGAGCAACTACCACAAGGTCCGGAGCAACTAGTGCAAAATCTTATCCTTTAGGTGCGAAATCTATCTTTTAGGTGCAATCCCTGCAATCTGCAATCTAGCCAGGTGTACGTTCAAAAGTCGTGAAAAATTTCGAATACAAATAACAATGATGACACCAGATTCATGTACTATATCACAAAAATTCAAATCCAAATGCAATCAACTTATCGAGAAACAATATACCATAAATAGTAGCTAATTTAAAATCTACTATTTAGGTACTATTGACAGCATAATTTATCTTCTTTTTTTTTCATTTCTTATGGTATGAGTCAATATTGTGAACTTTTCTAAAAAAATTCACGACCTTCTAGTTGTGTCATTTGATCGGATTGCAATATCAACCTACATGATAGATTCTATACTAGTTGCTCCCACGCAAGGTCACCAGTGAGTTTCAGACTCACGGCGCTCTCTATCACGTCATCACCCGCTCCTCGCTCCTCCCCAAAACTCTCCTATTCGAAAATTTGCAACTTTTGATTTGAAATTTTTAACATTAAATTCGTAAGATTGGTTCATTAAAAAAAGTTCATGATATTTTAGCTTCTAAACTTTTAACTCTCTTCTCACCTCTAAGGTTACAACTTTAAACTTGAAATCAAACTATCAAAATCTGAAAATGGTGAAACTTCAACACAAAAGTTAAATTTGGAACGATGATGCCAGATGATGGAGGGGTGGCAGACTGGCGGTGTAGGGGTTGGGAGAAGAGCATTGGACTGGTTTTTCCTGATGAAAAAAGTGGATGGATAGTGTTCCCTTGGACTAAAAGTGTCGAAAAGGCCGCACACGAAACACTTATTTGTAGATGACCGTAAATTAGTGTTCTTGGTGTTGGAATACATATACTCTTGGATCTAGATGTGGATTAAACTTTTTCACTTGCATACCTACCGGAGGCTAGGCCAATGTTAAGATGTAAGGCCCAACAAATAGCATGCAGGGCACTGTGAACGAAGACCTAAAGAGCGAGTACACGAGGCGTTGCGCTTCACTCGATGGACATGATGGGGCTTGGTGTTAGGGCTTTCCATGCGATTCTGACCATCTGATCGAGATCCGACGGAACTCACTAAGACACAGGAACCAAACAAACAAAGGTTGCACAAGATCCATCTTGCAAGCGATCAGACGGCGTGCAAAAGAGGGTGACGTGGCCCAGCTCCGTGTTGCGGAGAGGATTTCAGTTTCCCGTCGTCGGGAAACCTCGAGCTCCCGGAGGCGACCACCACAATGTCGGCGTCGTTGAGAAATGAGAAGCCCGAACCAATCCGAGCACCTGGAGGAGGCCACCGCGAAGTCGCCGTCGCCGGGAAGCCCTGACCAGTCCGGTGAGAGCGCCTTGAGGGAAACCCTTGATCGGGTGCATAGCCTTCATCCCATCAGTCTCTCTGACGCCATCCGGGCACATGGTATGAACTATACGTTGTTGATGAGAAGCCAGGGGAATCCAGATCGATTTCATCAGCGTACGTACATGATCCTCTTCCTAGGTGATCAGTCCCTCCGCTTAATTTCTTTTGCTGGCCTGCGTGCATGTGCAATCTTCTAATCTTAAAAAGTTTCAGGTCTTTTTCGAGAAATCATGGGGATATGATCGCCTGTATCCTTACACTCTTGATGACTGGCGTTCGTATCATGCATACCTCAAGGAATCCTACAGGCGTAATAGTAGTAATCTTTGCTGCTGGATCTGAGGCCTACCAGCTGGTAATTAGTTCAACCCCCAAAAACAAGCCAAATTGCATACCTAATTGAGTTGTACCATTCGGTATTTGTCGTGGAAAGTACTAATCTTTTCTTTAAAAAATTGAAATTCTTAACTTTATTTCAAAGTGTCTGTATAAGGAATTCAACTTGAATTACTCCTTATGTAGTACTTTTCTTTTTCTTTCTTCTAAGTGGTGTAGCGCATGTTGTGGAGTGTGGACATGCCTTCCAGCTATCTGATGGTATGCAGGTTTAACTGTATCAAACCGATGTTTTGTTGGTCCAAATGCACCTCACTATCGTTACGTTGTGTTGTCTCGTCGTTAATTTGTTTATCGTTGCCTTCTACTTCATTTGTACCGTACTTACAGATGTATTTTAGGAAAATATGCCACTTCAAAGTTCATACTGTTGGCCTTGTAGCAAACTGTTTCTTCTCTCTAGGATTCTGTTTGGCTCCAATGTATTGTATTCGATTCTTAAATTAGTTTGTATTAACTGTTTAGTAAAGTTAGAACTAGATTCAAGAGAATTATAAATACAATTTATCTGTCTTTGCAAAAAAAAATTAGGCTCAACAAATAGCACATCCGGCCCAGAAGCCACCACCAACTTCAAATTTATGTCTTTGCAAAAAATAAAACTATTCTAAAAATAAAACGAAAAGGAAAAAATATGTGTACACTACTACAGAAGACGGGCGAAGGCTTCATCGCGATGGCCGCCGGCGCGTCGTCGGCGACAATCTGCACGCCGTGTCCCGCTCCCGTCGCCCCTAGCTTCTTTCCAGAGGTAGGCCTGTATGAAACCCTACCTTTAATTTCGCGTTGCGCAATGCCCTACCAGCCCTCTCCGCTGCTCCATGCCGTGTTAAACTAAACTAATTGGTGCTAATCACAAGGTCGGGCCTCGTGGGGGTTGGAGCTGGAGCGCTCCGTGTATGCAGAGGAAGCCAGCATGATCCGCGTGGCAAGGATCATGTGCAGATTAGGGGATTAAACAAGTCTGAGGTAACATGGCCACAACATTATTGCTGCAATAATTCATTTTCTGAGGAAAAAGAAATCTAGTTTTTAAGTTCTGATGCAAGTAATGATAACTCTAGAATTTTGAAGGGATGAATTGTTGCGACACGGGCACAGGAAGAATGCACATTGGATTCATTGACTTAGTTTCTATGGTTAAATTCCTTTTTTTGGGCTGTTCTGTAGTTCTATGGACACCACAAACTCAGATCTTCAAAATAGCACCGAAATCAGAAGCACGCATAATTGGATGGACAAGAAAAGTTGGCTGGATCAAAATTGTATTTTCAGTTGCACGATTTCTGTACATTTACAGGTACCAGATATGTACAAATATTGGCTAATCCTTTAAAAGGCGGAGGCCAATCACAGGGTGTTAGAGTGGCTTCACTTGTGGAGAATCTATGAGCTAAGAATGTTTAGGAGGGCAACTCTGCTCTGGATCATTCTCCTGAACAGAAGTTCTGCTCCGTTCTCAAGATCTCCAATTGTGCACTCTAATGCCTGCAACTGCTCCTCCTCGCATACAACTACTCTTCTCTTTTGGAACGCCTTAGAGACAAGAGATCTCTTAGGCACCACAACTTGCTTCGATAGGAGGCACAGTGTCGACTCGAGTAGAGAGACGGCGATCGTTCTAGCCTTGATCAATAGCCTGACCAGCTTGCCGTCCTTGTCAGAAGTAGTCTTCTTGCTGATCTTCTTGAATTGTTTTTGCGCCTTCTTGGCCAAGCGGGTGTAAGATCGGATCTTGGCTTGAAGGCCTGCATCGTCTCCTCTTCTGAGAACTGCTTGCAGATCTTGGATGATGTTCTTCAAGTCGGTGAAGTTCTCTTGCAGGATATTGCAGAGATCAATTAGCTCGAGAGAACATTCCATCTCCCCATCCAGCATTTTCCTTTGCTGCGCGGAGCAAAACTTGGTTGCTGGGCAAGTGGATGATCTCTTCAATGTGGTTGTACACATCCCCAAGCCTCCTCAAACCATCGCACATCGCCTCGATGGTCACAGAGGACGAAGAGATGCTTGCCTCTAGGATGTGCAGCTCATCTTCGACTTCAGTCTCATTGGAGTGCCTCTTGGATGGCAAGCTTACTGATCTTAGATGGAAAGCCATGTTTGTATTGGAGTGTCTGGTGTCTGAGATTGAGGTGTTGGGGAAGAAAGAGGAAACTTTGGTTTGATGTGTATACCCCTTCTGCGAGGCCTATTTATACAACAGAAGCAGCTGAGACAGCATCTTTTTGAAAGGTAGACAACATGAATCATGACATTTAATCTCCGAGACGCTGCTGCAGATGCCACATTATCAAGGATTTACACGTGATACATGTTTCTTTTAGGCCACCAGAGACCTCCAAAATTTGCTTAACACTCTGTCATGTTCCAATTATTGTAGCAAGAATCTGCATTAGTTCCTAGCATCGTTATTGATCTTGAAGTAAGTGCAAGAAAGGTTCTTTAGTGGGTCGTTTATTGAGTATTATTGGTTGCATGTGTATTTTCCTCATTCTTGTTAGTCATCGACATAATTAGGCGGTCCCCTCAGTAATGATAATGCTAATCACAAGGTTATAGGCGTGGCTCAGAGCTGGCATGTTTCAGCATGGTAGAACAAGATCCATTTCGCAAGGATCTCGTGCTTGAGGCATTGTGAGTAATATGACCTTTGGAAAAAAAAACTATTTCCATGGGACCCATAAGGCCATTACAAGCGCCTTCTGGAATCTGGAGTGTGGAGACACCATTACTTCTTTTAACATCAGCAGTGCGTGTGAAATTATGAACAACACGATATTTTCGTGGACTGGGATGCTTCAAATTTCAGGTTGTTGTTCTATCGCCCTGTAAATAGATAGTATGTCTAAGGAGCAATAATTTATCTTTCAGTTATGAGAAACCAAATCATGTAGTCAGGATATGAATAATATCAGAAGCCTGCGTAAATGAAAAATTTCACAATATGAGATTGACAAAATTGTTTTTCTCTGCTTTTTAGCTCAGTAAACTTTCTATACATATCCACAAGTATACATGTTGCAAAAATGTTCGGATGATTGACTGATCCTTTAAAAGGTGGATGCCAACCGCAGGGAACTAGAGCTCAGGTATCTATGAGCTAAGAGTATTCAGAAGAGAAACTCTGTTCTGGATCAATCTCCTGTACAGAAGTTCTACTCCACTCTCAAGATCTCTGATACTGCACTCTAACGCCTGCAGTTGCTCCTCTTCACATACGACTTTGTTCTTCTGAAATGTTTTGGAGACAAGATACCACTTGGGCATCTCAATTTGCTTCGACAGGAGACAGGATGTGGATTCGAGCAATGAGATGGTGATTTCTCTCGCTTCTGCCAGTACCTTCACCACCCTGCAATCCTTCTTGTCAGAAGCAGTCTTTTTGCTGATCTTCTTGAATTGTTTTTGCGCCTTCTTGGCTAGCCGGATGTACGCCTTGACTTGAGCAGATGCATCTTCTCCCCTTTTGAGAGCCAACAGGACATCTTGGACACTCGTCTTCAACTCCATGATGATCTCCTGGATGGCATTGCAGAGGTCAAGCAAGATAAGTGACTGTACAAGCTCTTCCTCCACTGCCTTCCTTTGCAGGGTCTGGCATAGGCTAACTTGATTGCTGGGCGAGTGACTCGAACAGCCGCACCACATCCTCTAAAACTAGCTGCAGCTCTTGAACAGTCATCTTCAATTGACTGCTTTCTTGCATGGAACTGCAGAGATCAAAACAACAACACAGAGCACCACCACCTTCCTTTGTGGAGACTCTGAAAGGCTGTCCTAGCTGCTGGACAATCCCATGATCTCATCGATGCAGCTGTACATATCTCCAAGCGTCTTCAGGCCATCCGCGTTGTGTCGATGGTGGCAGAAAGCGAAGAAACAGCCGTGTTTAAGCTCTGCAGCTGTTCTTCGACTCCAATTCTGCCGGTAAGATGACTAGAACTAGAAGGCAAACTTACAGACTCTAGATGGCAAGCCATGCTTGGAATGGAAGCTAGTGTGCTACTGCTGTCTTTCCTCTGGATGAAGCTGGAAGAGAAGTAGTGGGTGAGAGAACCAGAGAAACTCCCATGTAGGCCTCTCTCTACTTATAACAAACAATCTGCCAGGACAGACATGAAGAATCTCGTGGATCATGCACAAGACAAGCTGATGCTCTCTTGTTTATTTTTCTGTAGTCATGTCTCGAGTATTGCCGGCAAAAATTGATTCCATTCGTGCAGCATCGCTGGCAGGCGTCTGGTTGTTGTTCGTGGGCCTGGCAAAGATGGGCTTTGATCTGAGCCGATGGGCCCAAGACTCGGCCCGAGTGTGGAGTACGGCAAATATGATATATATTTTTGACAAGGCGGAAAACAAAACAAAAGCGGTGGCGAGTCAAGCGCCGCCGCAGAGCTCCGCCCGGCACGCCGACGGGGTCGCCGCCGTCGCTCTCCGTGCTTCCCGCATGAGGTCTACTCTCTGACGTTAACTTCATCTACGTTATCTTCAGGGCACAGCTTTTGTTTTAGCAAATAAACCATGTAGTGGTGTTAGAGTATTACATTGAAACGAGCGACAATTTTGCAGCCGGGCAAGTTTGCGCGACTACATCTTTGCTCAAATTGATGTTAGGATTTCGTAGTCCAAGAACAAGCAAAAAAATTGAGCTACCAGGTTACATGGTTTAGTATTTTTTGGGCATCCGGATTCATAATGTTGTGCATCTTAACCAGCTTGAATGTTGTGAATGTTGAAGATTTTCAGATTTCAGTGTGCAAATTGGTATTTGTTGTGTATATCCATTGCGAAAGAAGAAATATTTTGATTGTAGCGCAAGCTTGTATAGCCACGTGCTGGTGGAGGGGAATTTGGGTAATGAAATTGATTTTTTGTTCTAACTACAAGCTTAGCCCCTCGTGGCTTCCACCTAGGCCTGGAAACGAGCTGAGTCAAGCCGGCTCGTGGCGCAAAAGCAGGAGCTGAGCCCGGCTCGGCTCGCTAGCAGCCACGAGCCTGAAAGGCGGCTCGGCTCGGGCTCGCCATGGGCTCGGGCTAGCTCGATACGGCTAACGAGCTAAGCCTTCCCGCACCCTCATCCCCAGGCTGCACCAAACCACCCCACTCCTAATTGCAGTCTCGCATATTTCCAGGACTATGCACCTAGGCCCCATCCTGATACCGTTGTAGCGCTGCTCCACCAAGTATAGGGTTCGGCCGCTGCCGCCGTCACGAGCCACGATCGTACGCCGCCGCAATCCACGAAGCTAGCCAACGCCCTGAGTGGTACATACGTCTGCACCATGCATGATGAGAGATGCTCCTATTACCTACTCCCTCCGTTCCAAAATATAAGGTGTATTTTGTTCGGTTAAGACAAGACTTTGACCAAAAATTACTTCATTAGTATATAGTTTATGTGACATAAGATTGATGTCAATAGATTCATATTTAAAAATATTTATTTATGATTGTGACTTTGTATCATAAAAATCACATATTAATAAAGTAATTATTGATCAAAACTTTATCTTAACAAAACAAAATATGCCTTACATTTGGAACGGAGAGAGGATATACTAGCATGCACTGCACTTTCTCCGGCCAATCCAATCCCCTCAGAAGACTCTTGTCTACGGTCCAAAGTGGTCTGGAGGAATTCGATCGGCGTCCAATCACGAGTCAGAATCCTTTCGTCATGCATGCACACCAATTATTGGCCAGGTTGGAATAATACAGGGAATAACAATGCCATCAATCCTATCATATAGCCCGTATGCTTTTTGCGTATGATCATGATTATTCTGCCAGTACTATCTACTAGCACCTCCTCAGCCAGCTTGGTTAGTCATTTGACTGAAGAAACTCCCAGTTCTTAGCTAATTCAGCTTTAGTCAAACTGTAAACTACGGGTAGCTTGAGGCCGGCGAAGCACATGTACGTAGGACCGCATGAGTATGCATGCAAGCATCAGATATATATCCATCTGGATCCATGCTTTCGTGGTGATGATGTTTTGCAATTTATCATGATAAAAAAAGAGCATGTAAGCATTGTTCAATATATGCATGTAAATTATTAGTATGTTAGCAAGATCATGTCAATTTTTTTTAATACAACGAACCCAAACAAACCTACGAGCAGCTGGCGAGCTTTTTAGTTCGGCTCACCAAACTTTACAAGCCGAGGGGGAGGCTTAGGCTCGACTCGTTAAGCCCAATGAGTGAATAACAATAATTCTAAATACTCCCTTCGGTTCCATTACAGCTTCTCTTTTAGATATTGACGGGGCTTCTAGACACAACTTTGACGCTAGCTACCGATTTACGTGCAATAGCATGGTTTCTCGGTTAATTTCGTTTTGTTTAGCTAGTGTGGCTGCATGTAGGACTAGCATTGTTTGGTAGTGTTGCGTGTGCTCTGCCTGAGTAACTTAGGTTTGCGCTGTGTACCGTGAAGCTTCAGGATTCCGCTTCCCCCTCTCATTGTAATCAGTAGGGTCGAGCTGCTCCTCCAACCCCAGCGCCACTCCACACACTTCCTGGAGGTGGAAAGGGAAAGGCAACGTCACGGTAGAGAGGCCGATGGAGACGAGCCGGCGTGGAGAAGCACTGCCAACGGGAAATCCCTCCTCTGATCCTTTCTCTGCCTTAGCCCGCACCATCGCTGGGTGCTCCCATGCTTCCATCCCTCTCTCTCTCTCTCCCCACCGACCCCTGTTGCCAGCGCACGAGGCGTGGGGGCTCATTGGTCCGGACCTGCACGCGGAAGCAGCACAAGTGGGCACCACTGCGACCAGCATCACAATGTGCCTAGAAATAACCAATGCATACTTAAAACTTCTAGAAGACTTTAGAGTATTTCAAAAGAAAGATATTTAAGAAGAAGACACTAGAAGAAATCATGGATAACTATGGTAAAGATATTTAGAGAGAACTCTAGGATTAGGAAGAATTCTAGAGCATGGTATTTTAGGTGTGGTATCTAGAAAAGTTATGAAATAAGAAAATATCTAGGAGTTGGATAAGGTTGTAGAGAACTCTAGGGAGCAGATATTTATTGGGAGTTTTCTAGAGTTATATTATAGGGTTTGGATGTGTGCCACTTGGCATTAATCTAATAAAGTTGTATAACTATAAATAAGGGTACCCTTCCATGTAACCTAACCAAGAGAGAAGCTACCAAGTATGAGAATCTTAGAGATGGCCATGAGAATGTCATAGTAAAGTGGTAGAATAGTCACTTAAAAATTATTGTATCCAAGTTGTGTTAGTGAATAAAATAGTCTTATGGAGTACTATGTCAAGCCCCTACAGATACCAGTTGTATTATCAATGTTCAGTCCCTTCACATTTACAAAAGTTGCCTGCTTGAAGTGCTAGAGCTGTTGTCACACCATGATTATTAGTATATATTATAACTGGGCAGGCTCCGAGCGATCTCAGGCCATCTGCGTTCCGATAACGTCCGTTTCCGATCGGGCGGTCGCGGTCGCTCCCGCGCGGGGGTGCTGGAGCTGTTGTCACACCATGATTATTATTGTAGTACCCCAGAAGGATGCAAGAACCCATAAACCACTGCCCCAAATCGCCAAGCAGATAGGCATTTGAGTGGCTAATCAGAGGGTTGTCACATAAATGATCAAATAATTGATACCTCACAAGAAATTCATCAAAACTCAACCATTTCTCATTTGATAAATCAATACTTGCTGAACCTGTTTGAAACCAAACAGATAAATTTATACCAGCAAACAAACAAACACAATGGGAGAAACTCATACTAGAAAACATACAGACACCACATGAGGATAGGAAACTTACGAAATCTGGGAAACTGGAGCAGACACATGGTTGGAACTAGACGTATTGACCTTCCTTGTTCCACAAACTACAGCAGAAGAGGACCAAGCAGCAATCGAGGCCGGCTTAGAGTAGGAAAAGTTGAGTGATGATAACAGAAGTAACCTCTTCTTTGATCCTCCGTTCACAGTGTTGTGCACTTTAACCTGTTTAAATATTGTGAATGTTGAAGATTTTCAGATTTCAGTGCGCAAACTGGCATTTGGTGTGTATATCCATTGTGAAAGAAGAAATATGTTAATTGTAGTGCGAGCCTGCATAGCACGTGCTGGTGGAGGGGAATCTGGGTAATAAAATTGTTTTTTTGTTCTAGCTACAAGCTTAGCCCCTTGTGGCTTCCACCTGGCATATTTAATGTGCATGGAGCAAGATCCACTAACCAAGGATATGAAAACAAAGTATATTTGAGATCATAAAACCGCATCTTGATGCATGAAAATGGATCAAAAATCTTCCCTTTCTTTCTATAATTTTCTATACATTTGTACTATATACATATGGGAAAATTGTATGAAGATCAGCTAATCCTCAAAAAGGCGGATACCTATCACGGGGCGTCAAGAGTGATGTGGAGTATCTATGGGCTAAAAATGTTTAGGAGAGAAACTCTGCTCTGGACCAATATCCTGAACAGATGTCCTGCTCCACTCTCAAGATCTCCGATACTGCACTCTTAACTCCTGCAATTGCTCCTCACAAACAATTGCTTTCTTCTTGTGAAATGCCTTGGAAACAAGGGACTTGTTAGGCATGAGAGTCTTAGAGATGGCCATGAGAATGTCATAGTAAAGTGGTAGAATAGTCACTTAACAATTATTGTATCCAAATTGTGTTAGTGAATAAAATAGTCTTATGGAGTACTATGTCAAGCCCCTACGGATACCAGTTGTATTATCAATGTTCAGTCCCTTGACATTTACAAAAGTTGCCTGCTTGAAGTTCGTCTACGTTGCGTTCTCTTACCAGCCATCTCGATTGCTTGCTGTCCTATGTTCAGGGCACAACTTTTGTTTTAGCAAATGAAGCATCGATTGCTGTTAGAGTATTATAAGGAAACAAGCGAAACTTTTCCGCCCGGGAGAGTTTACTCAAGATAATGTTAGGATTTCTTTTCTCTAAGAACAAGTAGAAAATGAGATGGTTTTGGCATTTATGGGGCACCTGTATTTGCAATGTTGTACAATATGTCAGGCCCAAGCTCACCCTCTGCTTCCACTTCTACCTGGACACAAACGCACAAGCACAGGACAGGAAAAGATGAACTCCAGCGGGGATTCAATCAGAGAACACAGGAACGCAGAGATTTGGTTTTTGGGTTCAGTTCCCCTTCAACATTGGGGAACCTTTTTTTCGTTTTTCTATTTTTCTCAGGCTTGCTCTGCTTTTGCTGAGAGCAGAGAGACCTTATACATCTGAACGCGTTTACTTTTGTGCGCTACAGTGTTTTTCTTGACTACAACAATGCCAGCTAAAGCCTGGGCTGCTACAACGTTTTGCAGCTCCAGTTGCTTATACTATTGCCCAGGTGCTTATACAATTGCAACCTGACAATCTTCACAAGAAACAAAATACTCAATGTTTATTTCAAACTGAGGAGCAAGAATGAGATTAACCCAACATTCTCCCCCTTAATCTTGTTCTTGTCACCTCACTTCATTGACTCCAATCTTGTCCCTCATCTCCTGAAACTTCACCCGTCCAAGCGATTTGGTCAAGATGTCAGCCAGCTGATCTTCAGTGCTCACATGTTGCACATTGATCTTTCCTTCTTCCACACAGTTTCTAATGAAGTGATATCTGGTATCTATATGTTTGCTTCTGTCATGATGTATAGGGTTCTTGGTTAAAGATATTGCAGACTGATTATCTACCCTGATCATCACTTGCTGCGGCTCAATGGACTTCAGTTGAGCTAGTAATCGGCTGAGCTGAGCCAAAGTGCTTGACAAGCAACAGTACTAGCAGCAATATACTCCGCTTCACAGGAGGATAAAGCCACAACTTTCTGTTTTTGAGAGACCCATGTAATCAAGTTTGAACCAAGAAAGAATACTATGCCAGTTGTACTCTTTCGGTCATCAACATCCCCAGCTAAGTCACTATCGCTATAACCATGTAGGTTTGCTCCCCCCACTTCATCCCTTCTATAGTGACAGCACAGGTTAACAGAACCCTTTACATACCTGAGAACTTGCTTAGCTGCTGCCATATGCTGAATTGTTGGAGATTCCATGTATCTGCTAATCATGCCAACAGAGTAAGCGAGATCAGGGCGAGTGTTCACCAGGTACCTTAGGCTTCCAACTATACTTCGATAGTAGGTGGGATCCACCTTTGCTTCAGTATCTGACTTAGAGAGTTTGAGTCTTGGTTCCATGGGAATATGACATGGATTACAGTTTGCCATTCCTGTCTTCTCAAGAATCTTCTTTGCATAGCTGGTTTGGCACAAAGTAATACCAGTTGTACTCTGAACTATTTCAATGCCCAGATAGTAGGACAACAGTCCTAGATCACTCATCTTGAATAAAGTCATCATCTGTTCTTTCAACTTGACAATTTCCTTTTCACAAGATCCAGTGATTACCATATCATCGACGTAAACGCCAACTAACAACTTGACAGTGCCTGAGCTTCTCACATATACAGCATGTTCTACTGGGCATCTGTCAAAACCAAGACCTAACAGACTTGCATCAAGTTTTTCATTCCATGCTCGAGGTGCCTATTTCAGTCCATATAAGGCCTTTTTCAGCTTCATTACCTTGTGCTCCTGTCCCTGCACTTCATATCCTGGAGGCTGCCTAACAAATACATCCTCCTGGATCTCCCCATTCAGGAAAGCAGATTTGACATCCATGTGATGTAGCTGCCATCCTTCCTGTGCAGCTAGAGCAACCATCAATCGAATTGTCTCAATTCTTGCCACTGGAGCGAATACTTCATCATAGTCGACTCCATGTTGCTGAACATACCCCTTTGCAACTAATCTGGCTTTGTGCTTTACAACTGCACCTGATGGGTCCTTCTTCAATTTGTATACCCACTTAAGCCCAATAGTCTTCTGTCCTGTAGGTTGATCAACCATATCCCACGTTTCATTGTCAGTGATTGACTTGATTTCTTCATCCATGGCTTGCTGCCAGCATCTTTCCTCTTTTGCTTCAATATGTGATGTTGGTTCTTCTGCTCCCAGTAGACACAAACCAGCCTCCAAATCACACGGTGGCAATGCATCAAGCAACTCTTGTACACTTCTGTACCCTTGAGGACCAACACTATCTGGTGTTTCAGTTCCAGGTGTGTTTGCATTTTCACCGTCTGCCATATCTGCAGCAGGACTTGCTCCTACACTTAATGGAGTTTTGTTTCCTGGAGGTGTCCCTGCAGGAGTGACATCTTCTGCATCCTCCTTGTCTTGCCCTGTGATTTGAGTAACTTCTGACTGAGATTTAACACTGGAGTCTTCAGTGGCACTGGCTGATACAGGATATGCTATACTGAATACATCTCCTGCATGTTCTGCTTCATCTTCAGTAACTTTGCTCCAGTCCCATCCTTTACCTTCTTCGAAAACAACATCACGGGATACAATTATCTTCTTTGATTCTGGATGATATAATCTGTACGCCTTTGACCCAGCTTCATAGCCAAGCATCACTGTACGAATACTCCTGTCAGCTAACTTTGTGAGATTCGGTTTGGTTACCTTGGCATGTGCAACACAACCAAAAACTCTCAAATGCTGTACTTTTGGTCTTCTATTGTACCAAGCTTCATATGGTGTTTTGTTAGCCACGCTCTTTGTCGGTGCTCGGTTCAACAGATATACAGCTGTTGTCACAGCTTCTCCCCACAGTGCTCCAGGCATAGACTTGCTTTTCAGTAAGCTCCTTGCCATACCAACAATTGTTTGATTTCTTCTTTCTACCACCCCATTCTGTTGAGGGGAATATGGTGCTGTCAGGTAATGTACTATTCCACGCTCTTCACAATAAGCTGCGAAATCCCTTGAGGTAAATTCGCCACCCCTGTCAATTCGAAGTGCTCGAACTTTGCAGGCTACCTCTGCTTGTGCTCTACTGCAGACTTTGTGAAATGCTTCGAGAGCTTCATCTTTTGTTCTCACAAGCACTAACCACATGAATCTGCTGAAGTCATCCACTACTAATAGGAAAAACCTTTTTCCACTTGGTGTAGGTGGAGAGATCGGGCCACAAAGATCTGCATGGACAAGGGCCAAAGGTGTGTCTGCTCTGAACACTGCTTCTGCTGGAAATGAGCTTCTCCTCTGCTTTCCAACCAGGCAGCCATCACATACTTGTTCTACATGGCTGATTCGAGGCATGCCAATCACCATTTCATCCACAGCTAACTGTCGTAGTGATTTGAAGTTTAAGTGACCATATCGACCATGCCACAGCCACGCTGCCTCATTGCAATGTGCCATCAAGCACACTGGCCTTCCCATGTTCAGATCAATCAGATACAGACGGTTCACTGACCTTGTTACCCTAGCCAGCAATTTCTTGTCCCGATCATAAATCCAGAGCTTATCCTCATCAATTACCACTTTGCATCCATTTTCAGATAGCTGACCAATGCTGACAATGTTGCTCTTAAGTGAGGGGATCAGATATACATTTGCCAGGGCACGGTGCTCACTATTTTGACACTGGAACAGGACAGTACCTCGTCCAATAATGGCAACGGTTGAACCATCGCCAAACTTTACTTTACCGTTTACTGATCTGTCAATGTCATTAAACTTTGTCTCATCACCAGACATGTGATTACTTGCTCTAGTATCTAAATACCATACACCTTCCCCATGCTTCTCAACATCACGAGGATGAACCTTCTCCTCGTTCAGAAATACTTCCCCTTCCACTTTTTCTGCAACATGATTCAGCTCACATGTTTGAATCATCAGCAAGGCTTGGCCTTCTCCATCTTTTACTGCAACATACGCCTTCTCTTTCTTGGGTTTCTTGCAGTCTTTTTTGAAGTGACCATACCTGCCACAATTGTGACATTTTACCTTCTTGATATCAAACTTCCATTCCTTATCTCTAGTCTGCTCACTTTTCTGATTAGCATTGCCATGCTTTGGTGTGTACTCAGACTTATACTGCTGCCCACCACTGCTGGAACCCTCTGCTGATTTCTTCTTGCCAGAGAAGTATTCCCATTGAGAGCGGGACAACATGAGGTGTTCTCCATCCTTTGGATCACCAAACCTGGAGCGTATGCGCTCCTCATATGCCTTATACCTCCCAATCAGATCTTCCACTGTCAGAGTATTCAGTGGAACACATTGCTCGATTGAAGTGACAATCTGCATAAACCTGGCTGGAGCTGCAGCTAAAATTTTTTGCACTACCCTGAGTTCAGGAATTACCTCACCGAGAGATCGAAGTCCTGCAACCAGTGTGTTGATGCGCTGTGCGAATGCGTCGACCTGCTCATCATCCGCCATCTTCAGCTCTTCGAAGTCCAGCCGCTGCGACTGCAGACTAGCTTCGCGGACGTGCTCATGGCCAACATTTGCCACCTTGATGGCATCCCATGCTGCCTTCGCCGAGTCACGGCCGGCGAGCGAAGCCATGATGGAATCAGGTACTGCCGAGTAGATCCCCAGGAGCGCTTCACGGTCGACTTCGTAGTCAACATCCGTGCGCTCGATTGCTTCCCACACGCGCGCTGCCTGAAGAGCGACTCGCATCTTCATTGCCCATATAGCATAGTTTGAGCGGGTCAGCTGAGGCCACGAGACAGTCGGTCGCGCTCGGGACTGCTGTGGTGCCAAGGTTGCTAATGGCAGAGTGGAACCAGATCCACTTCCACCATCAATTCCAATCCCCTTTAGCTTCTCCGCCGTCTGCGCCCAAGCCTCCTTCTGCTCCGCCTCCAGCTGCACCAGGCGCTCCATCTCCGCTGCCTCCGCCTCCAGGCGTTTCTGCACCGCCTCCGGCGTCTCTGCACTGGCCATCTCCTCCGCCGCCTCTAGCCCTAGAGGCTCTGATACCAAATGTCAGGCCCGAGCTCACCCTCTACTTCCACTTCTACCTGGACACAAACGCACAAGCACAGGACAGGAAAAGATGAACTCCAGCGGGGATTCAATCAGAGAACACAGGAACGCAGAGATTTGGTTTTTGGGTTCAGTTCCCCTTCAACATTGGGGAACCTTTTTTTCGTTTTTCTATTTTTCTCAGGCTTGCTCTGCTTTTGCTAAGAGCAGAGAGACCTTATACATCTGAACGCGTTTACTTTTGTGCGCTACAGTGTTTTTCTTGACTACAACAATGCCAGCTAAAGCCTGGGCTGCTACAACGTTTTGCAGCTCCAGTTGCTTATACTATTGCCCAGGTGCTTATACAATTGCAACCTGACAATCTTCACAAGAAACAAAATACTCAATGTTTATTTCAAACTGAGGAGCAAGAATGAGATTAACCCAACACAATATGACATGCTTAAATTTGGAACTAGTTGTGCATGCCCAATATTTTAATTGTAGTGCCAGCCTGCACATCCATGTGGTGGTGGTGGGGAATCCAGGTAATTAAAATGATTTTTCGTGCTAACTACGAGCTTAGCCATTGTGGCTTCGACCTGTCATGTTTAATGTACATGGAGCCGATCCACTAACCAAGGATATCAAAATAAAGTATACTTGAGATCACAGAACCATGTCTTGAAGCATGAAATGGATCAAAAATTTTGTCCTTCTTTCTATAATTTTCTGTACATTTGTACTATATACATATCGAAATTTTTTATGAAGATCAGCTAATCCTCAATGCTGCTGTAGATGTCTCCAAGCCTCCACAAACCATCACACATTTCATGGATGGTTGCCGAGGGCGAAGAGATGGCTGTGTTCAGGCTCTGGAGCTGCTGCTCGACTTCGGTTTTGTTTGAGCGAGGGCTAGAAGGCACGCTTGCAGATCTTAGATGGTAGGCCATGCTTGGAATTGAAGCTTTGATGCTATTTTCTTCTGTATGGAAATGGAAGAGAAGAGTAGGCAAGGCAAGCTTCAGTTTGATGGTGCTCAACGCTTGGCTTCTCCCTGTATTTATAATGGAGAGGCAGAAGCAATGGCATGAATAGAGCAATCGACAGCGAGAATCTGATCTGCTAAGCTCCATATGATCTGAATTATTGTGTCAAGTCATTTGTTGAAACATAGCCACCCAAGTCCAGACAAGTTGTTGCTCATCTGTTTTTGGTTAGCGCACCTGTCATGTCTCAGTTATGGGTGACGTATCAGACTGCACGTTTGAGAGGAATAATTAGTCTGGTTCTCTGCTGGTTTTTTTTCAACATTAGGATGAGTTCTACTGCGTGTGCAGCAGCGCTGGCATGTTTCAGCTATCCACAGCAAGGACAACCATGTAAACATAGTCTTGACTCGACAAACAGTATAATTCACCTTTTAGTATTAAGTTTCAGCTGGCTATCTGAGATGATCGTGTGAAATGAAATTATCATGAAAGTATGGAGTATGCTAAGCATATAGGAGAAATACAATAAGAAGAATGCAGATAGTATCTAATAAAATTTTTGAACATTTATACTCTGTAAGCATGGAAGGAAGTTTCAAAAACTAATAATCACTTTATGGTGCAAGTGACTTTGGTTTGGATGACTTCTGATTGCAGATACTACATGCAGATGACATTCCACTTGTTCAAATGCGCACTGATGTCTTTGAACGTAATGGGCAACTAATCTGGTGATGGTAAACATGAAGTCGATTATAGCATTTGGAAGCATAAGCGAAGGAACAACCACAGGTTAATGCAATTTCCATTTGCAAGGAAGAAAACCATGTAATTTCAATCGTATGTATTTGTTTCATATTTGAAGCTGTATACATATCGTGTACAAAGTTTTTCTTTTCATTGACAGGTCCTATAAAAGTTGGATGTCAGTCGCAGTTCACCGGTAGAGCATCTACGAGCTAAGATTGTTCAGAAGAGAAACCCTTGTTTGGATCGATCTTCTGAACAGATTTTAGATTCCGCTCTCTAGGCCTACAAGGCCCAACTCTAATGCCTGCAATTGGACTTCCTTGGATGGAACTTTTATCTTTTGGGACGATGTGGAGAGAAGAGACCACTTGCTTGTATTGCAGGTGGTCATTTGCTTCAACAAGAGCTCAAGCCCAGGTTTGACGACCGAGATGGTGATCCTTCTTGCTGTTGTCAATAAACTGATAATCCTTCCATCGTCATCAGAGGCAGACTCCTTGCGGGCCTTCTTCATGTGATGCTTAGCCTTCTTCACAAAGTGAATGTAGATTGAACCTGTACTTGAACAACTGCGTGGTGTCCTCTGTTGAGAGCTATATGCAGCTCCTGGATGGTCAATCGTCAGATCAGCGAAGCAAGTGGAGACATCATTAATTTTTTCTTCATTTAACACGAGCAGTATGAAATTATAAACAACACAATAATTTCTTGGACTGGAATGCCCCAAATTTCAGGTTGTTGCTCTATCGCCCTGTAATAAATAGTATGTTTAAGGAGCAGTGATTTATCTTCAGTTATGAGAAACCAAGTCATTTAGACACGATATGTATAATATCAGAGGCCTGCATGAATGATAAAAGTCACAATATGAGATTGACAAAATTGTTTTTCTCTGCTTTTTAGCTCAGTGAACTTTCTATACATATCCACAAGTATACATGTTGCAAAATTGTTCAGATGATTGACTGATCCTTTAAAAGGTGGATGCCAACCGCAGGGAACTAGAGCTCAGGTATCTATGAGCTAAGAGTATTCAGAAGAGAAACTCTATTCTGGATCAATCTCTTGTAAGTTCTACACTCAAGATCTCTGATACTGCACTCTAACGCCTGCAGTTGCTCCTCTTCACACACGACTTTGTTCTTCTGGAATTTTTTGGAAACAAGAGACCACTTGGGAATCTCAATTTGCTTTGACAAGAGGCAAGATGTGGATTCAAGTAGTGAGATGGTGATCTCTCTCGCTTCGGCCAGTAGCTTCACCACCCTGCAATCCTTCTTGTCAGAAGCAGTCTTTTTGCTGATCTTCTTGAATTGCTTTTGTGCCTTTTGGCTAACCGATGTATGCCTGGATTTGAACAGATGCATCTTGTCCTCTTTTGAGTGCCAACAGGACCTCTTGGACACTCGTCTTCATCTCCATGAAGATCTCCTGCATGGCATTGCAGAGATCAAGCAAGACGAGTGACCGTTCAAGCTCTTCCTCCACTGCCTTCCTTTGCATGGTCTGGCAAAGGCTAACTTGGTTGCTGGGTGTGCACATCGTCACCTCAATGCTTCTGTAGATGTCTCCAAGCCTCCTCAAACCATCACACGTTGTATCGATGGTTGCCGAAGGTGAAGAGATGGCTGTGTTCAGGCTCTGGAGCTGCCGCTCGACTTCGGTCTTGTTTGAGCGAGGGCTAGAAGGCGTGCTTGCAGATCTTAGATGATAGGCCATGCTTGGAATTGAAGCTTAATGCTATTTTCTTCTGTATGGGAATGGAAGAGAAGAGTAGGCAAGGCAAGCTTCAGTTTGTTGGTGCTCAACCCTTGGCTTCTCCCTGTATTTATAACGGAGAGGCAGAAGCAATGGCATGAATAGAGCAATGGACAGTGAGAATCTCATCCGCTAAGCTCCATATGATCTGAATTATTGTTTTAAGTCATCTGTTGAAACATGGCCACCCAGGTCCAGACAAGTTATTGCTCATCTGTTTTTGGTTAGCGTGACAAACGTTAATGAGTGAGCTTATACACCTGTCATGTCTAAGTTATTGGTGACATATCACACTGCACGAGTGTTTAGTTTGATTTCGGATCTCGATACGTGATCATGAAAGATTATTGAAGGAAATGCAATGCAGGTTTCGTGTTGCTGAGAGGAATAATTTGTCTGGTTCTCCGCTGGTTCTTCAACATTAGGATGAGTTCTACTGCGTGTCCAGTAGAGCTGGCGTGTTTCAGCTATCCACAGCAAGAACAACCATGTAAGTGCACGTAGAGTCTTGACTCAAGAACAGTATAATTCACCTTTTAATATTAAGTTTCAGCTGGCTATCTGAGATAATTGTGTGAAACGAGATTATAATGGAAATATGATTAGCATATAGGAGGAATGTAATAAGAAGAATGTAGATGGTATGTAGTAAAATGTTTGAAAAGTTTTAGTCTGTAAGCATGGAAGGAAGTGCCAAAATAATCACTTTATGGTGCAAGTGACTCTGGTTTGGTTTACTTCTGATTGCACATACTACATGCAGATAACATGCCACTTGTTCAAATGGGCCACTGGTTTTTTTTAAGGTAATGGGAAACTAATCCGATGATGGTAGACATGAAGTCAGTTATACATTTTCTTAGCATAAGCGAAGGAGCAACCACAGGTTAAGAAAACTATGCAATTTCCATTTGCATGGAAGAAAACCATGTAGTTTCAATCGTATATACTGTTTCGCATTTGAAGCTGTATACGTATCATTTACAAAATTTTGTGATGATTGACAGGCCTATAAAAGTTGGATGCCAATCGCAGGGCACGAGTAGAGCATCTATGAGCTAAGAGTGTTCAGAAGAGAAACCCTTATTTGGATCGATCGTCTTAACAGATTCTTGATCCCGCTCTCTAAGCCTACAATGCCCAACTCTAATGCCTGCAATTGGACTTCCTCGCATGGAACTTTTATCTTCTGGGACGATTTGGAGATAAGAGACAACTTGCTTGCATTGCAGGTGGCAATTTGCTTCGACAAGAGCTCCACTGCAGATTTGACGACCGAGACAGCGATCCCTCTTGCTGTTGTCAATAAACTGACAAGCTTTCCATCCTCGTCAGAGGCAGACTTGTTGCCGGACTTCTTCAGGTGAAGCTTCGCCTTCTTCACCAAGCGAATGTAATATTGAACCTTGGCTTGAACAACTGCGCCGTGTCCTCTGTTGAGAGCCATATGCAGCTCCTGGATGGTCATCTTCAGATCAGTGAAGCTCTCTTGCATGGCGTTGTAGAGATCCAGCACCTCGAGAGACTTCTCCATCTCTTCCTCCAGCCTCTTCCTGTGCACTTGGTTGCTGTGTAAGCATATGATCTCGTTGATGCAGCTGTAGACGTCTCCAAGCCTCCTCAGGGCATCGCACACCGTTCCAATGGTGGCAGATGGCGAGGAAACGGTGGAATTTATGCTGTGGAGCTTTTCTTCAACCTTGGCCTCGTTGGGGTGAGGCGTAGACGGCAAACTTGTTGATCTGCGATGGCCAGACATGTTTGGAAGGAAATTAATTTGGTGCTTTTCTTCAGTGTTGGAATGGAAGATGAAGTAGACAAAGGAGCAAAGGATGAACCGATGGTGCTGTTGATGCTCTGACTCTCCCTACTTATAATCTGGAGGTGAGAAGCTAGCAAATGGGACAGACAGCAGGAATCTCCATCTGCTCTTGATTGCATGGCCACTGCAGCCACAGACAAGTTGCTAACTACCATAGCTGGGTTGTCATGTTCGATGTGTTGCCAGCAAAGTAAGATGCACGCTCAAGAGCCTGATGCATTGTTGGGTTCAGATGGATGTGACCAGGAGCCTCTGAAACAGACGAAACAGCAGTAGTGCATGGAAGTTTCGTCAGTGTTGAGGCATGTTTCTGCAATCTGAAGCAGGATCCACCATTTATATTCATCTGCTAAACTACAAGGTTTCAGGCATGTCTGATCAGATGTCCTTCTGAAACCAAATAATTCATTCATTGGACAAGTCCATGGTTGCTTCCTCGTTGATGTAATCGCTCTCACAAATCGAAACACCGAATTGTATACATGTCCGGAAGTCTTATATTTGTCTGCCGACAATTGCTCTAGCATTAAGCGGGCTCATCGGGGATTCGTCGTGATGTAAATGATGCTAAATAGTCTGAAAATTTGTGGCGTCAAGACGACAGGAGATTGTGAGAAGCTGCAAGTACCAATTTGCTGTAACTTCCAAGATAAGCGAACCATGTGCAGCACATTTTATTTGGGAAAGGGAAAAGAAGCAACTGAGCTGACAATCGGAGAGTGGCTTGGCCTTGGCTCTGCCCTGATACAAAATTTGTTCCCGTTGATTTCGTATCTTATTGATGCATGACTTTAACTGTCCAGTTAAGTAGGCATGGATTTATGGATCGTTTCACCTACTAGTACTGCGTCAATAAAGTTTTTTTTTAACTTGAAGGAAATAGTGATTTGCATCTTGGTGTGTTCGTTTTCGTCCAACATCTTGTGCCGTGTTCCCTAACCTATCTTGACGAGAACCAAGTTTTATAATTTGTACTAGCAAGCCAATCAATCTGTCGTCAGGCTGATGCATGCACCCTAGAAATAAACAACACTGTACGTGCTGCAGTTCGAGTCACAGAGACACAGAGTGACACGTACCTCGCGAGGTAGGCGCTAGGAACTAGGAAGAAGACGAAGACAAGAAACACTCTCCTATGATTAGCACACTCAATTGACACACACAGAGACATCGTATCAGGACAGCAACAAGAACGTATATGACTATCGAGTTTGTTTAGAACCCGAGACGATCCCAAAGATCTCGCGCCCCATTTAACAAACCCAAACACTGAAACATTCCCGGGATAAACTATGCTCCGTGGTTGGTAGGGACAGGAAGCTCATACGGATGATGCCATGCCATGCCATGTCTCTGTCCTTCACTTATCTGCTAGCCGGCGCGTGCATGCATGGCAGCTTCGCCTTGGCGCGCGCGGAGGCGTGTCCATGTGTCCAGCCCGACGACTCGCGCGCGGTTGGAACGCTCCTATGTAGGTACGTCGTCGCCAGGAATGCCATTGCCAGCCAACATGACAGCGCATGCGCACAGACGTAAGTACGGTGCGGCTCCCCTCTGTAAGCCGGTTTTTTTTTATTTAGAACCACGATCCCCGGATATTCACGTCTCTATTAATTAAGAAGAAGAGAGTTGCCCAATTAATTAAGAAAAACCGGGCGAAAACGGCTATTACACACTCATAGCCACACATGGCCTCGGGCACCCGACCGATCTGGCCACCAGCACAACACGCCACACACCACTGCGAAGAAGCAAACCCGCAGAAAGCAACTATAGCGTCATCGTCGTCACCCTTCGCCACCGCGACCTGGCGATTCCGACTTCGCCACCGAGGGTATCGAGGGCTCGAAAACCCCACAAAGTCATGTCGGCCCATGCCAAACAATCGGCCCCGCGTCGAGGACAAGACAGCTCCGATTGGGCAATGAGCCTCACAGGAGATGGTTGCAAGCCTCGCCCCGACGAGCCCACCGAGGCAGCAAGAAAGCGCTAGCCATCGAGTCCGCCCGAAACACGTGTCATCGTCGCCGCCATGCCCACCCTGCAACACTATAGCTCCGACTTCACCGCCAAAGGAGGAACGGGAGCACAGAGAAGCCCTGCCGCCACGCCGGACCGTCGACGTCAAAAGGCCATCCGCAGTTGAAACTGCGCAACGTCCCAAATCCGCACGCCGCCAACCGTCGTCGCCAAACTTGTTGTAACACCAACATCCATCAAGATCCGGGGATGCCACCCCGGCATCCACCCGCAACCACTGGACCCCAAGCCTCCAGCTGGCTGCCCGAGTCGAGAACACCAAAACGACGCCTCCAAGGAGGTAGCGACGTAAAGAACGCCGTCGTCGCCCGATCCGGTAAGCCGGACCTTAGAATTTCTCCCGATGTGCAAGACCCCGAGGGAGGGAGGGGCACCGAAGCTCCACGGCAATGCCTCCATCGAGGGAACGACGCCCAAGGGCGCTGCAGTCACTGGCGCCGGTGATAGCCGGGCAGAGATTTCTCTCGGAGCACTGCCACCCCAACCTCCACAACAGCCGGCCGGACGGCCACTGGAGCCACCAAGCTGCGAAACCAAGCCAAGGCATGCTCCAGCAACGTCGCCCGAGCTGTCGCCGCCAACTTCCCTCGCCGACGTTACCGCAGTCGCCACCCGACCCTCCCGCCAGGTGCACACCCACCAGCAGAGCCGCCATGCCCGCTAGGGGAGGAGGGACCCTCGCCCCTGGCCAGTCACGCTCCTGTCACCGCCCGTCGCACAGGCCATAGCCGCAGCACCCCACCGCGCCCGCCCGGGCCCCCCAAGCTGCCGCTCCGCCACTGGCCAAAGCCAGCAGCAGCACACACTGCCGAGGGGCCGTTGCAGCTCCGCCGCCGCACAGCCGCCCGACCTTGCCGCAGTAGCCCCGCGTAGAGGCCCGAGGCCCTACTGCCGCATGACCCCCGCCCGCCGCGCCGCCACCTCCGCCTCGGAGTGGATCTAGGCACACCGGCCCAGATCCGGAGGCCCGCGACCCACAGCACGCCACGCCGGGGCACCGCCACCGCGCGACGCCGGGAGAGTGGCCAAGCAGCGCCAACGAGGAGGAGGCCGGAGGGGAGCACCGTGGGGGAGGCCGCAACGACAGAGAAGAAGACCCCGCCGCCACCATCCGCCACGCAGGCTTCGCCCGGCGGCATCCTTCGGCGGCGGCGAGGAGAGGGAGGAGGAGGGAGGCGGCGGAAGGCCGGGTTGGGGTCGTCGCCCAAGTCGCCCGAGGAGAGCGACGCGGGGGCCTCTAGACTATTATGACTTTATTGTAAGCCGATTTTAGGAGCTCTTTTACAATATCCTACTATCCTAGAATGAATATAAACCATCCATTCATCCTAGTCTAATGGTTAGTATTACCTGGTACTCCAATACTAGAGTAAGGAGTACCACCTCTAAAAACTTTTAAAACTTAGGGGGTAATATTAAGGGTAAAACTAAAACAAAAAATAATTAATATATTTTTTACATAGTTATTTTAGAATATATTTTTTCACATCTTTTAAGCCCTAACCCTAATTTTAGATCTCTAATTACATTTCGCGACGACAGATGATGAGGCGGCGCATCAAATACAGTTGAAACCATGACCATCAAATAACATCCTTGCCATTCTACCAACTAAGCTATAAAAGCTTCATGTTCAGTTACGAGGCACAATTTATAAGTAGCAGTTCGAAGTCGAGAGTTAGCAATCTACTAATAAAAGCAAAAACAAATAGTAGTGGTCCTAGGGATCGAACCTAGCATCACTAGCTTAACAAGCTGACACATTTAGTACAGCAGCGAGAATGATTAAATATAGAGAGATTCATTAACTAAAAAAATCAAATAATCGCCAGCGCGAGCGGACGCACGGGCCGGTGGACGCTAGCACGCGGGCAGAGGCGCAGGCAGGCTGGCGCATGACGGCCGGGCGGAGGCGCGCACGGCCAGGCGGAGGCACCCGCACGGGGACGGAGGTGCAGGCGCAGCCAGGCAGAGGCGGCCGCAGATGGAGACGGCCGCGAACGGTGTCGGCGGCGGGCGGAGGTGGCCGCAGATGAAGGCAGCCACGGACGGAGACGGCGGCGGGCGGAGTCGACGACGGGTGGAGGCGTCCGCGGGCGGAGTTGGCCGTGAGAGGAGTTGGCCGCGGGTGGAGGCGCAGCTGGCATGCGAACGGAGGCGGCCGCAGGTGGAGGCGCAGGCAGGAGAGGCAGCGGCGCCCTAGATCAGTTGGAGAGGCAGCGGCTTCACTGGATTGATTGAAGAGGAGACGGACTCACGTGCTCCATCATAGTTGGAAGATCCAAAGTCTATATTACCCTTTTAAACGGACGATTAGATTTATCTGGTACTCCTACCTCTGTTTGAGGAGTACCAGGGTACCAGAAAAATCCTCGATTTTAGAGCACCAGGTGGAACCTTGGACCTAATGATCTCCCTCCTTGAAACACCCTCTCACAAGTTATGTAATCTTTTGGAAACAATTATGGATATTCATCCAGATATAACATGTAAATTTAGTTAACTACTAGGATAAAGTATACATCTCTTCAAAATACGAACCGCCCCTGGACGCCGCACGTGACCCAGAGGCGATCTAGGCTTCCCATCTGCAGAAGCTCCAGCTGCCGTGTTCTCTCCCCTCGCCGCCATTAAGGGCAGCCTTCGACCTACTCTCAGTGGCGGCAAGGACTATCCTCGCTTACCCCGATTGCCCTCATCTGCTTCCCTTCCCTTTGTGGCCTCACTGCCCTATGTGGGGTGAGCAGCGACGGCGTTGGGCGATGGGGTGATCGGTCGGAGACAGCACCACGTTGTTGGAATGTGGGGCAACCTCCTTGAGAGGAGTCCTCGTCAGTTGGTGTAGATCGTGACAGCTTCAACGGCTGCTGCAAATGGTGGCGGTGGCGGCTGTTCAAACTATGTTGTTGGGCACTTCGTGTGTCGGTCAAACCCACCCTAGTATGTTGGTTTGCGCTGATATGTAATCTGCGGTGGACGTGGATTTCCGTTCTGAGGCAATCACCGACAAAAGCTCTTGTTCGGTAGCCGCTGAGGCGTCTCCTCTCTCCAATAGTAGCCGCCATTCGTGGCAACAACCATTTTGGCAGTTGAGGTGATCTGCTAAGTGGATATGAGGTTTGAAGCAATGTGTCCGGGTCTAGTTGTCGACGGCAGCTAGCCGGGGCGGTGGTTGACTAAGACACTAGGTGGTGGTCTGGTCATCATCTGGGTCCGACTATGATGGTGTGTTGGGGTTCGGTCAGGGGCCTTGGATTTGACATTTATTGGTGGTCAAATCTAGCGAGGACGATGCGAGTGCATCCTTCGTTGGAGGTGTTGCTTTGATGACTAGCTCTCTTACACCTCATCACTGTGCAGCTATTGTTCACATTGGACGATCTCCTGGTGGCCCTTGACGTAAGGGCTACGATGGCTCGGTCTTGGCATGTATTGTGTTCGGCATCTTATCATGGCTTGTCATTCTTTTTCTTTTTGCTGAGATTTTTGGCCTTGTAATAATTTGATTGTGTGCATTTCTGTTTATGCAGAGGCTAATGGTTTATTCTTTATGTGTATCATCTTAATGCAGTAACGTGGAGCAATAATGTTCTTCCTTTTCAAAGAAAACTTTTAAAAAAGTTGTCTAAAAATGCAACCCATAAATAATGACAAATTGCACGGTATATTATTCACTATTTAAATTTGTCTTTTTTTCAGGATGCAATTTGATGATCATATCTGAGCACCAAATGATTATGCGAAAATATGATTAAACATTCATAGAGGCAAATGTATGAATTTTTTGGATTTTTTGAGATGCACAAGTATCCATGCAAGCAAAAAAAATTCATATTTCATGTGGACTTGTTCTTGTTTGTCAGTATTTCAGTTGAGGCGTAAGGTTTTTCTGCACCATACAAGAGCTAACATAGACAAATGTAAGGGATGGCACATTTCTAAGTTGCAGCATATAGATCAATATCTAGCCACCATTATTTCCACCTAATTTCGCATAGAACCTAGACTGAAAAATTATAGTAAGGTTTTATTAAAATTATACAATATTTAGACTTCTATTTGCAGTTTAATAATGTGCAGCTTAAGGTGATTGAGATAAATTATAGTAAGATTTTATTAAAAATGTACACTATTTAAACTTCTATTTTAAGTTTAATAATATGCAGCTTAAGGTGATTGAGATATATATATATATATATATAATCAGACAACCGAGAAGTAGCACACGGCGCGAATCTAATATATAGAAAACAGCTGGGATTCCCAGCTTCACAGCGTGCCACGTCATTTCTGATGATGTGGCCGACTCTCAGCCGTCCGATCTAGCATGGACAGTCTAGATCAAGCGGTAAACAGTAACGGGTTTAGTACTGTTCATAATGGGTTTAGTACTGTTCATAATGGGTTCAGTATTGTTTATTAGACCCGCGAACAACTCTTTAACGGGTCCAGCACTGTTCGGAACCCGACCCGCGTTAAACAGTACCACGCCATTACTGTTCACATCGGGTCTGGTACTGTTCACCTGACCCATTACTGTTCATCACAACCCAAAAACCGAAATTCAAAAAGGAATTCAAAAGGCATCAAAATAAAATCCAAAAATTACGAGAAAATTTATCTAAGCTAAATAATATATAAGAAATTCAATTAAAGTAGTTCCACCGAGAAAAACCAAAGTAATAATTTATAGAATTAACATATCTTCTTCTTTAACTCAAAATTAATTCAAACATGTTTGAATTATCCATAAAGGCATCCAAATAAAATCCAAAAATTATGAAAGAATTCAGATAGGCCAAATAAAATATAAGAATCTATTAAAAATGGTTCCACTGAGAAAAACTAAATTAGTAATTCATGGAATTAACATATCTCTTTCTTTTAACCTAACATTAATTTAATATTAATTAAGGACCTTCTTTCTACGCATATAAATTTGAACATATCTCTACGTACGTATGATAATTTAAAGTTAACAAAATAAGTTGTGTACTAAAAATATGTAAATCGATTTATAACTAAAAAATGTTAAGTGATTTAATGTTTAGAGGCATGTCACTTCATAGATTACAACTGAAAAAAAGGGTATGTTACACTTATATTCAAAGAATTTTTATTTATATTTATACACACTAAATTTAATATACATGTGACGGGTTAGGCTTGTTTTGTGATAAGAAGCTAAACTCTCTTCAGTAGCATACGATATATCAGAATTATGATCCTTCTCCTTCCTTTTGCAGGTATGGTCTATCGATCTCATTGACAGACAGCTGCTACATCAGAAATCCAAGAGAAGCACCAATGGCTCAAGAAACTTTCCTAGTGCATGCTAAGTGTCAAAATTTCAACAGACACCATCATCTACTGTATGTCTTCAAGCTCTGATATAAGCCTAGCTATGAGCTGCACATGTTGAGCAGGAAGGCCCTGCATTGCACCAGGCGCCTGAACAGCAGCTCCAGCCCGTCCTCCAGGTGCTGGATCGTGTCGCCCAGCGCTCTGAGCTCTCTCTGCGTCCGCGACGCCGCCTCGCAGTCGCCGCGCGAGTCTTTGGATGACGAGGGATTGCCGCGCAGCGCGAACGACGGCAAGGCGGCGGCCATGGTGGTCTCCTCGGCAGCCGTGGCGGCGTCCTCGCACGCCACCCGTGTCCTCTTCCTGAACGCCCTCGCCACGATGCACGTCGACCATCTGCTTGGCCCGGCGGTCACGCCCACCCGCCGCGACAGCGCCGTCACGACGCGCTCCAGCACCGCCACGGTCACCCGCCGTGCCTCCTCCAGCGAGCGCCCTCCGTCGCCGGCGCCGTTCCTCTGGCCGAGGTGCCGGCGGCGCTGCTGCTGCCTCTTGACGTCGGCGCGCGCCTTCCTGGCTAGGCGCGCGTACGCGTGCGCCGCGCTCTGGGCGCCCGCGGCGTCCCCGCGCCGGACGGCCACCTCGAGGTCGAGCACGCACGCGCGCATGGCGCGCAGCCCGTCCCGCGCCGCGGCGCACGCGTCGAGCAGCGCGACGGACGCCTCTAGCTCCTCCTCCACCTGCTCGGCGCGCGCGAACCTCACCAGCGGCTCCACATGCTCGTACACGCGCGCCGCGCCCTCCAGGGCCCCCGCCATCGCCGCCGCCGACGACATCGAACCCACGTACTCCTCCATGCCGATTTAGTTACCACTTCACTCCGTACAAGCTCGCTCGGTTACTTCTCACGTCCAGATATTTTTGCCAAGTTGATTGATCGCGGTCGCAGCTAATCCTCCTCCACCAGACTCGCCGCGCGAGCGCATATATACCCTGCGCGCCTACCGTACGTCGGTGCGCTGGCATGTTGGGCGCCGGCCGCGGCCGCCCACCGGCACGGCCTGGCTGGCATGCCTCCCGTGACCGCGGCAGCCGCGCCACACGAACGAGCACGCGCACTCGCGTACGTACTAGGAGCGTCCCAACCGCGAGAGGTTGGGCTGGACACATGGACGTCTCCGGGCGCGCCGCCAAGGCGAAGCTGCCATGCATGCGCGCGCGCGAGCAGATAGTTACGTACAGGACAGGACATGGCATGATGTATCCGCATGAGCTTCTGGCTTCGTGTCCGTACCAACCATGGAGAATAGCTTATTGCGGAAAATGTTTCAGGGTTCAGAACTTCAGATGCGTCGCGTCGACATGTTTGGGGAGTGGGGACTGATACGGCGTGCGTCATTATTCAGTCTCCTAATCATAAGAGATCTCTGCTCATCGTCTTCCTTGTTCCTACCTCATGATATACGTGTCACTTCGTGAACCGAATTGCAGAACTAGCTAGCTAGCTTGATGTTTATTTCTAGTGATGCAACAACCTTACAGATTGACTTGGTTTCTACGCATGAACATGCAGTACTAGAACTCAGTTTTCTTCAAATGTTTGGTGCGACATAAGGAAGTTTAAAATAAAAATGTTTCAACATTTGTCAGTATTCAGAAAATTATTCAACATGTCCAGTTTCCCAACATTCCGAAACAATTCAAATCTGTGCATTAACAACATTCGTTATTTATTTATTATTTCAGAGACTACTATCTTTTTCATAAGTTTCAATCTTCCTCAAATTTTGAATTTCACCAACCAACAGAATGCTAAACAAAGGCTTAAGTTATACCATAGCTGTACAAAAGTTACAGATACAAATGAATCATATGTATACAAATTAACAGAACAAAAACTTTAACAACGGTTGAATAGATTAGGAGGTCGCAAACTGTGTCAGGATCTTGTCTAGCCTAAAAAGCTCAAGCTCCGGAAACTGCGGTGCGAAGCTGCAGCTCCACAGTGGCACCAAACATGTCTTGGTATCACGCAGTAGCTACGATTCATCCGACAATACAGAGTTCATACACTTGACTTTAAACAGCATCACTGCAAAAAATGGTAGGGCTTTCATGAATGATGAGAGATCTTAAGATATCTGTTTCGATCAGCACCTTCCATTCCTCCTTGAATCACTTCTTTACAGAATCGTCTTTCTCCGGCATGGGTATGACGAGGAGCAGCAGATCATCCAACCCTGACAATGCATGTCTGTTAAGAGCAATGATAATCTGATCATCAGACCCCATCCCAGAAGGACAAGCTTTCACATCGGCTGCTCCAGGCCCAGAAACCTGACAGAGTGGGCAAGCCAAGCGCGAGCAAGGCACGTCGGTTGCCAGACTGGAATCGTGGATCTGTGACACCACTATGTGCGCTGTTTGCTGTTCATCCAACCACTGAGGTCAGTTACTTGCCCTGTAACAGCAAAGTGTGAAATGCCACTAGGAAACTCTGCCGGTCTCTTGGGCAAGTCGAGTTTTTTCTTCTTCAGAACAAAGATGTAGATCCCTGTATACATTCACACAGGCAGCAGCGAAGCTCTCCATCGCTTCAAAAAAATTGTTCATACACGATTGCAAGCCCACTTCAGCAGGTCGACCACTGTCCTGTAACACCTGCGCAGATAAGGATACGCCACTCTGGTTGGAAATAAGCACAAGCTTCTTGGTCTGTGCTTCGAGAGCCTTGCGCATTGACAGTTCATCCTTCTCCATCACTCTCAGGTCCCTGTCCATATCTTTATTAGCCATCATGCCCTGCCTCCACTCTGACCTGTGCTTCTCCCAGATATGCAAAACATTAGAGGCAAAAGTCTGCATTGTGCCTATTACTTCCCTCTCGGGTATCCCGCCGAAGCCAGTTGCCCAATTATTGCAGATGATGAAAATGGGAGGTGCTCCTAAGCGTCCTGGAGAAAAGGGGGGAGTCCCGTCAACAGTTACTTCGGGCACATAGTCAATTCCCTTCTTGAGCCACTCATTTAAAGTGCTAACGTAGCTCTTTAGGGCATTAACCCATGCAGCAAAACTGGCAATCAAATCCAGCAACTGAAGTTCTAGCCGCTTGGTTAAGTCAATATGAGCTTCACCGAATCTTGCTCCCGCTATGGTAGAGTCCGTGTTTTTAGCTTGGGATAAGGCATGGCACTGGATCTGATGGCATTCTGACATGGAATGCCACATTTGCATCAACCTGGAAATTCATTGTATGCATCAAAGTTAACATAGAAATAACAAAGTAACCGAAGGTGCAAACCTAAAGTTGCATGATGACAGCTTGTGTCTTAAAAGTTAAAATTATCATCGAGAACATCTTGAAGCTCCAATTAATCTTCCCGTCAGACACTACTTGTCTCTCAAAATTATCTCGTTGGATCTGACAACTTACCAGGATATGGGAAAGATAACAAACTGCAGTGCTTCAGAAGAGGAAAATATCCAACTATTGCTAGTGACATGTTTGAAGCCAAGAAACTGGAAAATGGGTAATGCAATGGAAACTGGAAAATGGGTAATGCAATTTATTGACTTTCTGCTAATGCTCGTTGGGGGATGCCCGAAATGAAAATACCTTACATACTAACAAATATGTACTAAATTTGCACTAAAGGATGCCCTAACCTCCTGGTTCACTGCAGATCCAATCCTACTCTTCATCTACACCACCTACCCTGGTCTACTTCATTCAGTTAAAATATGTATGCACTGTATGCAAAATATGTATATATAGAATGCTCATCTGAAATTTATTGTTGTTTTGGAAAAAGGTACTACTACATACCCTTGAATCAGCTCACATGTTTGCGGCCATAGTTCTTCATCTCTCAGCTTATTGATCTTCTTTGAGATAGTGTTGACAACCTGAATGGCAACGCTTATCTTTGTTGATAGCTTCCTGGTATAAATTTCAATTGCCTCAAGCTTATGAGCTTCAGCACCTCGCTCATATAAAATTTTCAGCTCCTCACGCTTTTGATGGTATTGCACCCTCATCTTCTCTTCTGTCTGTAATAAACGAAATTACATGAGTATACGTAGCTCGTTACTCAAAATTACTGAATCTGCTTGGGAAATATTGAGCAAGTAGCAAAGCTAAGCATAACAAATAGTCAAGTTTTGCATCCTTGAAATGAATGTTCAAGATCACAAGTCTAAAAGGCAAAACTGCACATGCATAACATCATTCAGCTAGGAATTCAAAAATGTAAAGCGCGCTCATAACCTTGACTTCCTCAAGAAGCTTCTTCTCCCAGATGTACAGCTTCTGCAATGTCGAAGAAAGATTGCCACATTCCATAGCATTGTGCTCCTCAAACTGAAGGAACTCCTCGTCCATCGAAGGCAGCCCACAGATCATCACCGAGGAGGATACTGCAACAGCAGTTGGGTTAGGCAAAATTTCCAATTTTTTCCATCTGATGACCAAATAACAAAAGATTGACAGTTTGGACAATGCATCATAAACCTTTTAATGCTGAGCTCTTCAGGTAGTAAGGCATCTTCCCAACCTCAAGCAGATTGAACACCTCAGCTGCGGACTTTGCGGCACGCTCAAATTGCGCCCTGATCTCCTGCACAACCTCGACATCATCATTGTACGCCTTCCCGGGGACCGCAGGCGGTTCAGCGGCATCCGAATGCTGCAGATGTTCTTCCACCACACTCTTCTCCACGACATGCACCTCATGGATCATGCTGCTTCCGGTGCTACTGCTGGCCTCCGACGACTTGGACTTCCTTTGCGGCTGCTCACTGGCACTGGTCCTCCCTACCTCTTTCGCCAACCAGAGTTCACCGCCGCGGTTGTCATTGCCGTATGCCTCCTTGACGACCTCTTCCACCTCCTCATCCTCCAGTTCCGGAATGTCTTCCTCTTCCCGTGCTTCCTTCGAGCTCCGGCTTGTCGTATACGTCGCCACAGCAGCTGGCTGCTCCCGGTAGTAGCTTTCGAATGATTCGAACGGGTTCAAGAAGTCCCAGCTCGACACTCGTGGTGGTGATGGCGGTGGCGCAGCCCCCTCGCCGGAGGAGGCTGGCACATGGGGCAGGCCACCGCCGTGGGGGTATTGGTACTGATAGCCGCCGTAGTAGGAGCCCGGAAGCGGCAGCCCGGCTGCACCGTTACCCGGGTAGTAATGGACGGTGGCATTGGTGGCTTGGGGGCGGTGCTCGTATGACACAGACGGCGGCGGCGGCTGGCTGCGGGCATAGCTGATGTTGAAGAAACTCTGGCCATAGCCGCCCATGTCGGCACCGTAGCTCCCGCCGTACCCGTACGCGGGGCTGGGGCCGTAGCTGTACAGCGGCGGAGCGTATCCATAACCGTACGGCGCGGCCACCGGCCGCGGCTGGGGCGCCGCCGGTGCCGCGGGGGAGAGGGGCTCGGGAACGGGGACAGGCGACTCAGCCTCGTCGTCGGACGGGAATGTGATATGCCCGCCGCCGTCGGAGCCCTCGTCGTCGTCCGAGTGGAAGTGTATGTGCCCAGCGTCATCCACCTGTTTGGCCGCGTCGGGGGTGGCCGCCGGTAGTTGAGGCAACGCGGCGGCGGGGAGCGGGTCCCCCTTCCGCAGCTCGGGGAGGCGCAGCGGAGGCGCGGGCTCGGGTGGCGGCGCCTGCTGCAGGCCGCGGAGGAAGTCGTGCAATGCGGCGCCGGCGGCGCCCAGCGAGCCGGCGTAGGCGCGGTGGGCGTCGGCGAGCGCGTAGCGGTGCCGGATGGCCTCGGCCAGCAGCGCGGAGCGGTCCTGGCAGAGCGCGACCGCCGCCGATTCCCCCTCCGGCAGCTTGGACTGTCCGCACCCCATGGCACCGAAAAAAAAAGTTCAAAATTTTAACGCCGTGAGGGGGCTGCCACTAGCACTAGCAGGCAAGCTACTAAACGCAAGGTGATTAGGAAGCGGAGGCGGGTGGCGACGACGACGACGACGACGACGGGTGGGAGTGGGGTAGGATTCGGCGACCGCGACTGCGGCAGATCTGGAACAGGGGCACGGATGGCGACGCGACGGTGCGGGAATCTCCCTTCCCCCTTTTGGCCAGCGCGGGCGTGCGTGAGCGGTGGACCGCCCCGCCCCCGTCGCGACACGACGCGACGCGCGCGGAGTCTCCTTCCCCAGCGACACACGGTGAAAGCCTCACAACTCAACACAGCGACCCGCCGCCGAGCGCGCGGCACCGGACGTCACAGAATGCCGCCGCCGAGCGAGTCGAGGTTCGGGAGAAAATTGCATGGATTCTGTTGCCGATTGTGGCCGAAAAAATGTTGCGGCGGATGAGGCGAGGGCGCGGGGTTAAAAGGGGGAGGCGGAGCGCGACATCCGTACGTGGGAGGCGTCAAAGGCCGGGCCTTTTTCGCTTTGTTCCGGGTGGTGGGGACGAGGCGCCTGAGACCGTGCGCGCTGCTTCCTGCTTCCTGCTTCCTGCTTCCTGCTTCCTGCTTCGTCACTCTCCACGCCAGTCACGGCAATTTGGTCGAGCTTGCTCGTGATCTTGGTGAGTTTTGGGGGTCGCGCGCTCGTGGTTTGCGGATCGGTGGTGTCCGTGGCTTGGGTTTTGGAAGGATGCGTGATGCCTCACGGTGTGGTGTGATTTCCTCTAGGAAAAGGTTCGCACTTCTGAGGCTGGAGATTTGGCAACATGTGACTGACGTGTTGTGGGGCAGGATCTGCGAGAGAGGGGCGGCCATTTTTGCTTTCTTTCAAGGCAAGCAGCGGCCGTTGTAAGCTTGCAACGGCACGAACGCCGTGATATAAAACTCGCAGCCACCGGTATTTGGAAACTAGCGAACGTGTTTTTGCTGGCAAACTTTCGTCTTTTGGATGTGTGCGGATCGGACTGTTTTACCAGGCTGGTTCTGCTGTTTGCGATGCAAAAGCTTTTCTAGCTCAGGATACTTCTCCGCACCACAAGCCACGCTGGTGTGTGAAATTTGGGAGGCAGCGGGTTGCCATGTTAACCGGAACTATGGTGGTTTAGAGCGACACTGGTGCTTAATTTGCACCGTTTTGCATGGTTTCGATCGACTCGGGCAATGTATAATTGAGGAGGTAAATAGAGCCATCAAGTTCATCTCAGTGATTCGAAATTAGCTTAATTAAAAAGAAATGTTTCGCCAAACCTAGGTTCGGCTGTCTCTTGAGATTCGAACATGCAAGTGATATAATATATCAAGAGATGGATTCACTATTCTGTGGGTATTGAACCCCCTTGATCCACCGTACTTTGGTGCTTTGAGATCCGCACTCACGTGACAGTTCAAACACTAAAAACAAATCAACATACCATTGAAATGAGTCAGCACTTCACCAAAAGAATCTATAATGGCATAAACTCTAAAAAAACATGTCAAAATGAGTCAATAATTACATGTTCGGTAGAGTTATTTGTCTAGCAGATGAGTAGAAGATACTCTTTGACACATAAACATTTGAATCGGACGGCGGCCCATAAAAAGTATAGCTCATGAGAAGGGCATATTTTCCCAATATACGAGTCAGCCCCATCTCTCTCGGCCTCATAAAAAAACTATGAATAACATGTGTTTTCAATGTAAAACATGAATTCAACGAGTTTACACCGCATTGGTCCATGCACATGCAGCCTAAACTTATGTATTATATTTGTTGGTGCAGTTAAATCTAAGCTCCGAAAAACTCCTGAGTCGTAAAGTTGATTTGTTATATATCGTCTACGCTTAGCATTTTTTCCACGGAGAGAGAAAAATTACGCTTAGCTTAGAGCAACCTAGGATGCTCATTGATTGCGATCAGCAGACCACTGAAGGTACGTCGACCGTGACGAGTGGCCACATGATGGGCTCATCACCCTGCATGTCTCTGAGCTCACGTGCGTGCATGCATGCATGCATGCATGCGACTAAAGTAAACAAGCTTTTTCCGCCGGCCCCTAAACGATCACACTTTGAACTGCATTACAAGTTACTGTATTATTTACTTGAGCCAGCTTCGATGTGTCATCAACTCATCATGATCTCATCTATGACTCGTCGCAATGGATCGAACAAATTAATGGGAGCCAAATGGTTTTTATTTTTGTTAGAAGTGACATCCTTTGATTTAGCTAGCACATGAATATGCAATTATTATTTTTTGACGGAAATGCATATGCAATTACCGGGGTTGATCGATGGATCGACGTCTTGCCAAAGTACAGAGCGCAACATGCTTGCACGTTAGATCGATCGCGTCAGGTGTTGCGTGTCGTTCCAAGTGTTCATGGTAGTGGATCAGCACACGGCCTGATCGCAGTCGAGTGCGCATGTGATGTTCATGTACGTCGGCGCCGGCGTGTCGACCAGCTGGTCAGGTTAATTACGACGGCGACTTTGCTGGTGAGACCGATGTAGCATGGGCAGAACTCTGCATTGATGGGCGGATCACTACAACGGATTTGGTTAGACGATTTCATTTCTGTAGTTTTTTGCAACGTGATCACCACTCACGAGAACATAAATTCGATCATCTGCATGCGACATGCATCTTGTAGGGCCGGACATAAGATAGAACAAACACTAGATGCCAAGGTATTCCAGGTCAAAAGTGAGCGATCGTATATATACCTGTCCTTTTGGTCTTTTTGCACATGACGCGGGTACTGGCTACTGGCGCATAAATTTCAGCTTCAGCTAACTAGCTAGCATCAACGGATCGATCGAGTTCCAGTAGCTACCAGCTAGATTATGTTGGATAATTAGACAATATAATAAAACTAATTTAAAGATTAAATATGACCAAAAAAATCAAATTTGGACATATCAATAGCATAGGAACTACATCACAGCACATATCTAGATCACAGATTAACACTAACACAGCGAGCAACATCGTTATCAATTTCATCTACGGAAGCAGAGTATTACCGGAGATGTGAAGAAACGTCGCAGCGATGAAGATGATGCAGTGCGACTAGATGCAGTGAAGAGCTCGACGTAGCGCAGGAGATCGTACAGCAGCGAGCAGTTGCGTAGGCGCTTCCCAAAAACACGCCGAGGAGCGGGAACAAATGGCAAAAGAGAGCTGTGCCAAGACCCATTAGGAAATTCAAATCCACCAGATCATTTACGCGCATATCAGATCTTAACGTCACAATTTTGTAGACGTTAGCTGTATGCTTGGCTCATTAATTAATTGCGTCTTACCACACTTTATTAACAACGTGGCCTTATGTGATGGACTCAACTTCTAGCCAAACTCGGTCGATCTCTCACCCTTGTGATGCTCAACTTGTTACACACTCTTTTGTGGTAATCAACCAACGCGTTGTCTAAGCTTAGTTCATGACGACACTACCGGAATCTACTAATTTGCCGTGTGCAAAAGACACACGGCGAAGGAGGAAAAGCCCTCGGCAAAGGGTTTGCCGAGTGCAACACTCGGCAAAAAGGACACGGCGTACAGGCTGCCGGCAAAGTAAGGTTTGCCGAGTCTATTCCTTCGGGCACTCGGCAAAGAGTTTGCCGACGGTCAGACTGAGCACTCGGCACAAAAAATTGACTAAACGGCCAGACGCCCGTTAGTAAGGTTTGCCGAGTGTCGACACTCGGCAAAGCCGTCGGTTTTGCCGAGTGTCGACACTCGGCAAACAAGGTGATCAGGGCCCAAAAAAATGGCCGCCGGCGGTGCACCGCTGTTGCCCGGGAGCTCATCACCAGTACACACGCGCACGCCGGCGGACCCACGTGTCGGTTTCAAATGAGGTCCACGGGGGACCCACGGGTCGGTTTCAAATGAAGAGGCGCCGTGTATAAGCGCCGGTTGACTGTGCAGAAGAATTCAACCCGGGGCGACGCAGCCGGGTATATAAACCACTCAACCGCGCGGTCAACGGGCGAGGTGGGACTAAACCAGACAAAGCTTTTTGCCGAGCGTCAAAAAACGGACACTCGGCAAACTCACGTTTGCCGAGTGTCCTAGCGCGGACACTCGGCAAACGCGCTGTTTGCCACGTGTCTCCGTGTTTGCCGAGTGTCATAAAAGAGACACTCGGCAAACATACAACTTTGCCGAGTGTCCTAACGCGGACACTCGGCAAACAATGTTTGCCGAGTGTAAATTTCAGGACACTCGGCAAACATATTTTTTTTCTTTTTCTTATTTCTTTCTTTGTTTTGTTTTCTTTGCTAAATCTTCTCAAATTTTTACCACAGCCTCTAGGTGTCATATGATGACACCATGCCAAATTTCATGTTTTTCAGACTTCGTTTGTATTTTTTCGAATTAAAAAACCAATAACCTCCATGTTCGGGGTCGAGTCTTGGCACCTTGATGTTTGGAATTCCTTTCCTTTTCTTGGATAAGGCCTAAACATAGACTAAAGACCACAAATAGGATTTTTCATCCTAATTTTGCCAAATTTTTCATGCACTTGCAGTTCAAATTTGAATTATATTCACTAAATGCCTAGAAATGCACTAAATGACTTAAATATAGCAAACGAACCCCGAAAAATGCCAAATTTTGACATGGAACATGTAATGGTATATCTTGAGGGTAGAAAATTTTTTAAGGTTAACCGATGAAGCAACCGTCACTTTGCCTTCAAATCTGACCCGTTCCCTCTCGAAACCTAGATTCTTCCTCGGAGATGGTCCGGTTTCTAAGCAGTGTACGTCACAACTTTTGCAAAACCTTCTCAAATTTTTACCACAGCATATTGATGCCATATGAGGGCACCATGCCAAGTTTCATGTTTTTCAGACTTCGTTTGCATTTTTTTGAATTAAAAAACCAATAACCTCCATGTTCGGGGTCAAGTCTTGGCACCTTGATGTTTGGAATTCCTTTTCTCTTCTTGGATAAGGCCTAAACATAGACTAAAGACTACAAATAGGATTTTTCAACCCAATTTTGCCAACTTTTTCATGCACTTGCAGTTCAAATTTGAATTATATTCACTAAATGCCTAGAAATGCACTAAATGACTTAAATATAGCAAACGAACCCCGAAAAATGCCAAATTTTGACATGGAACATGTAATGGTATATCTTGAGGGTAGAAAAAATTTCAAGGTTAACCGATGAAGCAACCGTCACTTTGCCTTCAAATCTGACCCGTTCCCTCTCGAAACCTAGATTATTCCTCGGAGATGGTCCGGTTTCTAAATAGTGTACATCATAACTTTTGCAAAACCTTCTCAAATTTTTACCACAGCATATTGATGCCATATGAGGGCACCATGCCAAGTTTCATGTTTTTCAGACTTCGTTTGCATTTTTTCGAATTAAAAAACCAATAACCTCCATGTTCGGGGTCGAGTCTTGGCACCTTGATGTTTGGAATTCCTTTTCTCTTCTTGGATAAGGCCTAAACATAGACTAAAGACTACAAATAGGATTTTTCAACCCAATTTTGCCAACTTTTTCATGCACTTGCAGTTCAAATTTGAATTATATTCACTAAATGCCTAGAAATGCACTAAATGACTTAAATATAGCAAACGAACACCGAAAAATGCTAAATTTTGACATGGAACATGTAATGGTATATCTTGAAGGTAGAAAAAATTTCAAGGTTATTTAAAAAAATTGACAAAACAAGGGAGAAGAAAAAGAAAACAGAAAAAAGATATGTTTGCCGAGTGCCATAAGTTGGCACTCGGCAAATATAGTCTTTACCGAGTGCTATGTTCGAGACACTCGGCAAAGACGTTCTTTGCCGAGTGTTTTTATTTTCGCACTCGGTTTCCGTAGCTTTGCCGAGTGCCCGATGTTATACACTCGATAAACCGGCAGGCACTCGGTAAACGTCGAGATTCCGGTAGTGCGAGAAGATTACGCAAGAACCAAGCATGCCTTAGAAGCAAGAACGACGTACATATATCTCAGCTCATGGACGTGCGCCGGTCGGAAGTCACGTACCCGCGCGTTGGAGGACTCGAAAGATTCTCGTGAGAGGCAGACAAAGCTACGTATATATATAGTACTGGGGACACTACATGCATGGGCTTAGTACAATCATTTAGCTAGCTAGTCGCTGATGAGTGCGACTCTACGTGCATGTCCTTTCTTTGGCGAGACATTCATGCAGGTATATGTGGCTGCCTGCCTACGGAACGATCATCAATTTCCTCCTATTCCAGTTGTCGATTGCTCAGGTGTGTTGTGTGAGAGATCAGTGGCTGCTATGGCCGGGCCTGTTTGGAGTGTGCGAGGGATATGGAAATTAAACTGTTTCATGTGAAATTCCGGCGTTTTACACGAGCCTGGAGCTTATTTGGAACATGGCAAGGAGGAGTTCCTAAGAAACTGGCCGATTTGAATGTCGATCTTTTACCAAAATTCCTAACAACATAAATATATGCACGGGCGCGCGAGAGATTAGTTATGAGTTATGGCAAGGGGTCACCAGTATATTGTACTGTAATGCAACATTGGGTTCAAGATAAGGCTATGGTTAGAACTTAGAACGGATGAATTCTTTTGGATTCACTCTTCTAGACTGGCTTGAGCAGAGGCACGTACTCTTTGGTCTCTGAGAGAAGGAAACGAAAAGAAAAGGTACTCTTCGAATTCTAGCCTTATGTCCCACTCACCAGTTAGACTTTATTATTTGTAAAGTGCTACTGGTACGATTTATCTTTCTCTTCTTTCCATAGACTATTCAAATGCTATTACGAACATCAATGTGCTTTGCTAGATGAATGCGTAAAGAGAAGCTGAGGGCTATTGCATCGACAGCCGTTTTGCTACTCTCAGCCTTTTGGAAATAGGAGCTCCTGTAAAAGTGAAAGTTTGGCAACAGCCAGTACATGTATGTGACCACTCAGCTCAGCTGCTCAGTGCTGCTCCTTGGTAACTTCACCAGTAGTAGTATACTCACAGCTTCTTTTTTTTTGAAAGCACAGCCTTTTCTTTTTCGAAACTTATACTAACATCTTTACAGCTGTTACAGAAGACATCTGGTAGCTCAGGCAGTCACTGCATGTGACAGCAGCAATTTCCATGGCACAGCCTAGATTGTAGACTTGCGGCCTTGTTGGCCCAAAACTACCTGGGCTGGGCCGCAAACAAGCAGGCAGGCATTGATTAACAGATGGGCTGGCCCATAAACCATGCAAAACTAGCCAGCCTACCAAACATCATTTTCTAACGTAATGAGAAATGTAGTAGCAATGCCAATCAAATAACCAATCTGAAAGCATCAAAATATATCGCATCTGCATTGTTGCATATAATATAAGGTGGTTGTGCAAATTGCCATGCAATACATTTGCACCCAGTTCCAGCTGGAGCAGCATTTGGTCACCGGTGTGCTTGTTCTATATGCTTTTGTTGACCAGATGTATGCTCAGAGAGCTGCTAATCATCCTAGTTCCTGGATCATGTAATTTCCATCATGTTAGCTTCTGGGTTAAAAAAAAAGAACAGAAGTTGCACGATGCAAATGTGGTATGCTGGACAGTAACACCCGGAAACTCTAAACTCGGGATATATATATCTTTAAATTCTATTGAAGTTGAGCGCAAAACAAAATATATGTCTACTACGTTTTGGAGATGCCAGAGGAGAAACCTATTTCCATACAAAATGCGATCATAGAATTGCCAAACAAAGTCGGTCATAGCACAAATGATTTCAAGAAAATTGGTCGCGGCGATAATCAGCTTAGCTGCACTCCTGTAGGACTACTAGGAATTGCAGGAAGAAACAAGGAAACAGAGGACAACGCGAGATGACGGAAATCAATTGGACCACAAGGTACAATGGCCGTATGAAATTGTCAGGCAACTTCCTTGAACCAACCAATACCTTCCTAACCGAATTAATGTTGGCCAAACAAATTATGTATCCCATCAACAGCCCCAATTAACAAGGACGCTGCTTCTTAAATTCTGGACCCTACATGCTGCCCTCTCTTAGCCACTGCACGGATCAGTACTCAGTATTGCTACTTGCTAGTACTACTGAGGAGCCCATGGAATGAGCTTCATCAGCTAAGGAAGGCCACACGAAACATCCAAAGTAACCCACTTTATGATGGCTCTCCAACTGATACTTTCCTAAATGTCTCCTTATGTTGACGAAAGCTGGAACTTGATGAATTGTCTGATAATGCTTCTGTCCTTCACGGTACCACTACTGCATACGTAACCAACATGGCCAACGCAAGGACCACAATGCATGAACTGCATGTTGGCCCAGCAATATCCTGTTTAAACCACATTGCCTCCATTGTAGCCAACACTGCATGACCAGACTCATGACCTTGTTGCTCGCCAACTAGTGTCATTGATGACTACGCGGAAGTCATGGACCATGTATTCACCTATACTAGGTATACATTCGATTAAAATTAAGCCCTGATGAATATCCTCACCTCATGTTTTCTCAAAAAAAAATCCTCACCTCATGCACAGAACATCATTTCTATACACTGGAAAACCTAGACCTGATAACACGCTGTATTCTTAATGGTTGGAACACATTGTTTTAGCTTCTCAATAGAAATAGAGCTTAAGAACAAGAAACCACACCAAGAACACATTGCTTGGCAAGGTCTAAACTTACGTTATAAGCTCCTAAAGAGGTCTTAAGCACCGTTCCCATTAGTCTTGAAATGTTCTTCTTGATGGTTGTAACATAGCATCTGAGGCGGCCATCTACCAAAATATCATTATGTAGTACACTAGTATTAGCTATTTATCCTAAGCAATGAAAAATCTAATATATTAGTGCTAAAACCAAGTAGTTCGATGCATTTGAAATTGATCAGTGTTGGAAGTGACAAGGTTCATTTCCTCACGAGAGAGAGAATTGGGTTCATGCTCACAGAGTTATAGGAAAGTTCATCGAAATCCTATGGAATTTAGACACCCTGGATGTCAGGATAAAGAAACAAAGTGACAGATATGAAGCTATTTGCAATTAATTTCTTCCTAACCCAAATAAGATTGTAATACTGTTAGGCCAACTAGAACATCGCAAGATTCCTGTATATCTAAACATATAGTACCTTTTCTTTTCCAGAACTTCTGAACATACAGTACTGAAACTGCAAGTCTATATAGCAACACAGAAATACTGTTTTGCTTATTAATTGTTGGCAGATTTTCTATCTCATATGCTAACCCTTCCTAGAACATGTGACGATAGTTGAATCATCTTGAGTCAATCACATGGCACTTGTAGCAAAAGGGACATGAGGAAAATCAGTAAATGCAACATAAAATACCTTCTGTAAAATTTCTCAAAATCATAAGGTGGCGGAGTGATGTATCTCATTTTAGGATTCTCCTTGAACAACACAATAGCGCATAAAAGAGGCACTAAGTAAATACGTTTATTATCTCAGATCTGTTGCTTAAAAAAAAACTCAGATCTGGCAAATTAAAGGACTGGTCCCAATATTTTGTACTAAGGTGTCAAACCTCAACCCACTGTGGTGGCCAGTTACGTACTAAGCCAGCAAACATGGCGCCATCATGTGAGAAACAATGGTCATGTGCATTAAATCTTGCAAGTTGCAACCACAGATAGGAACATCACACCAAGGGAGTTCATGGCCTTGTCCCCTGACACTTGCTCTCTGTGATAATTGTGGAAATGAAGATGCAGAAGCTCGCATCACACCTGTGCCTATAAATACATGATCATGGCACAAACCATTCCCACACACAAACTGACTTTTTCCTCTGATCGTTTCATCTCAGAGTCACAGACCATCTCCTAGAAAAGCAAGACAAGCAAACCATGATCAGCTCCAAGAAGCTAGCTCAACTCTCCAAGCAGTGGCGGGGAATGGGTGCCATCGGGCGAAGAAGGGTCGCGACAGTGGACAAGGATATCCACCCATCCTGCAGCTCAGTTGCAGGCAAGGGCCACTTTGTTGTCTACTCTTCCGATGGGAGACGGTTTGAGATCCCCTTAGCGTGCCTCCGCACGATGGTCTTCGGGGAGCTCTTGAGGATATCTCAGGAGGAGTTTGGGTCCACAAGTGATGGGAGGATCACACTGCCTTGTGATACAGCAATGATGGAGTATGTGATGTGTTTGCTTAGGAGAGAGGTCTCTGAAGATGTTGAGAGGGCACTCCTCAGTTCCATAGTGAAGACTTGCCACCAGCCAAGCAGAATGATGCGACCACCCAGTGGAATTAACCAGCAATTTGTTGTATGCAGCTCCTGAAGAGTGAAGATCTCCAGCTTCTTCTTTCTTTTTTCACCTTCCATCTTTTTTTCCAACTGTACTTTTGGAGCACAGCTTTGTGCAACGTTTTTCCAACGGTACCGTGGATGTACATGGATGCGTGTAAAAATAATCACAATCTGATTAGAAAAGAAGGAATCAAGCTTACCATTGAAACAATATCTACTGCTACTACTACTGTTTTAGTTTCTACCGAAGATACTATCATCTATGAAGTTAGCACCTAAGCAACAAAAGTAAAATCAAAACTAAGGATCCAGCAAGCCGCCTTTTCTTTGCTCTCAACATGAAATTACATCCTAATTGTGGTCCACACCAGTACATCCCAACAAAGACCTTCCTAACTGGATTAATGTTGGCAAAAATCTGTACCCAATCAATCAGCCACCCCAATTCTTCATACACAATTAGCAAAGGATGCTGATTCTGTAGGCCTACAATGGATACTGGACCCTACATGCAACAATTGTGTCTCTTAGCCACTGCACGAGTCAGTACTCAGTATTGCTATTTGCCAGCACTACTGAGGAGCCCATGAAGTGAGCTTCATCAGCTAAGGAAGGCCTCACGAAATATCCTGAGTAACCCACTGCTGCAGTATGTACCCAATCATCTAACCACCGAGTCACGGCTATGGCCTCCGCAACGACCCCAAATACATGCACCAACTGCAGGGTTGTCCCAGCAATATCAAGTTTATATCACATTGCCTCCATTGTAGCCAACACTGCACGACCAGACTCGTGGCCTTGTTGCTCGCCAACTAGTGTCATTGATAACTACAAGGAAGTCATGGACCATTTGTTCACCTACCAGCTATACATTTGATTCAAATCCCTAATGAATATCCACATCTCATCCATAGAACAGCATTCTAAACACCGAAAGCCTGTATATGATAACATAATGCATTTTTCCTAAAACAGATAATCACAATCTGTTCCCTCCTAAGCCACAACAAGAACACACCGTTTTAGCTTATCAATAAAAATAGGGCTTAAGAACAAGAAATCACACCAAGCACACATTGCTTGGAAAGGCTTAAACTTGCGTTCAACCTTAAGCCTTCCTCACAAGGTCTTAAGCGTCGTTCTCATTTGTCTTAATGGTTTCAACATATATGGATCTGAAACCATGTAGCCAATAAACCTTATTATAGTAAATATTTCTAGCTCTTTACCCTAAGCAATGAAAAATCTAACATATGACTGTCAAAATTAAGTAGCATGATATATTTGAAATTGATCAATGTTGGAAGTGAGAAGGCTGTGAGTGTGGTAATGAACAGATAATTGGGTTGTATGCTCATAGGGTTAAAGAAAAGTTCGACAAAATCCTACGGAATTTACACCCTGGATATTGGGATCAAGAATGAAATGGCAGATACGAAGCAATTTGCAATCAATGTTCTCCTAACCTAAATAAGCTAGTACTACTGTTTGGCAACTTTACCACCACAAGATTCCAGACTTCCTGTACATCTAAACATGCAGTAGAATCCAAGCAAAAGGTGAGTTCTTGTATCAGCTGAAGCCTGAAATACAAGTTTATATACGAAGACAGACACACTGGTTCGTTTATTAACTGTTGGCAGATTTATAGATTACATGCTTCACCTTTCTAGAAGAAGAGATGTCAGTTAAATCATCTTGAGTCAATCACATAGCACTTGCAGTAAAAGGGACATGAGGAAAATCAGCAAATGCAACAGCAAGTAACTTCTGTAAATTTCTCGAGATCATAAGGTGGCAGAGTAATGTAATGTACCTCATTTTAGGATATTCTTGTTGAACAGCGCAATACAGAACCACTCGGACCGCATAAAGACTGCATAAGAGCGCATAATAAGGGGCAGTAAGTTAGTACATAAGTTCATTGTCTCAGATTTAGCAAATTAAAGGATTGGACCCAACATGTTGTACTGCTATGTCAAAAAGCCCAACCGACAGCAGCGACCACTTACGTACCAAGCCAGTAAAGATGGCTCCACCATGTGAGAGACAATGGTCCTGCACGTTGAATCTTGCAACCAGAGTTCATGGCCTTGTCCCCTGACAACTTGGCAACTTGTTATCTGTGATAGTTGTGGAAACAAAGATGCAGATCCTCCCTCACATATGCGCCCTATAAATACATGATCATGGCACAAACCATCGCCACACACAAACTGACTTTTTTCTCTGACCATTTCATCTCGGAGTCACAGTCCATTTCCTAGAAAAGCAAGACAAGCAACCATGATCAGCTCCAGGAAGCTAGCTCAACTCTCCAAGAAGTGGCAGGGAATGGGTGCCATCGGGCGAAGAAGGGTCGCGACAGCGGACAAGGATATCCACCCATCCTGCAGCTCAGTTGCAAGCAAGGGCCACTTTGTTGTCTACTCTTCCAATGGGAAGCGGTTTGAGATCCCCTTAGCGTGCCTCCGCACGACGGTCTTCGGGGAGCTCTTGAGGATATCTCAGGAGGAGTTTGGGTCCACAAGTGATGGGAGGATCACACTGCCTTGTGATACAGCGATGATGGAGTATGTGATGTGTTTGCTTAGGAGAGAGGCCTCAGAAGATGTTGAGAGGGCACTTCTCAGTTCTATAGTGATGACTTGCCACCACCCAAGCAGAACGATGCAACCACCCAGTGGACTTAACCAGCAAATTGCTGTGTGGAGCTCCTGAAGGGTGAAAATGTCCAGCTACTTCTTTCTTTTTTCACTTCCATCTTTTTTTCCTACTGTACTTTTGGAGCACAGTTTTGTGCAACGTTTTTCCAAAGGTGCCATGGACGTACAGATGGATGCATGTAAAAACAATCACACTGTGATTAGAAAAAGAAGGAATCAAGCTTACCACTGGAACAGCAACTACTGTTACTACTTTCTTTTCAGATTCTGCCAAAGATATTATCAGAACTAATGGTCCAGCGAGGCTCCTATTTCTTAACCATTTACAAGTGAAGTTACGTCCTGATTCCTAAGAGAACAACTAACACCAGTAAATCAAAGCATTTCATCTGTTTACCATATTGCGCTAACTGTTAATAAAGAAATTTCCTCGTGAATCCAGTGCTTTAAGCAAACACGTGTCACCCAACACTCACAGAGTTCAGCACACTATGAGTCTCACAACTCACAGGAACCAGCACCAAATGCTGCTCGATTAGATTCGGTAGTGTTTGTGCTTATGTCAGTAGACATCTCTTCGCACAATTAACCTAAAGGATACGCTCCACGTGATTAAGGATGATCCGGTCGCACTATTGTCAAAGTGGATGGCTAATTTGGCTGACTTAATATAACAGAAAGAGTACTCCCTCCGCTTTTTTTTCATTTGATATTTCAGTATCCGTGCGGTCAAACTTTATAAAACTTGAGCATCAATATGTTTAAAACTATCAAGATTGGACATATGAAAACTATACCACACCAAAATTACTTTGAAATTCTTACTTGAAAAAATTGCTTGCTACTTTTATTAACTTATAGTCATATAAAGTAATAGCCAAAGTCACATCTTGAAGACCTAAAAATCACTATTATCAAATGAAAAGGAATGGAGGGTGTATTAGACAACTATAATCCTAAATACTCTACATGATCTCCACGACATCGGGCCATCGTCGTGATAATTCCTAGTTCCACATGACCTCTGGTTTTGTTAATCCGTTGCCTCAGTAGCCATGGAAATACGGAATTCGTACCAATCCAAGGAAGGAAGTGAGGAAGGAAGGGAGTTCCCCACCTGGGCATGCTCGAACGCAGGACTCATAGCTCCTCCGCCTCAAGCCACCGCCAATCTCCCGAGCGCCGCCGCCTTGCGCGCATCTCCGGCGCATCCCTCCCCAATTCCCCATTGCTTCTTCTCCCTCGAGACCGCGGCGGCAACTGGGACGATGCGGAATGGGCTCAAAGGGAAGTTCGAAGTAGCACAAGGGCCTTACTGAAAAACCACCACCCTACCTCCAAAGAAAAAAAGAAAAAAGAACCACCACCTGCCGCTACGTTTCCGTACCCAATCCCAACCAATGAAGCCTCACCGGACAGTATCGCGAAGTCTATTTTACTCCTTCACTTATTGCAGCAAGTATTTTTCCCCTCATCTGTAAAATTGGTACTCCCTCCGTCTACAGATGTAAGACGTGCACAAAATTTAAGATCTAACTTTGACCTAAATTAAGTCAATAATATTAAATTATATAATGCAAAAATGATACCATTTGAAAATACGTTTGAATATGAATCTAATGGTACCACTACTATGTCCTATAAATCAATAGTATTGGTTTAATTGTTGATCAAAGTTATACCTTAAATTTCATGCATGCTTTACATTTGTGGACAGAGAAAGTATATACCTTACTATCCGAAAGACCGTGGATTTTGATTTCTCTCCACAGCTCTTGCGTGATTTTTGGGTGATGCCACGTAGCCAGTGACATCATTACTTCATTTTTGTGTCCACACGGTGTTGTTGTACGGTCGAGGTTGTGAAAGCAGTACGGCAGCATGGGGAACCAATGGAGTACCATAGCATGCCATGGCAACGCCCAGTGACCCCAGAGCGTGAGAGGCAGCAGGCCACCTTCACAATGCCGCCAACAAGCGGTTGTCGTTCCCGGTGCTGCTGGACCCGTAAGGTGGGTATGTGCCGAGCCTGCGGAGCGAAACCCAAGCTTCAAGAGTGCGGCAGGGCGCTTCGTCTCTGAGGAGCGGTCCACCCTGCCGTCGTCGTGCGTGGAGAGCCTCGACGGGGATGTGGCGTGCCCATTTTTTTCTGCTACATCAGGGGATTTCTGTACTGCTTTTGCTGCTGCGTTTCCATTGCAGGATCTGGACTTGTGTGTTGATCTGGTTCCGTGATTTTGAGGAGGATATTGTTCAGGAGGTTCGGAAGGCAGAGGAAGGTGAGGTGGATCAGCAGGTAGCACAAGAAGATGTCTACTTTTCTGTGCTATTGCATTATTTTTGTCACACAGATCTTCGGTTGCTAAGGTGAGATTTCTCAGCAGTTATTTGCTTATTTTTTCTTTCTGCAGTTGTTGTAAGAGAGCCAAATTTATGTGCCTTCTAATTCTATGTGAGTATTATTAGTCTATTGTCTCTTCTAATTTTGTGTACTTCTTTCTTCCCCTTTTTATTATCTATCATTTGTGCAATACTTACAGATGGTGTCAAAGAATATTATGCTGGATTGAGTAACCCTTCCCTAATTTTTAGTTTTTTCTAGAATAAAAGGAATCCATCTAATTTGTATGCAATACTCCGCCCACGAGACACCATCATCTATGGCATTGATAATGGTTCTTGAGTATATGTTATATTTGTCAGGGTACTTTCACTTTGCTAGATGAGTGTGTTTTATTCATTACTTGTCAATTTTGGAGGAGAAATGAGTGATTTTTTCCTTTTCTAATATACAAATATGTATAGATCGTAGGAGGTTCAGTAGATGTTTTTGTGTTCAGTTAACGTTGAAAGAAAGAACGGAGAGAAAGAGATTTTTGCAGATTGTGCATTTTGTTTAGTTGGTGCACAGTTGCTGAATTGGGTGACCATTCCTTGATTCTAGGTTTTTTTTAGAAAAGAAAGTATCCATCTAATTTGTATGCGACACTCCACTCATTAGAGGTACCACTCCTCTCGGTACCACACCCATTTCTTCTTCTTTTAATCTGCACACCTCTCTTCTTTTTTTTCTTCTGATCCTTTCATTCAGACCATTTTTTCTTTTTTGAAAGAGATTCAGACTATTGAGCAAGTAGCAGCAAGTTGAGAAGATAAAGGGATGGATGACATGGTTTGTTGGCTGAATGAGATGACCCAAGTGCCCCCATGTAATGGAACAAAATATGTAACTAACTGCGTTTTTAGTATGTCGATAGTATCAAATGGCGTATTGTGACGACCCTGCAGAGCTTAAAAAGTTCATGTGTGCCATAACTCATAAGCGACAAAATTAACAAGTAGGAGTCCTACTGGAAAATTATAATGTCACTTACATTTATTGAAAGATCGAGGTTTATCGACTAGAGGGGGTGAATAGGAGATTATCAAATTTTAGTCAAATTAGTTGTTTAGCAAGCAAGAGTGAAGCAGTATAAGAATGAAGCAACAAATAGCAAACTAGATTTAGCTCAAATGAAGAATAACAGCTAAGTAAAGAGCTAGAAAGATGACACAAGATTTAACTCGAAGTTCAAGTTGTTGGCAACAACTCTACGTCTTCGTTTGGAGAGGCTTGAGCACTTAGTTCCGAAGACACAGTCTTCACCTTCTTCTCCTTGAGCCAAATCCACTTAGTACTTGCTCAATCACTCGTGGTGGATCTTGAGGTAATCTCCAAACCTTCACAAACTGTTGGAGGCGAATCCACAAATTGGAGCTCTTCAACGACGCCTAGCCGGCTAGAAGATACTAAATCTCCAAGAGTAATAAGTCAAGAACTCTAGGCTTGAAGAAGCTCTTTCTTGAATGCTCAATTAAGTCCTCAGATCTCTCAAGGCTTTCCTCTCTCAAGGTAGATCTCAAAGAGTCAAGAGGAAAGGGGAACACAAGTGTGAGAGAATGTCTTTTTGCGCAAAGTGTCCTACGGAACCCACAGGGGGTCGAGGACCATTTATAGCCAATGCTCAGAAAAGAGTCGTTGGGCACAAAGATTCTTCTTTGGAACAACCGGAACTCAAAACCGGAAGCACTGAGTTTCAAACCAACGATTTGATTCTGAGGAACTCAGGTACACAGCGAAAATCTTCAATTCAAAGTCGGTAGTTCCGAAAGGAACATGGTCACATCGGGATTGAAGATTTTACTCCACAGAGTAACTTCCAGAAACGATTCCCGGTAGTGCCAACTTAAAGAACGGTTAAACCGAGATTTGAAGTGTTGACACACTCTTCTCTTACAAAGAAGAAACTCGGTCAAACCGAAAACCAACTCGGTAACGCAGCTTCTCAAATAGATCTAAGTCCAGAAGAGATTCTCGGTACCACCAGACATGAAACCGGTAGAACCAAAGACAACACAGATGGGACTTAGTCTAGGGCAACAGGCGACCTAAGTCTAGAAGAGATTCTCGGTACAACCGGAATGAAGCCGGAAGAACTGAAGACAAAACGAATAGGACTTAATCTAGGGCAACAGAAGCATATTCCGGAAGCACCGGTCCTTAAGAGCAGATATACTGGTTTCCGAAACATGAGACTAGGGCAAACCTTAAACGGTAGGGTTCCTTAACTCTCTGACACAGAGGCCATTCTCGGCAGCACCGGCTTGAAGACCGGTCATGCCGCAATTGAAGCTCTTCGAGGCTTGAGACGACTAAGTCATCAACCCCGCAACAGAGGCCAATCTCGGTACATCCGATTCTTCAAACCGGTATTACCGAGAATCACTATCTGTATCTCAAGAGAGATTTTCAATGAAGTCTTCTGAGATTTTGACTGAGCACACATGAAGATTCTTCCTTTAGCTTAGATATCTTACCCCTCTTAATAGTGCGGCTTGTCCTATAGACTCAAATGATCTTTGATCATGTTAAACACTAGAAAATCTCAACTAATCTTCTAGGTCCAAGTCTTCCTTCATCATCAACTTTTTAGGGGTCGACATCCACTGACTATATACCTGTATACACTCAGTAAACTATTAGTCTCTTAATCGTTTGTTATTAATCATCAAAACCCACTAGAGGGCACTAGATGCACTTTCAATCTCCCCCTTTTTGGTGATTGATGATAACTCGATTAAAACTTCAAATTGGATAAAAAGAGTTTGTGTTTTGAGTTCCATGATGTAGAGATAGCTCCCCCTAAATATGTGCACTATTTGAAAAATAGCTTTGAATGCAAGTGCATGTTATGAGGAATTTTGAAGAGCTCCCTCTACATCTTGGAACCTGTGGGAATGCATTGTATAAGATAGACATTAATAACACAATGCATAAGAGATGATCTTAGAGATATAGACATGCATATAAGATAAACATTAAACAAGACATGTCTAAGAAATATAGCACAAAAGATCACCAAATAGAGTTTACAAACCAATACACAAATCATCGAATAAAAATCAAGGTTTGCAACTCTTCTATTCCTATTCTTCTTCTTCTCCCCCTAGCTTCCTGAAGATCTTCTGATATTTTCTTCCTCTGATCTTCTTACACTCTCTCTCCCCCTTTCTCTCCATCTTTTTAATCTCTCTCCCTTTGGCATCAATGAACCAAAAAGGGTGAAGAAATGCATTTCAGACATTGGAGGGACCACCGGAGGCAGAGGCATGTGGTGAAGCTTGAGGGACTTGAGCTGAGGCCTAAGCTGGAGCTGAAGAAGGAATCTGAGGAGGCGATGTAGCGGTGTCTTCAGCATGTGGTGAACTGTGATGCGCTGACTGAACAGTGGAAACTGAAGCACTAGGTGTGACTCTATAATGTAGAGAGGATAGTGATTGATCACACCAAGGATAAGTTTCTTGAATACCCTGGATTGGTAGAGTTTGTATATTTTAAGATTTTATACACCAATAAACTTATCCATTGAATGATCATTTTCTTTATGCGAATGATTCTTTTCTTTAGGGGGTGAAATACTTCAATGGACTAATTGTAGTATGTGTAGAGTACCCATCTTGTGCATAACTTAAAACTTATGTGTTATTCACTTATTTAGTTGCTTCATGAAACCCAGCATGATATTCAAATTTAGAGATTACTTTCGAAATACTCAGATCACAAATGTCTATTTTACTACATTTTAATTATTTTTCTGTTTTATGAAATTTACTTGTCAGCATGGAAGAGGAATGTTTCCATATTGTTGTCTTTAATTAAAAGTCTTAGGTACTACATGATTTTCCTTTGCCCTACCAACAGATATATAATTGTTGTTTGTCATAACTTCTATAACAATGAAGTTATGCTTTACATATCATCTTTACTGGTATTGTTTCATGTCTGATGCCGTAGTTCAAATAGAAGGATAAACACTTGCCTATATCTACTTTATGATTTCAAAAGGCCATACAATTGGTATTTGATTGATGATCAAGGTGCTAGCTCCAGTCTTGATTCTGCACGACAGAATTTGGCCAAGTTGACTTTTGAGAAAAATAGCAATTGCTTGAGATTCTTGTGAGGAAATAGCGGATATTAAGATCATATCCTTCATGTAGGATAAGCTGATGGTTGTTCCATCTAATTCTTTCAGTAGTGCCTCAAACATGGAAATGCCAGCGCAACGGCTAGCTTGGTACAGTTACAGAATTGTTTATATTTCTAACCAGATTTTGTTTTAATTGTAACAAGCCAGTAATAATAATGAATTTATTCCAGTGAATAATTCTCCTGTGGTATGCTGAGTACGGGCTGCCCATCTCAACAAGTTCTTGCATAGTACTGATATTAATGTTGTTGCTGGAGTTTTTGCTTGGTTTCGGAGACTTTTGTCACCTGCAGTGTGGAGTAGGAACTGTGCCAAGGGTCACCCTAACGACTCCTCCATTTCTCAAACTCAAGTATGGCTGTTCCATCAGCGGTGACGATCAGCTGTAAGGAGGAAGATGACAGGTTTGAGAGCTATGGCTGGATATGATCAAGAGGATGCATTAGTGTTTGGTCAGAGTTATCGGTGTATTAGATGGTGATGATAATGTTATCTTTAGGGAGCCACGAGAGGGGATTGTAATATAGCTGTTTCTTTCCTTCCATACAAAGAGATCAAGCCTTGAGTGCTTGAGATGAAATTGGTTGCTGCTATATTCATCGGAAGAAAGATTCTTAGCTGTTTATAACTAGAATAACAGTTATCTTCCTAAGTAATGCTAGCTTCAATGACCACGAGATGGAATCAGCAGGTGTGCAGCGTGAGCTCTGCTAGTATCATTAAATAAGAAGTCAGTCAAACTACCCGTGCATTTAAATGAATAGAAAGCACTACATATACAATATCCAAAATACATAGTAGTAGGAATATCTATCAACTAGATCTATTTAATTAGTTTATTTTCTCCTTTCTCCTTACCTCGCTCTTTCTAAATTAGAACTTTTTTATTTTCTCAAAAGGACTCTATCTCTTTCTTAATTATGTTTTTACATTGGATTTTTGCTTAGTTAGCGCATTATAAATATGACCTACATTGTTCTATTGGAAGTGTCCTAAGATCATTGCAAGACAGCCTTGATTAGTGTGATTGCCATTCGTCTGTCATATCATATTAAAATACCAAAATTAAAAGCTAGTATGACCTGTAGATTGTTTATACTGATATAAAAGGTACGAGTTAGAGTGGAATACTTTTGATTTAACGAGCTAGAATGATATATTTTTTATCCGAGCCATCCAAAAATATATAATCTAATTTCATAAATCTTCATCAAATGGTTGTGAACAAATGTTAGACTCTCACCTCCAATCACTCCTCTACTAACTGCCTCCTAAATACACCCTAATTTACATTATAGAGTTAATGACGTAGTAACCTCTAATAAAGCCCACATTATTACCCTTTATTTAGATTAAATAATAACTAAATTTGTTGACGTGGGCCACTTTAAGTTCGTCCTTCGTATAAGTGTCCGCAGTCATAGATTATTTGATACTAGCAGGGTGCCCGTGCGCTGCAACGGAACCTCAAATAGTAGAACAACATCTCAGACCAAAACCATGAGTCCATAACAAAATATATTATTTTGCCTTACAACGATCTAATAGTAGAGTGCTCGTGCGTTGCTAAAGAAGATGTTTACTTGATATCTCGTCTTCATGCATACGATAAAATTGTTGGGGAGTAATTTTAGCAGAGTTTGTTTACTGTTGGGGAGTAATTTTAGCAGAGTTTGTTTACATGTTTGTTAGAGGGTTGTTAGAGGGGTAAAAAGGGTAACAAAAGTGTGACACCACCACTCAAATATTATAAGGTGGTATAGAATTAAACAATTAACAAAGAAGGTGGTGTGGATAATATAAAAGTCGAATTACTTTTATGTATCGTACGGGGATACTTGTGCTGTAAATCGTGCATACAACTCCAATCTAACAACCCACGATTTTTTATGGATCCTTGAAAATTGCAAAATTATGGTGCAATTACCTACTAACAACCCCTCAGAAAGGCTTAGGATTGAGCATATGTTTAGTGTCCGATCCTTTTCTTTTGAATAGTTTATAAGAAAAATAAACTTAATGATGAGTAAACTTATATTTTAAATATGATTTCTACACATATATGAGTATTTATTGCATGCAATATATATTAGGAGAAACATATCGTGTGTGATTGCTCGTGTGAGACAGAGAGGTACCAACATGTGAACCTTCTCTCTTACACGTGGGTCTGTACAGATTAATAATTAGGTAGAAACTAGCATGACATGTGAGGCCAAACTAATAGAAGAAATATAATTAACCTAGGCTATACAATTTGTTCCAATGACATGACATGTCACGTGAGTGCTACATCTGTGCCACGTTATTTAAAGCCTCTTTGAAATGGTCCTACCGAGTATTTGTCCGGATTTAGCCATCAAAGGTGCGCCTCAATTGATTTTGGAGCCAAGGGTAAAAGTTACACTTCCACAAATTGTAGAGGGGGGCAGAAAAATGAATTGTAAAAATAGATGGATGAAGTAGATATACTCCCTCCGATTCCTTAAAAGTTACCGTTTTGGATACCATCGCCGTCTACAGAACATAACTCCGATCACTAATTTATATATAGTGTATTTATAAAAATTAATAAAACTATGACAAATGCATGTGATTTTTATATATTCAATCCAAATATCTAAAAATATATCAACAATCAAACTTTAAAAGTTTGACTTTACCCATATAAAAAATGACAATTTTTAGAAATTGAGGGGGTATCATCTATCATGCGTAAACTACATCCGTACAATTTTTGCGGCGAGCATATGCTTCGATTTCAATGGCTGAATTGTATAACACTCTTCCGCTTTGATCGATCGAGATATTGTTTCTACGGAAGACAAAACTTGGATGTTACAAATGTCCACACAGCAACAACACACGTCAGTTTCTGAATCCTACTCGAGAAATCTCCACCTATACACAAGCTGTTCTATTCTGTTCTGTGTAAAATTGACTTGCTACGTTCTTACGTACGTACACCTCCTGGTCATCGGCACAGCTGCACCACCGTGTGCTGCTGCATGATGAGCACGGACCCCATCTCCAGCGGTCGTTGGACGCGAGGATCTCCGCCACGGGCCCCAACTCCCCGCCGGCCTCCGCCCACCGGTCCAGGCCGGCCAGCAGCTCCACCGGCTGCCGCCCTCCCCGCCCCACGACCACCAGCGAGAACATCCCTGCCATCCCGTCCAGCGTCTCCACCACGTCGGCGGGGCTCTCCACCACCTTCTCCACGTATATGGCCAGCTCCCTCGACGCGTACCGCTCGTAGAACCACATCAAGAATCGCTCGTCCACGTCCCCCTCCTGCCGCGCCACCTCCATCTCGCCGCCGCCCCTGCCGCGGGACGTCACGCTGTCGTACGTGCTGCGCTTCACGAACCGGAACACGGTGAGCCCGATGTTGGGGTTCTCGGCTAGCCGCGCGGCCAGCGACACGGCCTCCCGGTCGTCGGGCCAGCCAAGGAACACGGCGGCCGCGACGTGGGTCACCGCACGGTCGCTGCACGGGTGCAGCAGCGTCCTGGTGCTCGTGTCCACGCTGCTGGGGACCTGGAAGCTGGCGCCGGTGTTGCGGTAGGGGCGGTCGACGAGGAGCCCCACTGTGCATGGCGCCCGCTCGAGCACGCCGTGGTTGAGCTCCCGGCGCTCCTCGAGGCGGCAGGCCATCTTGCCGTCGTAACGCTGCTCCTTGTAGCAGGGGAGGAGGAGCATGGTGGCGTGCGTGTCCTCCGCGCACCGGCGCACGGCATCCGCGTCACGGGACGCGCTGCCGCCCACGGCGTCGATCTGCCGGAAGGCGATGTCGGTGGCGCGCGAGTACAGGTCGACCACCGTGTTCATGTTCGTGATGGCGTCGCGGCCGACAACTTCGTCGTCGTCGGGGATCTGCTGGTGGTACGGCGTCGCCGGCGCCGCGGCGCGCTTCTTGTGCGCGCCCTCGAACAGGTGGAGGACGTGCACGGCGGGCTGCGTCTCCGGCTCCGGCACCAGGAGCTCCACCAGGCTGAGCAGGCCCGGTGTGGCGTGCGCGCTGTGGGCGCAGACGAGCGTGCGCAGCTCCTGCTCGGGGCCCAGCGACTCCACGGCCTGGTGGCTCGTCGCGTACGCTTCCTTCTCCTTGCGCAGCACCACCGCGGCCGCCGGACCAGCGATGAGGGTGCTGGCCAGGTTGCCGATGATCATCGCGTACAGCGCTTGCTCCGCCCACACCTGGACCAACCAGAACGATGATCAGAATGTGGCTCTCACGCGCATATTTATCTGTCACTTTTTAATTAGTCAGAGCGTCTAAAAAATAGTTACAGGCGAATGATTTTGAATGTTGATTTTCTATCTAGCGGTTGATTAGATTGTTGTATCTTTTTAAATGTGCAACTTTAGTTCTATATTTCTAGATTTAAATCACATAATTTTTATATAATTATAGATTTAGTGATGTGTGTACAATTTATTAGATAATCGAAAAAGAGCAAATCCATTAATTAGGGAATGTCTATTTATCAGTTACCTGAATTTTTTTTACATCTCAGTCACTTTTTAGACTTTTAGATCAACATCCAATCATCTCATCCACGTCTCACTCCACATATAACATACAAACTAAAAATTACACTAAGTTTTCACTAAAGTTGCGCACTTTCAAATATTATAATTTTAGACCAAGTGGTGTGTAATTTTCTAAAATTACACACTTTTAATACTATAATTTTAAACGACTGAGATTTACAAAAAATTTCAGGCAAGATTTAGCCAACACGCATTAATTATTACTCCTACTGATTTGGCGAACTTCATGTTCATGGTGTCGACGTGGCACTTGACGTTGAGCAGGACGCTGAAGCGGAGCGCGTCGCAGAGCGGGATGTTGATGTACGCAGAGGCCACCGCGGCGCCGATGGCCTTGCCGATGAGGCCGAGCAGCATCATGAGCACGCCGGGCACGATGATGGCGCCCGACATGGAGTTGAAGTCCATCGCATCCCGATGGTGACGAAGTAGAAGGGGAGGAGCAGGCCGTTGACGGTGGGCGAGAGGGCGTCGGCGACGGACCGCGCCGCGGGGCCTTCCCTCGGGAACGCCAGCCCCAGCACGAGGCTCGTCGGCATCCCGTCGAAGCCGAGGTGCTGCGGGATGTTGCCGACGAACCAGATGGCCATGATCATGAGCACCAGGTTGCGGGTCCCCACGTGGTGCTGCCCGACGTTGCGCTGGTTGATGCTCGTCACGGCGGGGCGGACCAGCCACAGCGCGACCGCCGCCGCGGCGAGCGCCAGGCAGCCGCCGGAGAGGCCCTGGCTCTTCTCCTTGGCCATCCTCGTGGACGAGAGGACGCTGTCGCCGAAGACGCAGATGATGTTGGTGGCGATGGCCGCAGCGACGATGAGCCGCCCGTTCTCGGTTACGGTGAGCTTGAGCTCGCCGGCGATCCGCGTGACGGCGATGGACGAGGTGTTGGTGAGCGCCACCATGAGCGTGGCGGCGAGCAGCTCGGGCGTCCTGACTGGGGAGTGCATCATGCTTCCGTACATGCCGCTGGAGAGGATGGCGGCCACGAGCAGGCCGGCCGCCACCGTCGCGTAGGTGAAGGCGACGCAGCGGCGCATGGTGCTCCGCAGCGCGGCGATGTCGGTGTCAAGGCCCACGAGGAACATGTAGAGGAGACGCGCCGCGGAGATGTAGCCGTTGTACATGTCCTCGACGTTGTCCACGTCCACGTGCACGATGGCGTTGCGCAGCCCCATCCCGCCGATGACCACGCCGGCCTACCCAAGCATGCAAACGCATAGGTACGAATCAACACACGCACGCATGCATGCATAGCTAAGATTGACGAAGGAATGTGAGTTTCGAGGATCTGGGAGATGGCGGTGGGCTGGTTGTAGCGGCGGAGGAACAGGTGGAAGAGCTTGGAGAGGAGGAGGACGGAGAGGGCCTGGATGACGACGAGGAAGAGCGTGTCCAGGGCGATGCCGGGGATGGGCGTCCACCCCACCCCGTCCACGCCGCGCGAGCACGAGTAGTAGTTCAGGTAGAGTTTGCGCATCTTGCCCCCGCCTCGATCGGCAGTCGCCGGCAGCCGCCGCCGAGGAGCTTAGCTTAGCTCCTGCGGGCCCTCGATCGGTACGTACGCGCGGCGCGCGGTTGGTTGGCCGGCGAGGCTCCTCGCTTCCGCGATTCGTCAGAGGGCTGCTTCGTCTTGCATGCGTGGTTGTGAGAGACCTGGAAATTTTGGAGGGATGGCCATGGTTTTCGTGGCGGTGGCCGGGGAGGAGACGCCATGCCCGGAATAGGCATGCACTTGCGCGCGTGTTTCAAATAAAAATGTAAAGTAAAAAATGAAAAGGGCTTCATTGTAAAAAAGTATGTGTGTTCAGGGGTTGTATTGATAATATATTAAGTAGAAGGGTTTGATTGAGTAAACGTACAAACAGTTGTTGGGTTTTAATCCCGTAAAAGAAAATTTCGAAAAGCCGATCGACCTCGTCGGCGGCGGCGACGCGCGTGGCGAGGAGGACCAAACCGCCGCTGCCGCGACGACGCCCGTGGGAAGGAGGACCATGGCGTCGTGCTTTCCAGCAGCTTCGCCGACGTACATATGTAATGACCCACTCCACCCATCGCCTCTCCCCGCTTGCCCGTCCCTTTCGCGTCTGTCAGAAAATAAATTCGCGTCCTCGCACCTCTCTCCGCCGCGCGGATCGCCGTCGGCGTCTTCAAGGATTCTCCACGCAATGCTGAAGGATTTCGATCGATTCCAAGCAGACCGGGACTCGTAGGTCTTATGAGTTACAGCTGGTTATGAACTGGGAGTGTCGTTGGACAGTTGATTCATCATGTTACGTCTCGTCGCGAGTTATACGTGTGTTTTAGTCGATTCGTCGCTGTGCAGATTGGATTTGGGATATTTTTTTAAAAAAATTTGGGCTCAGCCTGAGCTCATCAGCGTTGGGGTTTCATCAATCAAGCTGTAACCAACCGATTTGGGCAGGTTTCGGCCGATCCACCACCTCAACTTTGATCTGATTTTACATGTTGTATGTACGCCATGATAGTTTCAGCCTATGTTTTCGTAGTTACTACTCGGGTTCACGTTGGCATTCTGCATGCTTTAGCTTTTGAATTTGGGCGTGTTTGTCAATTTCGAATGAGATTTTAGGCCTGCTTTTCTTACCGTAATTTTCGTTATTTGAATAAGGCGTGTTGATCCTAATCCTTTTGAGCTTCTCAACCTATTTGTTGTGCTATCATGGTATCACCTATTTCAACCTATTTGTTGTGCTATTTAAGCCTAAGTGTTCTTAGTTACTACTTGTGTTCTTAGTTATTTGAAGAAGGCGTGATGATCCTAAGCATTTTGAGCTTGTCAACATATTCATTGTGCTATTACGGTATCACTTCATGACTGTGGATCAAGTTTCTATCTTGTACATTAACATTACGCCTCAAAAAGTTGAGCATGCCCCCATCAGTTAAAAAAAATGCAAAAATTCCTCCGCCATGCCGTTTATGTTCACTCAGTCTCTCAACTTTGAAGTATAGTTTTTTTTCTATGCATAACTCTGTCTTAACATGGAGATGTTATCCAACTTAAAATTTTCACAAGTTCAGTTGCCTGATACCCAAGCTCTTCTGCACTATTCATTTTTGCTGTGCAACCTGTAATCGAGACTTCTATGATTGGAGCAACACCCAATTTCAGTAACATCATTTCATGTCATGTCGTTGTTGGTGCTATTGGTTTCTGTCTGCACGTGGAGATTTCCAATAAAAACTTTGGGACAATTCTTGTACGTGTTTATCTAGGGAGAATTCTAGTTTCAGTCTCGCAGAGATGGTGTTAGGCTGGAGTAACATTATTCTCATAACATCCTATTTGGTAGCTGCTGATTTGTTGTTTGTTGAGCTCATCATATGATTTTTGCAGATTACAGTATCAATCTAAGCCTAACGTCAAACCATTGAGGACTGTGATCATATTTCTGGAACCTTGGCCTGGGGTGCTGCAATATATTTGTGGTAAGTACTTGAGTTCATTCCTGTTGTGCTAGTTGTTACTACGTTGATAAGATATCCACAGTTAACTATATGAAGTATGAACTAAATTCAGATTAGTAGCTAGTAAAAGAAACGAGGATTTGGAACTGTGATCGTAAATAATAATCCTACTGCAGCATCCATTTTTGTCTGTATATTGTTGTTTGACTTCAATGTTTACCGCCTGGCTGAGCATCTGTGTAACTTAGCTTGTCCCTTATTAGTAGGGGCTGCAGGCTAGGCCTATCCAAATTTCTCTGCATCAATGATATCCTAACTGGTAGTCAGCTAACAGCAGTGCATCTATGAGCTTCCAGAAAAGTGGGACTTCAAAGAAGACCATAAGTTGAATACCAGCAATAGCAGATAATTAAGGTGACCGCATATGGATGATTTACAAAAGGATATGGTTCTTGTGGAGAGCACAGCGTTGCATTCACATTGTTCAAAATCAGACTATTGTAAAGACCATCTAAACAAGTCATTGTTCAGCAAAAGAACAGCACAGAAATGCACCATTGAAAAGGAACAACAGTATAACAGGTGAAGTAGATAACATTAGCTGCGCATGGTTGGTCCAAAGGTGAAAAGATAATGGACCTTATTGTATGAGCATGTGAAAGTGGGGAGGTAGATAAGACGACAACAAAGAAGCTGCAAATGACCTGATAGAAGCATGTTATAGGTTGGTTGACGAGCCCCCCCTCTGTGACTCAGGAACATCGTCTTCATTACCATCAAACTGGGTGGGTTTGCTTGAGCCATCCGATTTGATGTTACTTCTGTTGTTTTTCACTTGCTGAGTATCAGGGGAGGTTTGTTCTTCAGACTCTTGTAAAGCTTGTCCTGGAGTTTTTCCACTGTTCCGATCAGCATTTGTGAGAAGTTCCCTTTCCTTAGGTTGCTCGGTTTCAGACACTGGCAGCGCAGCTTCAGAACCTTGCTGCCCATTGTCTTGCAGTGATATACTGGACTTATCACCTTGCAGTTGCTGCTCTCTCATACTCTTCTTGGGGGCTGATGGTAGCATTTCTCTGGATGTTGCTGAGCTGCGATAATACACTGTTTCATTGGTTTGCTTGCCAATATCTTGGACATCTTTAGATGATATCGGCTGGTTCTGGTCAGAATGAATTTGCTTCTTGGATGGTCCAGCAGCTGATGTTGCTTCAGCTTGTTCAGTGTTATTTTGGTTGGCGTTTGCCAAGAAACCTTTCTCTTTGGACTTGTCAAATTCAGTGACCAGTGTTGCATCACCACCTTGCTTCTTCTTGTTCTCTGCTGGCTGAGCCCTGGATTGATCACTTGACAGCTGCTGTATTGATGCTCCATCACTGTATGCTTCATTCATGTTTTTCTGCGACCTCATTGGTAAAGGCCCTGCAGCAGGTGCTCCAGCATTCTTGGGGGCCCTTCCAACAGGCTGCTCATCTGGTGCCATCGTGATGGTTTCATCAGCTTCAGCAATACCATCCCTCGCGTTCCTTGTATCAGAGAAAGAAGACAATGGTGGAGCTTGGTCTGACACTTGATCTGTGTTATGACATTGATAAGCCCACATCAGTCCACACATCAAAACATAGATTACAAAAGTTCGTGTATAGGATTTCTCCCCTTAGGACAGGGACTCCTAATTCTAAAGGAAAATTGTAGCTAACTTTAGACTATGAATCAGCTATTCCAATTGGCATCGAACTACAAGTCTATAACTGCAATTGGTGAAATAAGAAGCATTCTAATAATATGAGATATGAGGAAGGTTTTATCAGGGTTGAAAATGCTGAAGTGTCAGTGCAAATGCAGCATTTTCCTATACTATATTAGGATTTTGTGGGAGATGATTGGTGCATGAAACTCATTTGGAAATTTTGGAACTGCTATTTGTTGGTGTCTGGTTTGAGGTAACCGCTTAGTGCTGCTATATTGCCTGGCCAGTGCTGCTGGCCATGCATACACGCGGGACACCATTTCATCAGATTGGACAAGCAACTTTTTCTTCAGTGGAGGCTACTTTACCTGATGTGGTATGACGTTGGTTGTCAGGAGTTGCTGCTGGTCTCTTTGGCGTGGTAGGCATACCTCTTGGATCAGCGACTGAAGGTTTTACTGCCTCGTTTTCCCCACGAGCATCAAGTACACCCCCCTGGAGAGCTGTGGTAACACTCCTTCCATAAGATGCTGGTGGTGCAGGTGGTGTTGCATTTTCATCAGCCATTGCTATATTGTCTGACTCATCTCCAGTGATGCCATGTAAGGTAGGAGTTACCCCTTTAATGGATTCAGTTGTTTGTTGAGAACTTGAAACTGATTCTTGACTTGGTGGGGTTGATGCTGAAGTACGGCGAGTGTCAGAAGGTGGTGCCTGCCTTGGTGCCACTGCTGGTGCTCTTTCATACATGGCGCTCTTGTCTGACTGTTCAGTTGAGGTTTTCTTTGGTGTGCTTTGCTGTGCTCTCCTGCCAACATCTGCTGTTTTGTCCAACTTATCAATGCTAGGACCACCAGGAGCTCCTTGTTGGATTGGGGGAGGAGTAGATGCGTGCTGCCATTGATCAGTGGTGGATAAGTGGGCTAAGTCATCATCTTGAGCAGCTCCATTTGACGATGCAGAAGCACGCCAAGCACCAGTTGTTGGTGATTGGCTTGGCACCGGTGGTGCTGGTTGTTGCTCATTGATGGATGGTGATTTTCGTGGCTCAGTGGCACCACGATCATCAGGAGCCATTCCTTCTTTTGGTGGTGAAGTGGCTCTCCTTTCATCAGCATTGGTTGGAGTGTCAGGAGCTCTTGTGCCGGTTGATGGAGTGCCATCAGTTTTTTCATCAGCCGAGATGTTACCAGCTTGCCCTTTTCTGTCTTGCACATATGAAGGCTTCTTATAAATGGAAGGTGTTTCATCCTGTTTTGGAGGGGCTTGCAAATCTGTAGACTGTGGTTTGAGTGCTTCTGCATCACTTTGCTCAAGCATTTTCCTTAGCCTCTTAGTTGAGAACTGTTCATCTCCATCCATGGCACCCTTGGTATCTTCATATTCTGCTTGCAATGGTGACAAGTCAGATACTTTCAGATCAGTAGGTGGTGCTTTAGATTGCTGAGGGATATTTTGGGAACCTGATGGTAGTTCCCTGGTTGGTGCTGATGTAGCTCTCTTTTGATCAGCCTCTCTAGCTTCCTTTGTGATGTCTTTGGCATCGCGTTGTCTAGCTTGTGGTGCAGGTTCACCTTGAACATCTTTGGAAGTGGATTTGTCAGTATCGGTTCTCTGAGGCATTTTACTGGTGGTAGGAGGGGTAGCTGGGGTAAAGAAGGTTCTAGTTGGGCTTTGGACACTGCTAGGTGATTTCTGAGTGGGTTTATCAGGGGTAATTTCATGAGGAGCTTTGACTGATCCTGGACTTGGTTTATCAGGAGCAAGTGCTTCACCAGTCTGACGAGCTTCAGATATCCTGTCAGAGGTTTTCGAGGCTTCTCGTGGAGTAGGTTTGGTAATAGGTTCTGCCTCATCAGTATGGTTGTTCGCCTTGTAGAAATCAGAGACATGGAGCTTATTAGGAGCTTCTTTGGATGATCTTTGACTGGGTCTGGTTGGAGATGAGGCATCTTTGGAGGTGGATTTATCAGTATCGGTTCTCTGAGGCTTTTTGTTGGTGGTAGGAAGGGTAGCTGGGGTAAAGAAGTTACTTGTAGTGCCCTGGACATTGCTAGGTGATTTGTGAGTGGTAGAAGTTCTTTGCTCTGAGGGTGGTGGAGTTCTTTCGGGGGCAGCAAAGAAGTTACTTTCTTTTCTTTCGATAGCTGGAGGTTCACCATGGGAGGTTGTTTCAGCAGGAAGAGGTTGCTCTTCCTGTGGAACTGTGAAAAACGAGGACGAGATAATACCGCCGCTGGGTGGTGGGACCAGTATTGTCTGTGAATCTGTGCGAGGCTGCTTTCGAGGGTCTATGCGAATGCTGCGGGCACCAGATGTTGGCAGAGGTTCCCACTGTTGCTGTTGCTGCTGCTCAAATTCCTCCCATTGGTGCTGCTCAAATTCCTCCCTTTGGTGCTGCTCAAATTCCTCCCTTTGGTGCTGCTCCTCCACACTCTTCATATCCCTCACCACCTGCTGCCAAGAATCTCGGGCGGAGATAGCATTCCACCACCTCTGCACGTTCTTCCTCGAGTCATACAGGTACGCGAACTTTTCGGATGTCACAATGTGGTGGGTGTTTGGTAGGTGAACAAGGTCAGCAAGGGTGAACTTGTTCCCAGCAAGGAATTCACTCTCGCCAAGCCTTTGCTCGTAGACTTCCAGGACTTCTTCTAGCTTTCTCTTCTCACGGTCGATATCGTCAATGCCTTCATCATGCAAAGGAAAGGCCAGGTGGCAGAACAATGCCCGGCTCGGAGGATCGAAGGCATGCTCCTCATGCCGGAGCCATTGTTCAATGGATGCCCTCTCAAGGACATCCTTCCCCAGGAGGAAAGGATACCCACGCTGTTGGTAGGTTTCTGCTATATAGCGGCAGATCGCTCTTGATTCTGCAGTTTAAAAGATAGGTCAGTTCGCAACTCTGCATTCTAATTGAAGGTGCATCGTTTATTATTCTGGTTTCTGGGGAGTTAGTAAGGAACTCCTACATAACTTCGCTTCGAAAACTGAGAGAATGTAGTTATAATTCATATGATGAGTACATTGAAAGAAACAACATTTTATTTTGGCGACTTTTTTTTATAAATATTATTTTTAATTTTTTTTATTTAGAATTTATAGGTTTATTTGAAAAAATCACAAAACTAGCACCCTGTCGTCTAACGGTCGGACGACAGGAGGCTTGTCGTCCAACCATTAGACGACAGGGGGCCAGTCGGCCATTCGTGAAACCACAGGAACGATATCCCAAGCTACTGTAGCAGCGAGTACTGTAGCAGTAACAGTACTCGTATCTTTAATTTTTTTTTCTTCTTCCAAATCATCTCGTGCATTAAATCTTAGTAGAAAAATGGATCATTTACAGGCCCATGTATCTACGGGTGCGATCGGATTTCAAATCCGTGCGCCGGTTTTTGAATTGCTATAAATTTGAGTTGTTTTTATCAAAATTTGGGTAAAAACCACTCAAATTTATAACAATTCGAAACCCGGTGTACGGATTTGAAATCCGATCGCACCCGTGGATACATGGGTCTGTAAATGATCCATTTTTCTACTAAGATTTAATGCACGAGATGATTTGGAAGAAGAAAAAAAAATCAAAGATATGAGTACTGTTATTGCTACAGTACTCACTGCTACAGTACTCGGGGATATCATTCCACCGTTGAACATAGGTCATCTCGTTTCACAAATGGCCGACTGGCCTCCTGTCGTCTAACGGTTGGACGACAAGCCTCCTGTCGTCCAACCGTTAGACGACAGGGTGCTAGTTTTGTGATTTTTTTAAATAAACCTATAAATTCTGAAAAAAAATTTAAAAAATAATATTTATAAAAAAAGTTCTATTTTGGCACCATGAAATCTTGGTAGCACAACCATGCTATACCAACGGTCGTTCACTAATTATGATTTTCGCTTGCTTGCATAGGAAATATACATTTTGTATTTTTTTTATAGTGTTTCTACTAAAGTGCTTCGTGAAGCTTTTCATTTTCCAAACCATGTTTATGAAACATGCAAATAGCCTTGCATTTCATTACAAACCATGATCATGGAACAATTTACTGTTAGTGCTCCATGCACACCTTGGAATGCACTGGCTTGCAATAACTTTTGATGAGCAGGGATCTGCCGACTATTTTCACTCTAACTAGCACATTGAAATGCAAGGGGGTGTAATATGGTAAAGCGCCAAAAGTTTTTGGAAACCAGAATGCTGAAGAAATATATAAGCAGAGCTTCTTTCTTTCTTCGCTTCTATTCTTTTATGTTATATTACCATCCATGGACTTTCTTGCTAAATCTTCTGAGATCACATGGTTATTGATTGCTATGTCAATTTTGTTTCGTCAGCAGGTTTAACTTTTTTCTGTACCAATTGTTTTTGCAGGGCAGATGCGCTAGGTGTAACCTGAATTCATCTCATTGGGTTCGGGTGGGTGTTCAACCTTTCTTAGCTACAAGGCATGTATGTTGAGACAGGTAAGCCTATCTCATTCTAGCATGTATAACTCGTAAAAAAACTAACTATTTCCTTATAACCACGCAAGCTTAAAGAATCATGGAGTGCACCTCAACAAATTAAGATGGCTGGATTATGTAACAAGCGGTGTTACCTTGTAGAAATGTGGGTCCATCATAGAATGGAACTGGAACACTCCTCGTTGCCTGAAGTGGCAGAGAAGAACAATAGAAACTTGTTATGAGATAAGTTGCATAGACTCAAGAAAATGCTGCTTCTACAATCTGGTTGTTCGAAAAAAACTGATACAGCAAATACCTGGAGTCTGAGTATGTCCTTGTAAGAGTCTTTGACAGTTTCAAACTTGACATCTTTCTCGTACAGGCATGCAAGCACCCTCGACACATCGGGTAGGATCATGGATTTCTCATGGTACACCTTCACAACAGGAGCTCCTGCTCCGGTGCTAAGCCCTGCCATGACGGCAAGAGCTCAGGTTGCTGGTTGAAGAACGGGATGATACGGTATGCAAGTATGGTAACCCCAACCTTATTTTTTTAATATAAGAAGGTCCTCTGCCTCCATGAAGAAGCAAAGAGAAGATGCTTAAAGTGAGAATCTAGGAAAAAAGAGGTAACGAGATGATAGAATTAGATATAGGACTAGAAATAAAGAAAAGGAAAAGACGAGGGAACAAAGGGGAGAAAAGCAAAAGGTAAAGTAAACTAAATCTGGAGGATTTGGACTGTGCTCTTTAGGTATTGGTACCATAAGCTGACAACAGCTTCAGGTGCATGCTTAAAGGGAAAGGGTAAAAGAATTGAAAGTTGCTTCTTGGACACTACCAATTTTAGCAACAAACAATATGATCGACTGTAGGGGAGGATATATAAAATGCACTGCTCCATTGGCTGGGCTAGATAGCTTTATTCATTCCTTGCCCCTTTAACCAAAGGAAATGCAAAATGCCGGTACGGGAGCACACAAGTTCTGTCTAAGAAGGCACGTTTGGCATCCGACATATATGACCCTGTGCCCCTGTCTGTACCAGCCTACCAGACAAACTGGATGGGTGATGGGCATCCAGGGTGCCTTTGTACCACCAGTCTAGGAGGAATCAAATCTTCGAAGAGATGATACCTTAGCAAATACTCCCCAATGATAGGCTATCTAACTAGCGTTGCTATCATGCTGTCATGCTATGTGTTGGTTTTTCCTAGCGGAGGCGGTACGGTAGAATCTATTCCGACAGATGGGGATTGCGGTGTGAGGCCAGGGAGGAGGACGGAAGAGGTGCGGCTAGGGCAGGGAGGCCCAAGGCGCATAGGAACATAATTAGACTTGTTCTAATTCTTGCTTGCGTCATATGACAAGTGGCTCTCTCATTATATAGAGCGCTGCCTTATACATTGACGTAACTGAAATAGACCAGAACTCTATCTAATAGAACATGAACGGGACTCTTCCTCCCCTATCAATACAATTATCAGAGAACTAGACTCTTTTCTAATTTGAAACATGCTTGAATCCTAAGCTGGTTTGGTCTCCACCTATACCGTCGGAGCTTCCAGAGTTGGCTGCAGAGGGGTGTGATCGGCGACACGTATACGTCTGGCCGTAGATGACATCTCTTCCCTCCTTGGGAAACAACTCGTTCTCGAGTTGAAATGTTGGATATTGCTGCTTGAAGTCGTCGAGCGGCACCCAAGTAGCTTTAGTTGGTGGCAACCCCACCCATTGAACGAGGACTTGGCGTGTGCCGCGGGCAAGGCGACCCCACAACACTAAGTAGGGTGATTGCAAGACGTGTCAGTCGGTCATTGTTGTAGAGTGGGAGTCGCTGATGGAGGCTCGCCGTGGAATTTCTTGAGGACATCGATGTGGAAGATGTTGCGTACGCGGTGCTTGTAGGCAATTTGAGGCAATATGCAGCCTTGACAATGCGCTTCAACACTTTGAAGGGTTCGTAGAATTTGGGAGATAGCTTGCCGCTGGAGGAGCCGGGTAAGGAGGTCGCATCCCTGTGAAGAGTGTGTAGCAGCCTGAGCCAGACCCAGTCGCCAACCTAGTAGGAGATGTCGCGATGATGAATGTCGTAGTAGAACTTGACGTGTTCTTGGGTTTGGATAGGCGCTCCTTGACATCATGGAGGAACTGGTTACGGTCAACCAACACGCTTTCAACCGCCGGCAATGGTGCATCACCCTTCTCATAGGAGCGCATAGATGGAGAAGGACAACCGTACACCACTTGGAATGGAGTATTCCGAAGCGACGTTTGATAGGTTGTGTTGAAGCAGTACTCCGCCCAAAGAAGCCAACGGAACCATTGCCGTGGCCGGTCCCCGGTGAGACATTGGAGGTACATCACGATCACCTTGTTAGCTGCTTCTAACTGGCCGTCGGTCAGTGGGTGAAACACGGAGCTGAGGCGGAGCTGTGTGCTAGAGGGACGGAACAATTCTTGCTAGAAATTACTTGTGAAGACCGGGTCCCAATCGCTCACAATGGAGCTAGAAATCCCGTGCAAGCAGACCACCTCCTGAAAAAATGCGTGCATAATTGAAGTCACCGTGTATGGACTCGCGCCGAAGATCGTTAAAGATGGTGAGGCGGGGCGATGAAATGGCGCACGCGGCGACCTCGTTCTCCTCAGCACCGTGATAGGGCGTTGGCCACCACATTGGTGCACCCAGGCTGACATATTAGGATTTCTTTTTGAGAACAGCACATTTCTCTCCGTGAATGTAATGTGCTACAATCATGCAATATAGGTCAAATCATGGGATATTGAAGTCGGTGCAATCTTCTCCCAGAGTGAACTGGGTGGAGGTCTTGGTACGGCGTTCATGCACAACTCAGAACATGTAATGTTCCTGTACTCCTAAAAAAGATAAACTAATTAGTGTGGAGAGTGGATTGTTGCATTTTAAACCCTCAGTTTGATTGTTTCTTCTTTTTCTTTCGCAGAGCACAAATGCAAATTACATGGTTGCCCGCGCAGCCATGTTTAAAAAATGACATTGTGCATTTTTAAAAAATCTCGAAAAATTCATAGCAGCAGAGCATGTTAGAATATGTGGGCGCGCTTACAAAAATGTATGTTAAAATATGATCATATGTTCACTGTACAAAAGGACAAAAGATTGCACATTCAAGGATGCAATTGCTCAACAGATCGAGAGAAAGTGGGAAGGAAAGTCAGGACGGCGATCCTCACTGGACATTGGCTAACATGGCCTAAGGCCCAACCTTGCGGTCCACTTAGGTTTTTCCCGGTGTAGCTTTCAGCTACCATAGAACCATCTGAATTCTGACATCATTTGGCTAGACTTTTTTGCATCTTGACTATTTCTTCTACCTGCAGCTGATGACGGTGCACAGAAGGTCAGACATTGCAGGCAGAGCCGTAGAAACTTCTCCCCTTGGGAAATCAATGCACCGTTGAATCGAAACAATAGTTCGCTTGCTGCAGTCTAGTCATTCCACCCACAGAAACTGACCGGCGATTTTTGGCAGCTCCTTACACGTACGGCTGCACCCGTCAAGCAGGCATAGAGTGAGAAGTTTCTGAATTCGCTACGAAGTAGCAGTAGAAGTAGGTGTGCAGTGCCGGAAGAGGGAAGCTTAGGCGTTAAGAGAGCGAGCGGGTGAGGCAAAGGAAGGAAGCGGGACACGGCGCGTTGGCCCCCAACCACCGCAAGTTTCCATCACCCGCGTGCTGGATGGTCTCGGTTCGTTAGCATTTATGCTGCTGCACGACGTACGTACGCAGCTGCCTCTCCCGGCCTGCCCCCGTGGACTCGTTCCTCCAGGTAGATTGCTACGCCAAGCTAAACTTACTTGCCACGTGGGATTTCGCATTAGTACGCGGCGCAGAGACGGTGGTTTTCCGACTTTTCTAAGAGAGTACAGGGTCTACGCACAAAGCCCACTCACGCCACCACACGTGTCGCACAATAGTGAGGAATCGCACAATAGTTTCCAACTTAGGGCAACTTTAACTGCTCGGTGTTTCGCAGGAGAAACTACAACTCCCACAGAAACATTAAAAAATCATACGAATTAAAGAGACCCTTATTGTCACTGTTCGAATGTGCCTCTGAGATCGATCCAAACAATTGAAATTCGAACTACCATCGTATCCTTTAATCATCGAACTGTGCAAATTTCAGAGCAGTATGGAGGACTAAGATTGCACACATACACCCACAGGCCACATTTGCAGGTGGTTTTGCATTTTCTGTGGTTGGCAACGAGTTGTAAGCTAACAGACATACAGGATGGGAGTTGTAAGCTAACAAAATGAGTACATGACTGAGGTAGGTAGATTGGTAGAAAAACAAAAAACGGAAGCTTGCGTGGCAGCATGACCGCAAACGGTCCATAGCTGACCTGGCAAGCCAAGCGCACCGGACAAGTACGTCCTCCAATCAGCTAATCCCCATTTCTGGGTTACTCGTGAGTCTTCAACTAATTAATCAACGCGCTTTGTAATATCTGCCCCTCCTAAATCATATATAAAAATCTTCGAGCCCACCATAATCCTTCGTCATCAGTTCGAACTCGATCGATCAGCACCTACCACCATTTCGATCCCCTTATCCAATCAATACACCCGACATCCGATCGATCCGTACCAGCGAGTGATCCATCGAGCAACCATGGAGGCAGCAGCAGCTCGCGCCGATGCATTCTCCTCCGGCCCGCACGCGGCCGCCTGGAACGCCGGCGGCGGCAGGAGGAGCATCCCCCACCTCCCAGCTCGCGTCGCTGGCGCGGTCGTTCGCGGCGTGATCACCTTCGTCTTCGCCACAGGTCGGTGGAATGATTTGCAGTTCCTTGGCTTGATCCTGCAGCTGTCCTGTTTCTTCTTCGTTTCATCATGGACATGGTCGCCATGCTGATCTGTGGTGTTGTCTGTGCATGTTGCAGTGGGCACGATTCTCGGAGCCATCACGGGCGGGCTGATCGGGCTGGCGACGGAGAGCGGCCTGGTGCGCGGCGCGGGGATCGGTGCCATCTCCGGTGCGGTGGTGGCCATGGAGGTCGTCGAGAGGTCCATGGCCATGTGGCGCTCCGACGAGTCCGGCATCTGGAGCGTCCTATACGTGGTGCGTACCAAACCATGCATCTCTTAATCGTAACACGTAGCATGCAGATCAACCGTCTTGGCGCGCTTTTACTTTTTGGTTCTTGATTACTTTTCCGTGTACGTCCAACTGATCATCACGAACATAACAAGTTAGCACAGCTAATTAAACTAATCAATCTATTCGTGGTCAATTTCTTTCAGCTCGACGTGATCTGGAGCCTGCTGACGGGTCGGCTGGTGCGCGAGAAGGTGGATCCCGCCGTGCAGAACGCCGTCGACAGCCAGATGAACGCCGCGGACGGCTCGGCGCCGTTCAGGGAGGGCCCGCCGACGCTGTCCGAGATGTTCGAAGCGGGCACCGCCGGCATGGCGACCGACGCCATCGCCGAGCTCCCCGTGACGAGGCTCACGGAGCGGACCGCCGTGGACGGCTGCTCCGTGTGCCTGCAGGACTTCGAGGCCGGCGAGACGGCGAGGGGGATGCCGGGGTGCGGGCACACGTTCCACGTCCCCTGCATCGACGGCTGGCTGCGCCGGCACGCGTCGTGCCCGCTGTGCCGGCGCGCCGTCGACTAGCTGGGCTGCGTGCCTGTGCTTGCGTGTCTGCCCGATTCGTTAGGGCCGGTGTATAGTCAGCGGGTAAACGTGTCACGTGTGGGTACGTGTGTGTGGTGGTAGCTAGCACGGCACCCGCGCACGTTAGTTAGTTAGATGGGCTGGACTGACATGACATGTACGTTTTTTCATACCTTGGTTCATTTTCTTCATACCGTCCGTGTAGCAGCAGGCAGGTGATTGTAATTAAATTTGTGTAAAGAAGAGCGTTGTATAGCAAACACTGAGATTTTATTTTATTTTTTTGTCATTTTCCATTACTTCTCGTCTACTCATACTCCTGTATGTTGCTATCCCTCCCCGGCCCATGCTCTGCTCCACGCATGCAGATTTTCCATGGGCTGAATGCCGGGATCTGAGAAAAAGATGAGGAACGCATTGCCCAGGTGAGGCGCAGGAGCGGGGAATTAACAGAGGCCCTGCGGTTCCTCTCAAAAAAAGAAAATAAAAAAGAAGAACAGAGGCTGCAGCACAGCAGTGAACTGCAGCACAGTGCAGTGCAGCAGCAGGATCAGGTTCTCTTTGGCGGACGCACGCACGCCTCTCCGCGCCTTTGTCCAAAATCATTGAGCTTGCTTGCTTGGTAGCTTGTTCGGGGAATCGCGAAGACTCAAGACATGCCTTCACATCATTATTTTTTTTGTTAGGAATTTTAAGTAATAAACTGATCAAGCTTTCACATATATTTTTCTCTACATTTATCAGATCGACGCAATAGTGAACTGCCAAATCCTCCCAATATGGTAATTTTCAAATATTGATTTTTTCTTCCAGATGTCCTTCCTCAATTTATTCCCTTCTCAAATTCAACATCTTTATCCCTAACCATAGCATGGACCTCTTTAGGCTCTTGGGCTTTGGAATAAGACATTCCTTCATTTTCTGTCGAATTCTAATGTCATATTGCGATATGGGTGATCTCTCTTTAGGAACCTTCAGTGGCGTATGTACATAGTTTTCCGCAACTTGCCAAGCCACACAACCACTGTGTCATCTCCGCAAGGAGCATAGGGTTTTCCTCCTTTTGTACTATAGCCCGACAGGTTACCGTACACAAGATAATCATTGACGGTTAAAAAAAAAGTCGTGTAACGTGAAGTTCTCACGCTTGTCTGCATCCATACCTTGACCTTTTCCTTCCACAATGTTTACATATCTTATACACATCAATGGCATGCCCTGGTTGCATAGGCCATTGGATAAGTATTGACATCAGAATGTACTTTCGCTTCATACACACCCATGGAGGAAGGTTGTAGGTATTGAGTTGCACGGCCCAAGTGTTGTGCCGACAGCTAAGCTTACCAAATGGATTCATTTCATGTACTTAGTACAAACTATATATTCCTTGTCCTTAGCGATGAATAGATACTTCCTATCAATGTTTCTCCACTGGATGGCATCAGCAGGATGTCTTAGCAACCCTTTTTTTTCGCCCCTCAGTGTGCCAACACATCATTTTCGCATCCCTCAGGTTCAAAAAGAAATGCTTCAGACGGAGAATTATAGGAAGATACCACACGACCTTGGCTAGAGCCCTTTTCGTCACCTCATTTCCCTCGTGTCATCATTTTGATTCTTGCGCTTTTTATATCGTGATCTCTTGCACATCGAGCATACATGTAAGCCTTCATACTCTTTATGGAATAAGATATAGTTGTTTGGACATACATGTATACTTACTATTTTCATTCTAGGGGACAAAGCACCTTCTTGGCTTTCTATGTGCTTTTAGTAACTTGTATGAGAGTTAACATCTCTGTGAAACCTTTTTTTGACCCACCCATTGCTTGCTTTCAATTTGAGAGGTTCAAGAACGGATAACAGCTTCGTGTATTTTGACTTGCAATCCTCGTATAAAGGTTTCTCTGAGTCCTCCATCAAATTCAAGAATTTATCATACTTTTTTCCTTCAAGGTCATTGCCTTCTATGTCGTGTAACATCTGCCCTAGATCCATATCATGAATGTCATTATTGGGTAACATATCCTCATCGGATTCAGAATCGACATCAATAGGTATCTCGTTGACTTCATTGCCTTCCTATATAATCTATTCTTCACCATAGCTGATCCAATGAGTGTAAACCTCCACAAAACCCTGACAAATCAAGTGGCCTTGGACCTTAGTTGCGCTTTTTCACATCTTCTTGTTCTTGCAGTCAATGCAAGGACAAGATATAAATCCGCCAGACCTTGATCTCAACATATAGTCCTTGACGGCTCTTATAAATCGAGATAAACCATTCAAGTACTCTTGGGACACGGTTACCGTACATTTAACTTCGCTCCATCTACGCAGTTGACACATATAATTAAAAAGCAATTAATGACAAAAAAAAATTAAGAAGCTAGCATAACAAACTATTATATATTATATAAACCTAAATTACCTATATATAATCATACCAAATGATTCACTAATTACCTATACTAATAACCCTAATTATACTAACTAATTAATCTTAACTTAATTTTTAACCATTTTCTATTTACATGTAATTAGTGATACCATTATCAATATAATCTCATTTGCTTACTTCTCTCCTCTCTTTCAAATTCTCCCTAATAAAACCATAAATCATAACTGTCGGTGTTACGGGGCTCAGGGTCCCCTAAACCGCTAGCAGAAGGCCCAACTTGACACCACGTCGCCAAGGACGTGGAAGTTAAGTGGAGGTCTTGGGGGCCCTCCCTGAGTACTGTTCCCACTCGACTAATTGAGGGGTGCCCCGAGTCGTCCATTAAGGGCGCTTCCGAAGCACCCAAGGCGATTTGGTCACCACACGGAACGAGCCAAGTAGAAGTGCTCGGGGGCTCACCCCGAGCACCCTAGCAGAAGGGCTCGAGGGCTCACCCCGAGCACCCTAGCAGAAGCGCTCGGGGGCTCACCCCGAGCACCCGAGGCGAGCCGGCCCCTGCTCAGGGCGTCGAGTGCCACGCCCAGATAATGGAGCGACCCAGTGGGCGTGCTCGGGGGCTTCCGGTCCCAGGAGCCCCGAGCATCCTTTGTGGGCCCCTCCTCAGTCCTCGTGGCCTGACAGGTGCAATTAATGCATGTGTCGGGTGCATTAAATGCCCATCTTCTCTAGGTCTTTGCGGACCAGAGGCGGTGTCCTGACCGGTTCCCATCCCCCCAAGTGATAAGCCTTGTCAGTTATCAGTCTTGGAGGGGATGGAGAGGTCTAACACCCTTTTTGACTTTGAGGGCGCGCCACCACGCGTCCATACGCATGCCCTCTGCACCTGGCCCGTGGGGCCCAGGTGGTTGCTGCATAGCCCATGTCAGGAGACGTCAAGTCTTCACCTCCTGGCGCGGTGCCATCATGATGATCCGGTTTCCAACCAAGGCATGACCAGCACTGTTCCGCTACAGCGAATCTTAACAACTGGCGTGGCTTGCCCATGCCCGATTCTTCCACAACAAGCATCATTGCAAGATATTTACCTTTCGGCCACTGTGGTGACCCCCGGATATATAAGGGGAGAACCGCGGCCATGCAAAAGGGGATTCTTCTGAGAGAGAATGGACCATTAGACAACACAACCCTAAACATCCGAACCCTAGAAGAAGAAGAACTGGAGCATCTGTGCTGCTAGTTCATTGTAATCTCTCCACATATTCTCAAATACACTCAAAGCAGGACGTAGGGTATTACCTCTCCTCGAGGGCCCGAACCTGGGTAAATCACACCGTGCCATCTCTAGTTTCCCATCCTGCCGAGCTCTAGCTCCGGCGTAGCTTCGTAGGTCTACGCCTCCCCGGTCGAATCCCAAAGGGGGTCCATCCGGACCACCGATACCGGCGTTTATACGTCGACAATAACCATAAAGCAACAATTATAATAAATACAAATTACTAACCTTAGACCACTAAGAAGTAGTAGATCTGCAAAAAAAACCTCCAAATCTGTGGTAAAGTCACCTTAAAATCGCCAAGTTGCCCAGTCGCAGCCACTCTTTAAACAAATTTAGATTTGAAAAAAATAAATCTGGGCCATGCACTCCTTATCTTGGTTAGAAGGTCATCACAAATAGATATTTCACTAATACTGTCAGTGATGACATCTCAGACGGGAACAGGAGAAAAACAATCAAAGATAACAACACTCATCACAGACAGGTCAAGAGCTTACCCGTCTGTGATAAACCATCTCTAACGGTTTGAAACAATTCGTCAATAATGAGTCGTCATCACTGATAGTTTTTCTTCATAGGGTTTTTATGTCCATCATTTTAGATACCTTTTATTCTAGAAGGATAAGGCCACTCATTAGTAATGAACCATCTATGATAACCTACAGCGTGAGTGAATTATTCTACGTAAAAGTTTCAAGGTTGATTACTCGGCCATACATGGCCGGTTGTTCTGGCCTTTTGTACATCACGTTTGTTGTCTGGCTGGTCGCACCTTGAGCCTCGTCACTCCCTGGGCCGGGATGTGGCTGCCCTGTACTGCATGCACTCGGGACCGTCGCTGCATGCAGCTATCAGTATTACTTATTGCTATGGCGATCTGTTGATCGATGAGGGAACAGCTTAGGCGCCGGCACGTCATTGTGGGCGCGCGCACCGTCCAGAGAAATGGCCGTCGGCTCGACGTGCGCGCGGCCTAGCTGCTTTCACCGCCAGCAGCAAATAAACGACCACGAGGATCGCGCGCAACTACGTAAGTACTTCATCCGTTCTAAAATATAAGTCGCGCACGTATTCTAAGATTTGCTATTAGACTTATAATATTTTGATTATGTGATATAAAAGTGATATTGTTGAATTCGTTTTTAAAAACACTTTCCAATGATATCATTTTTGTATCATATAACCAATATATTATGGACCTAATTGTAAATCTTAAAATACGTGCGTGATTTATATTTTGAAAGGGAGAGAGTATTGTACAGTATTGGCCCCGCCGGCTAATGCATGCATGGGGTAAGCGACGTGGACATCAATCCTTTCATCAGTCAATGCATGCAAACTGTCAGCCCTAGCTAGCCAGCCCTGCGTTTATATATACATGGGGTTCCTGGGACACCCACTGCAACAGCATCGATCTCTCTCTGGCCGATCTGCCTCGTCACGGTTAATTACACCATGCATCTGTTTACTGGCGTACTAGTAGTACGATTAGGTAACAGTTATTTGTATAGTTTGCTGTTCTCAGTGTTTTCTTTTTCCTTTTCTGGAGAAGAAAAGTTGTCAGTTGTCTACTACTGTGCATGAAACTTTAACCTGATGGATATGCGGCCCCCGGCCGGTCAGTGAACACGCATGGCCATACGATGTGTGAATATGCAGTGCGTAATGATCATCGCAAACTGTGCATGGTGCCACGCAATAACACTAGCTAGTACATATGCCATCATGTGCTAGCTGCTTCACGATATAGACCAGTCAATCGTCAGACGGACAGACAGACAGATAGAGCGACCATATGCGCCTGTATACATGCTATCGATCGGAGCTCTCGCTGCCGCTTACAGACGAGTCAGAATTGTCAAATCACAATTAGTTTCTCGACTCGTCCATACGAAATATCGTCATGAATGGGTTATCATAACCGTGCGTCGTGACATAGTTATCTCAGACGGATTAAGTCCTCATCCGTTTATAGTGAATATCTTTACAGACGAGTGCATTTTAGCCATCCGTTTATGATGTTAGATTATTATAGACGGTTCGTCTGTTTATGATAACGATCTTTAGAGGACACGTTTTTTTTTGAATTTTGACTAGCCTCATAAATTACTAGCTATGTCCTCAAAAAAAATAACAGATTTATACATTTACATATATCACACAACATAAATTCACAAAATAACATATTCCAATCATAACTAGACTTAACAATTGAAATTCAATCTCACAATGATAGATTTCAATCATAAGTAGACTTAATACAATTCAAATACAATCATACAGCATAAATTCTACTATATATCAACAAGTTTGAAACACAATTATTTTTTTAGTTGAACTATTTTCCTACACTTCCACTATAGAACTCGCCTTTGGGGTTTATGAACTAGGTATTGGTGAAGAAAGTAAAAATCGCTTGAATGCGCTTGAGTTCAGCTTTGTCTTGATGTCTCTTATTGTTGATGGACCATCCCGGACGCTAACAAAGATCGATGAAAATCACATATATAAACTGACATGTATGAACAAATTAATAGATGACAAACTTCCAAATCTACCTTTCAGGTGATAAAACTCGTGATCATCTCTATGTGATAGCAAATATAGAACCCACATGTCTAAAAATATTGTTAGTTCAAGAGGCATTAATGAGGCCGAAATGTGCTATATCAACATAAAAGCAAGGTTAAATTTGTGTTACAACTTGCACCCTTTGGCTCTCCCTCCACGAGTAACGTACTCGAGGAACGCCTTGTCAAGGACGTCTCGGATAGCATTTGGTGCCCAATAAAACAACGTGTTCCATTTTAGTATAAGGACTAGCAAAACCCAGTAAAAGCAACATATGTATGTCTTTGATGTCATTACAACAATGTTTTTTTGTAAACTTCGAAAAGAACCAATTTGCATGTAGGCGAAGATGATATGTTCCTTATTCTTTTGAGCCATCAATGCACGTGTGACGTAATCTAGAACAAATTGTACATTATCGTTGATGGCTATGTGTGTCACCCTAGCTGGGTCAAGAAAATGACTAGTTCTTTGTTCATCCTGGTTTCAATGTACATGTATTTATACAAAATAAAGGGCGATATTATATATTCTCAAATGTATAGGTATTATGAATATCTAGACGGTGATTGATTGAGCAGATTTATAGTGTCCGATATCTCAAAAGGTTTGTTTCGAGGGTGTCGAGGGTGAAGAGCTCGAGCAAGTCCTAGAAGTACACGTATAAGTACCCACCGATGTCCTAGTAGAATAAGTGCTCCTCCTTGAACCTGACGGAGATAAATTTTGGCATTTCTTGTCCAGGCTAAAGGTTGTTGGTTTGTTGCATGTACTAGTCATGTAATCTCTTACATATTGTTGTACAGGTTTGCTATTTCTTTCATTGGGATGAAGGGTTCTCCATTATTGAATTTACGAGCCAACAACATAAATGGAGATCATCTACATTTGTTGGAAACCCAAGAGACAGTGCCTTGGCACTCTTGCTGCTCCTCGAACTTTTGGCACCATTCTTGCTCTTGCCGCTCTTGTCGCCTTTAGCTTAGCTGCTACTCTTGCTAGCATAGGTATGCTTCACCGAAAAAGGCTTATCACGCATTACTAGCTCAGTCATAGTTGGCTTGGGAACTGCCAAAGTGTTAGCCTTCAGTGACACATAATGGTTCTATGAAGGTTGCCTGAGGTAGGGCCAAGGTGTTAGCTTGCTACGCTGCCGCTACTAGCTCCATCGAGCTTGGGTTCTGATGCCGGCCTAGCAAGAGGACTAGATCGATTGCGGTACGTTTTCCCTTATAAGTATTCCGAGGTTTATCGATCCTAAAGAAGTGAGGTATCGTGGATATGGTCACGGTGTTGAGATCATTTTTGAGAATTTCAATGAGTGCCGATGAGTGCATAGTGTGTCAATTTGAAGATAACGTTGTTCCTAAAATCATTTGTAAAGACATATGTTAGAACTAAACAAAACTGAAATTAAAAGTGCGTAATATGAAATTAGATTACTAATAATGATGAAGGATAGGCTTATAAGTTTACCTGTAGATCAGAATATAAGGGGGGTGTTTGGTTGGGCTGTGGCTTATTTAAAAGAAACTGTAGGCTGTAGGCTGTGAGAAAGCTACTGTCGGTTATCTACCATGGGAAAGTTGAGTTTCGGTTGTTTTGTTTGAGTAGAAAACCTGGGTAATTAATTGTCAACTACAGGGGCAATCTCAGCACAGCATCCCCAAAAGCCAAAAAAGCACCTCAAAAGGTGTTTTTGTTTACACTAGTTTTGGCTTATAAGCAGGAAAAATAGCTTTTAGATATTTTGTGTTTGGTTGGGCTTTTGGCTTATAAGCAGATAAAGCCACAGCAAAAGCCCAACCAAACACCCCATAAGTACGAATCACTAGCACAATAGTTATAGCATTGATATTCAAGATAAATAATCAAGTGGGCGACACGTCCAGAATTCACATATGCTGACATCCGCCTACTCAGATGATCTATTGTCCAACCCCGGTGTCGACATTGGCCGTGTCATCAGAATTATTAAGGCATAGCCAGACCAATGTTTAAAGCATTATGACTGTGCCGGGTCTCCCTAGAGGCTTCTCATGTTTCCCTACACCTCACATAGATGTCACTTCCGCTTCGAAGGTAACACGAGTTCTCCCCAATATTCACCTTGGACGCATATTATCAAGATGAGAATACGAGAAAAAATATCCAAATATGAGATAACAAATAAACATGATTCAATATAAATAAACTTAAATCTACTAAATTAATCCTCCTCCCAAAGCCTATGAGGAACTACTCACAACCAATAGAAATTACCAAGATCAAATCAATGAAGAACATCGCAACAAAGAGATAAAAGGAAAAACTACTTCGATTAAAATACTAAAACCGTCTTACAACCTTGCTTCTTGGCAATAGTAATGGAGAGGTGGCTATGGTGGTGGCAGCATGGAGTTCCTTCAGTGTTGTTCTTCTTGGAGTTGTTGCTTCCCACCTCCCATCTCTTTCTCCTCTCCTCTCCTCCTTTTATAGATCGGATGCATTGTTTAGGGTTTTCTAGAATCACCATCATGATTCTTCTCGAGACTTATTAATGAAATTTGGTCGGTTTGATATGGTGGCGCCATACGATCTTGGTACGACCGTGTGGTATGGGCGGCTACGGTCGTACCGTTGGTTGTCTGACCCACTAGTTGCTCTGTTCGGGGTCTCGTTTCTTCGTGGGCACTCCTCTTGACATGTAGTTTCCAAATATGTCAATGTATGCCCCTTTTTCTGGTGATCCTATACATATTGTCCAAAAAGAGAGATTTGCACAATCCAACTATAGGCAAGATAATCATTGGTATTGCAGAACAACAATCCACATAAGGTGGAAAGTTCTCTTTTATCTGCATCTTATATCTCTATCTTTTGTTCCATAGTGTTTTTCAGATCTTGCATCAATAGAGATAGATACACATTTATGTCGTTCCCAAGTTGCTTCGGCCCTTTGATGAGCCTGGACAAGAAGGTCGTACATACACAACCAAGAAAGAAGGTTGTACATACAAAGAGCCATCGGCCAAGTGTTATCTGATGCTCATGCTCTCAAAGGGACTTTGTTTGTACTCAATGCAAACCTTACATTCCTTAATTCCACACCACAAGTTAGAAACTTTCTATCAGTGTTTCTTGTGGAGATAAAGGCGACAAAGTCACCAAATGACATGGGATTTTATTAGTGGAAGGGAAAGGAAGAGGAGAAGCAATAGCGAATAAATCCGAGCATCGCCATGGATCCTGAAGGATGAAGGTGGCATAAGAACCACTATCAAGCCTCTTGAGTTTCTCCATCTCATCACCGTCAACACGATCAAGAGGAGGACGAAAAAGAAGGGACTTGGTAATGGATCTAGATCCAAGTTTCATCTTATGAGCTTTAACATCGTTTCTCGTTTCTCATGCATAAACTGCACCTCGTTTGACGCCTTGCATCTTTGGTGTATCTCATTCAGAATTGATTTTACATCTTCCGGCCAGGCCCTATCATATATAAATGTACTAGCTACCCAGTTGGACTGTATAAATACAAGAATGTGCATGGCCGGACCGGAAGTCGCCATGCATGCATGTACCATTTCCACGAAAATGTCAGATTCTCTAAGTAACAAAACTCAATTTCAGCCCTGGACTATTGATTATCTCCTGATCGATTTCACAAGCTAGCAATCCCACGATTTGGAGCACACAAGTTTACTCGAACACGTGGTTGACTTGTCGTCTACGTTGATCTAACAAGTGGGTGGGAGTATATATCCCTCAAAAAAGGGAAAAGAAGTGGGAGTATATATAAAATTCTCTGTAATCATCCCACTTGCCTGCATCCGATCCAAAGTTGTGGCTTAGTGGCTCAACTGAGTAGTACTACTGGCTAACCAGTCTGGAAAGCATACTGCAGATGCCTCGATAAGCTATAACAATTAAATTTTCAGACTCTCTTAAAGAAAAATTATCTCAGATTTTGTGTTAAACTAATATGGTGTCCAGCGTATTCATACGAAAAAATATCTTTAATCATTTTTAATTTTTTTTAACTTCTATCACATCTATAGATATATGATTGTAGGCTGTTAATAATTAACGTACACCTGATCAATACCGGATAATAATTAGATATAATTATGATATTCTATGGGTTGTGATCTATTAATAATAATGGTCCAGCAGATCAATGACTAAATGATGTTTAGGTGAAATTATAAAAATTTATCGGCTGTAATTTGTTTAGGTACAGTTATGAAGATATATCATCTGTGATCTGTTTAGGTGCAACTGTGAAAATTTATCGATTGTGATACGTTTAGGTATAATGAGAAGATGATTTGTTTAGATATAAAATTGTAAAGATTTATCGGCTGTGTTCTACTAATAAGAAGAGGATCTATCAAATTAAAGATCAGATATTTTATATTTTTTGAAAAAATTTCATTGTATTACAATAGATTAAAACTAAAGTTAGTCGTTAAAGAGGAGCACAAAGTTCTGGTCGATCACGAAAATGTGAAACTACATAATAGGAAATACACGTCTTTGATTCTCCTAAATAGTGTGGGCACTTGAGAAAGAACCGACTACTGTCCTCGCAACTTGGACCCCGAAAAAACTGTCTCGCGCCGTGCCGCTTGTGTCCTGATAAAAATCAGCAAAAGTTCGATTACGACAAAACACTGCTGCAGATATTTTTATCACGGACGGTTTAGAATTAGACGATTATCTGAATCGTCTGTGAGTAAGAATTTGTGACGAATTATAGAAATAAAAATATATAACAGCACGGTGGCTACCGTATTTAGCACTACTGACCACCGATAATCCACTGACACCGTTGGATCTGGACCTCTGTCTCTGTCATTACCACAGGTGGTCATTAGCGTCGTCATCGTCGTTGCCATGAGTGGTCCTTCGCGTAGCCATCGCCTTCGAATCTGACCGCCTCCGGAGGGAGGAGCCGTCGCCGTTGGATCCAACTGGCTCCACCGTCCTTGCCCATGCCGTCACCCTCGGCCTCAGCCTCATGCGTGGTGGGGCATCGAGGGGACAAGCTTCAGGTCAAGGACGATGCACCACCGCCAGATCCAGCCGCCTCAAGCTTGAGGATAGTGCGTCGATCTGGCCTCCTTGAACTCCCCCGCACCACGACGCAAAAGTCATGGGAGCTGGAGTCGCCGGAGAAGAGGCCTTGCGCATGGGCTGGCCATGAGGACGACGATGAGGGCTCTGCTACCATCTCCATTTCCGCTCCTTGGCCGACATAGAAGCCGCCGCTGCCACAGGATCTGGAAGGAGGAGGAGCCGTATCTAGGAATAGGAGAGGATGAGAGCATCGGATCTGGGAGTAGGGAGGAGGGGAGCGTCTTGCTGAGGGGGACCTAGGAGCTAAGAGGGGAGAGGTGGCCGTTGGTGGCGGGCGAGCCGGATCTGGGACTTGGGGAGGAAGAAGGCAGTGGCTTAGGGTTAGGTTGGGAGAAGAAAATGGGAGAATAAGAGGAGCGCTGCTGCTCTATTAGGAGAAGAAGGGGATCAGTGCAGCGACTTAGGGTTTGGTCGGGAGAAGAGAAGTCTTTTCATGTACATCAGGAATTAGCTAGGAAAATGACACCCTTGCAAAGGAAGAAAATGATAGTTGAACTGGTGCTGCAGATACCGCCGAGGTTAGCTAGGTGTTGAAACACAATATATAAAAAGTGTTTATTTTTAAGTCAATTGAGAAATTGTTATTTATAAGTTAATAATTTTGGACGTTGATTCTTGATCAAATGATTAATTAGGTAATTGTATATTTTAAAAATTATATGTAATTAAGATTTAAAAATATGTTACATATTTTTATACTTAAAGTTACATGAATATTTTTTACAACCTTAAGTTTTATAATGTACAGCTCAATCAACTGAGAAATAATTTCTCGGACAACTTAAAAATAATAAATCAGTTATCGAAGTATTTCCATCCCATACCGAAAATGTGGCCTTCTTTTCTTCTCATATAAAGACCCAATTGCGACTGGTCTCCGATGGAATTATCTACCTAACACTCGCGCGCCAGTCAATTTCAACCGAATAGCAAGCGTTTATTACTCGGCAGTAGAGTGGACTACCAATTATTAAGGGCGTGTTTGGGACAGCTCCAGCTCCTAGCTCCACATCAGATTTGAAGATTAAAAACTAAAATAAAGTAGTTTATATAACCATTTTTAGTATACAATGTCAATAAAATATGACTTCTAACCATCTCCGATGTACCCCCAGCTCCAGCTCCACAAATCTGTGGAGCTACTAAAACCCAGCTCCACCAAATCGGTGGAGTTGGAGCTGTCCCAAACACGCCCTAAGTGCCGCGCGCGTTGCCCTCGTCGTTAATTATCTTCCCCGCGACCGCAGCACACCCAGCTGCACTGGTGCAAGCGCACGCAGAGAGATGGCGGTGAATGGTGGTGGTGGTGGTGGAGGGGACGACAAGCTGAGGGAGGCGCTGGTGGTGGCCGGCGATGGCGGGGTTAACGGGAAGCGGGAGGAGGACCTGGAGGAGATCAAGAGCGTGTCTGCGTTCCTGCGGCGTGCGGCGGAGGAGAACCGGAGGCTCTGGTACCTGGCAGGCCGGCCATCTTCACGTCGCTGGCGCAGTACTCGCTCGGCGCCGTCACGCAGGTCGCTGCCGGCCACCTCACCACGCTCGAGCTCGACGCCGTCTCCACCGAGAACTCCGTCATCACCGGCCTCGCCTTCGGCATCATGTACGGGATGGGGAGCGCCCTGGAGACGCTGTGCGGGCAGGCCTACGGCGCCAAGCAGCTCCCCATGCTCGGCGTCTACCTCCAGCGCTCCTGGCTCCTGCCTCCCTCCTAGGGTTTTCCTCACTGGCTCTCTCCATTTCCTAGAGCTGTGACATAAAGATAAAACTTAATGATACATTCTAATTATTGTACATCAAGTTTATCCTCGTGTACACATCTAAGCATACAAGGTAACACAACACCATAAAATTGTTCGTATATAGAATGCACATTCAATTACTATGTACACACATATACCTAAAGGTAGTATATACTAATATGGTATTAGGTCATTACTATAGCTCATATACCTAACATACCTTATAGATCACTACCTCTATGGTCTAACTCATGCATAGGACTAATCATACTTTCCAAAAGTCATATTCCTCATGGTGATTTTAATAAACCCCTTAGTGTCACTAACCCTTCTACAAAGCCTCCTATTCTAGTGGAACGACCCAGTGCTTAAGATAAGAAAATCATCCTAAAATTAGGGTATAACCTATCATCCATCAATATTCAAGTAAGGCTAAGATATAATGAATATAGGGAAGTATGAGAATATGAAGTCAAGGAAAAGTGAAAGAAGAATGGTGGATGAGAAACCAGAATTGGATAATTAAAATAAATCCCATTCTAAAATACTCTTACAATCCACAGGTCTCCTAAATAGACCCCTAAGTCTAAAGGTTGAAACATTTGCTCTGATACCACCTGTAGCGACCCTGCACACCACTGCACGGTGTAGTGTGCCAGTCTTTGATATAATATAACAAAATCCCATCTCGTTATATTACATCGATCAGAGTGTACAACAGAAGCATTGATGGTCCAACAACTATATATATATTACAGACTCCAAAATATACAGAAGTTATTACAGAAATACAATAGGATAAGTTCAACTGAAAATAGCAACAGAAATATGGAACTGAAGATTAAATTGCAGAAAAAGTAGAGCTGATATTTTATTCTTCTACTAAACTAAACTACTTTTGCTCGAGTTCTGCCCCGTCTTGCTCTCCATAGTCGATGTAGTAGTCGACTCCTTAGATCCCTCCTGTCAGGTCCAGCTCTTCCTTCCCTTCTTGGACTTCAACTTCCTCATACCCAATCTCTAATGGTTCAGAGTCTAAGAAAGGGAAGATTTACGTAGGGGATGAGTACAGAAGGTACTCAACAAGTTCATAATAACAACAGGTGTTTGAATGACTATTTCTACTAGGACAAAGTCCTCAAAGGATATGCATGAATCCAATATCGTTCCTGGAGAATCAATTTTAATTTAGCTATGTTCAGAAGGCTTCATGGGTTGTTAGAACCTCCGATGGTTCCTTTCCCGCCACGATCGCAGTTCATACCCAGAACAGGGAGTGACAATGCCACACTTCAATACACTCTGCAGAGGTGCGCTACTTTACCCACAAGTGGTACTTAGCCTTTAGCCGGGTACTAGACCCATCACACTCCCATCGGTGCGTGGCCAGGTCTAAGGTTCCGAGTCATTTTCACCCTTCTCTTCGGCAATATCTCTCCTTATGTAGTCGATCCAGCACCGACTACCCACCTCGTCATTATAGCGTACTTTTCTGTATTTTCCAGGGACATAACGCCTCCCAAAGCGGAAATTCAGGGTTTATCGCTCCCCTGGGCGAGGGACTTAACGCTTCCCCAGGCGTTACTTTACATACGTTCCTAGGAGATATGCACTGAGAAGGTATTACTTGACTCGCATGTCCCATAACAGGTCTTGCGGTTAACGCTATCTTTACGGCGTAAGAATGCCAACTGACAGTTGTTATTAACCTTATGATGATACCATATGCAATGGAACCCTGACCACCCCACAAGTTCCATACCGGGGTTCCACTGCCCACCAATATATGATTCAGCGAATCATAATGCAGTTCATTTATTAATTATCACAGGTGATAAGAAGAAGAAATTGCATATATGTGGTAGAAATAATCTTCAACATGAAAAATAAATGAACTTGCCTTGAGATGGATAAGAGGTGAAGTGAGATGTCCCTTCGGACGAAATCGGCAGAACTTCGGGATCTGAAGTGGAATAATCGTCCGATAAGGACTATTTCCGAAGATAGCAATTATGGATGTATGCATGCTTACGATGATGAGGTTGATTTACGAAAATTTTATTGACGTGGACTACCTTGTCGAAGACAATGCAATAGATGATATTTTTATTAACTTTCTTGATTTTTTTATCTGCTCTATCTTTTGAACTGATAAGATTTATTATCAAAATTTTCGCGGTGTGGTGGAGTTATTAAACCGTCGGAGTTCATGAAATTTAAAATAGCTAAGCAAAAATTCTTAAGTTTTGAATTTTGTAGCAATTTAAAAATGTTTTAGGTTTTCTTTAAAAGAATAGGAGTATATATATATATGCTTATTCTTTGGATAATAATTCCCTATGATTTATTGAAGTAGATTTTTAATTTGAGGTGGAGTACATATATATATGTTGTAAAGAAATTTAAATCCTGGAAGATTTTTAATAAAGAGAGAAACCTAGTTTATTAGGGTTTTTTGGCTGCCTGAACTTCAATTCGGGCCTGAGGGTCATTTGGCCCAAACCCGGCCCTAATTTGGCCTGCTGGCCCGCTCGTTACCCGGTTAGGAAGACCCTAACCGGTCCCGACTCCACCCCTCCCCCTTCCTCTCACACGCCGCCGCCTCCTCACAACTCCCTCTCTCTCTCCTGGAGCTTCCAATCTTCCCCAATCGCCGCCCTAGGCTGCGCTGTCGGTCTCCCTTACTTGCCGGCTTCCCTTCTACTCTGTTACCGGCCTCTCCTCCGTCGCTGGACCTTCCCCCACTAAGTTGTAACATCCTTAGTTTAATAAGCTTGTAATATGCATCATCCACATCTCATGGCATGAGTTTATGAACCTAAAAATGTGAAGGTGTTTGAGATTTTTGATATGCTCGATGATATCCTAAATCATGCATGAAGGATTCGCAATGTTCAAGAAAACAAGGGTTTGATTTGGTTAATTTTGGTAGTTCAATTTGAAAGAAATCAAAGAATATCAATCAAAACCCTAAAACCATTCCCTCTCTCCCCTGCCGGATGGGCTGCCTGGCCCATTACCTTCTCTCTCCGGCCCAGCCCGCCACCGCCTTCCCCTTTTTTCTTCACCCCTAAGCCACCGACGCCCCCTGTTCTTCTTCCCCAGGCGCTGCCACCTCCTCTGCCTTATCCCCGGTGCCACCTCTTGCTTCTTCTTGCTTCCGTGGCAGGCGCGGAGCTCTTCCCTGGCCACCTCTTGCTTCGTACGCCGAGCCCCCCCCTATCCCTCTCGGCTGCCTCCCCATCCCCTCATCCCGCCGCTCGCCATCTCCACCACCAGGAGCTCTCCCCTCCGCCGCACCGTTCCTCCCTCCGGTAAGCAGCCAAGCCGCCGTCGCTCGCCGCTTTGCTCACCGGCAGCCGCTCCATCACCGGCGCCGGCCTCATCCTGGTGCCGAGCGCCCAAGCCATGCCGGCCTCCCGACCAGCACGGTTAGGGGCACTAATGGCCCCTTTAATCCGGCGGTTAGGGCATCCTAATTGCCCTAGTTAATAACTAGGGTTTTATTAAATGAATTAAGTGCTAATCATGAGAATTAATACCAAACCGACATGTTAATGCCACTGTTTAATGCCAAATCAGTTCAATTAATGAGTTTCTTAAAGATGTCTCTATTACATGTGGACCCCACCTGTAAGAAAATAAAATAAAGATTAATAAAATGGAGTATATGACATGTGGGTCCCAGTTGTAAGGATTTGAAATAAAAGAGTAAATAAAAGGGAAAAAGGTGACAGTGGGCCCCACTGTCATTGACTCAAGTCAAGGTTGACTAGAATTGACCCAGGGTCCCACATGTCAGCCTCTGTGGCTTTTTGAATTAAATTAAATGTTATATTTGCTGAGAAAAATACAACAAAGTATTTAAAATGGTTTAAATCTTATAAAATGCATAGAAAATTTATTTTAAATCAGAAAAATGCAAATAATATATCAAAATGTTCAGAAAAAGAAGATCTATTCAAAAACATCATTTTCATCCATGTTTGCATGCTAGGATTAATACAATTTGCTAAAAACTCAAACTAGGGTTTCCGATTAGCCGGAGGATTTTCGGATCGCGACCTTTTATGCGTCCGGACTCTGATTAAATTAATTCCACTTGCATTAGTCTTTATTTTGCATCCTCTACGTCATGGCATGCATTGCATCTCATGCTGATGTTGTGCATTTTGATATTTACGATTACGCCCTCGTTTCCGGTGTTTCCGTTTTTTCTCGATAGAGTCGGAAGATCCGCAGAGCGAGAGTCGCGAACAAGAGCAGGGTTTCGTTGCAGAGCAATCAGGCAAGCAGCCCCTTTGGTCACGTTGCAAATCTCCTATTATTTGCAAAGTATTAGTTGTTTTTAAATCATTATCATATGCGTTCAACTGCTATTTTTTCGCTAAGAAAAGCCCTAGTCCGATGAATAAGACTCGCCTTGTCACCTAAGCCGCTCCACTCCTAACCTAACCTATCTAGCGTAGTCTAGTATCCACTGTTCGAATTCTATTATGCTATTTATGCTTAGACATGCTTAGACTTGTAGAAGTCGTAATTCCTGGGATAGCAGATGAATCAACACTGGGAATGGGTTACGTGATAGGTGGGTGTTTACCGGGAATGTTTAATGAACTTGACTAATAATCTATCTGGGCTAGACGAGAGGCCATGGCTGGGAGCATGGTGGGTTGTCTCGTTTTCCCGCAAGGACCGGTTCCCGGTGTCCTTTCGAACCAAGATTTGCGTACTTCTACACGGGTAGGATAATGGACCATCCACGACTAACTAATTTGCTTAGATCTAGTGTATGAGCTGCATTAGTTTGCCGTTTTCATTTGCCGGGTGCGTGAAAAAGGAATGTGGTGTGAGGTCTCATATAAGGGTGGGGTGGACACACGGTCTGGGAGACCGGGGATGTACCTCGATTCACAACGTAGGGGACCGTGTCTCTGTGCCGTCGGACAGATGTACATGGACTAGCCCATACGGGTGGCTCATACTTAGGTCGAAGGCATTGTAAAGGTCGTGTTCGATCACCCTCTGCCAGCACACCTCGTGAAGTGTGTATCGTATGGCATTAAGAGTCGATCGATACGTGTAGGTAAAGATGTACACCCCTGCAGGGTTAGAACTGTTTTGAACAGCCGTGTCCGCGGTTATGGACAGCTTGGTAAGAATCCGCATCGAATTAGACAACTATAACCAACTCTAAAACTTGCCAACCTTAAGGACGTGGTTAGCGACAGCTTCCTCCCAGGGTGGTCGAGGATGGGTCGAGGGGTTTTTCAGGTGTGGTGATCTGCAGTAAGGAATATTCGCGAAGTGTTCGACTCTTCCCCTTTGGAAAAGGTATTCTAGTAGTCGAATTTCAATCTACTTATTGTTATTGATAAAGGTAAACTTGGCTTTCCGCAAATTAGTCCACACTTACCCTTTTGTTGATACCTGGCACAATCACTACTATTTCCGCACTGTAAGTCTTGCGGAGTACAATTTTGTACTCACCCTGCTATTGTTGTTGTTTTCGTTGCAGAGGGAGCTACCCCTTCAGAGGGTGGTTTCTATTTAGAGCTCGACACCGACGACGTCTAGACGCTGGGAATCCCAGGCAGTGATCCTGCCTCTGGGGTTGGTATTTTGGTTTGTTTTCGTTGCCATATCTGGCTCTACTGTTTGGCTTAGTAGCCACTAATACTCTTCCGCTGGGTGTATATATGTTGTTAAGTTTCAAACTTATAATATTGTAGTTTCTGTCGTAGAGTCACTGCTATGAGATCTGGTTGTTTTAGCCCACTCATGTGCCGTGCGTGTATGTGATGAAGCGCATGTTGTGGGTAGGACTTTAGGGTTCATATCATAGAGTCATTAAGTTTAATCACCCCTGTGAAGCGACTCTACTGCTGAGAGATTGGGAACTATATCACCCTACTCCAGCCGTGCATTAATTTGCCGGGATGAGTTCGGGGTTGACGTTCCGGCTCGGTAGGTCAAGAGCGAGGAGACTATATTGCCCTACTACTCTGTGCTCTCGCCGGAGTAAGCTTTGGGGTTGACGTCTCGGGCTATTCGGAGCCATATCACTCCACTCCTCTTGGAATTGACACCCAGGAGTTGAGGTCGGGGTTGACTTTTCGACTTAGCGGGTGGTTTTCTCTTAAGCCTCTCTGTTATGAATTCTGGGGTTCGACAGCTTTTGGTATCAGAGCAGGGCTGACTGTAGGATAACCTTTGTCTTGGCCGTTGTTGGGTCTAGAAGTTGTAAAAACTATTTGATCTTAAAAGGATTTGCGAAAAGTGTAAGTAGTGATTCTGTTTTCTCCTTATCCTTTTCAATCCTAGTTCTTCTCCTTATCCTTTCATTCGGTTGAAAAATGAATTTGCTACCTTCTTGCCTTGTTCAAAAATAAGGTTTCACGTGTGCAGGGAATCCTTACCTTCCCTCTTACCTTGTCCCGGTTATTACCGACTCTATCGATTACTCCGTTGACATGTTCATATTCCGTTCATCGTGTAAATCGTGAAATTCATTCGAGTTAATTCCGTTCAAGTTTCTTTATGATCTGATCATGATTTTGTGGCATATCTATTCCTTGATTCAGATGGCCGAACATCCGGAAGGTAGCCAGCATGCTGCTGGTAATCAAGGTCATGGCTCTGGTCATAATAATGTTCCTCCCCCACCGCCATCTATGGCAGAGGTGTTGATGCAGATCGAGCGGAATCGAATGGACCAGACTCGCCTTCTGGAGCATCTAGTCCGGAACACTGCTCCCCAACCCGAAGCTCGGATTGGAATCTCGGATTTTCTTCGAACGCAGCCTCCGGTGTTCAGTCGTTCAGAAGATCCTATCGAAGCTGATGATTGGCTTCGCAGCATCGAGCGCAAATTGGAGACAGCGCGTATCTCCACGGCTGATCGCGTGGATCTCCCGGCGCATCAGCTTGAAGGTGCTGCCGCAGCATGGTGGGAGAATTTCCTCGCCATCCAGGAGAGAGGTCACGTGGTTACGTGGCAGGAGTTCTGCGATGCTTTCCGTGGAACTCATATCCCCGAAGGTGTCATGGACATCAAGAAGGAAGAATTTCGCAATCTAACTCAGGGACGGAAGAGCGTCACCGAGTATCTCCACTACTCCGACCATTTGGCACGTTATGCTCCCCATGACGTTTCCACCGATGCGGATCGACAGGAGAAGTTCCGCAAAGGTTTGAATCCGGAGCTCCGTTATGAGCTGCTTCCCTTCGACCTCGCCAACTTCCAAGCTTTAATGAACAAAGCTGTCAAGATGGAGCACGGCAAGCTAGTTCTTGAAGAATCTAGAAAGCGTGCTCGAGATACAGTGAAGCCCTCTTCCTCCCAGCCGCAAAAGAGGCGTATATGGATTCCTGCTAGTGCATTTAATCGCGCTACTCCTGCTCCAAGACCCTCTGGTTTTGTGCCTCGTCCTCCAGCTCTCAGTTTCCAGCCGAGGCCAATGGGAGGACAATCTGCTGAGTTTGTTCCAAGACCTCCGTTTGGGGCTTGCTTTAAATGTGGCCAGCCTGGTCACTTCTCTCGTGACTGTCCTCAGCGACAGAATCCTGCGCCGAATCCTGCTCCAGCGCAAGGTCAACCTCGAGGCAATGTTCCCGCCAAGAAGGCGAACCCGCAACATCAGTCAGTGAATCGCGGTCGCGTGACTCACGTGGTCGCAGAAGAAGCTCAGGAGGCAACCGATGTTGTGATTGGTACGCTCCTTGTTAATTCAGTTCCAGCATCAGTTCTTTTCGATTCAGGGGCTTCGCATTCGTTTATATCCAAGAGGTTTGCGGATCAGCATGATATTCCTTATGAGGCTATGCTCAACTCCCTGGCTATAATCTCGCCGGGATCGATAATGAGAGCCTCCCAAGAATGCCGTGATGTTCGTATCAAGGTGGGCAATCTGGATTTCTTCGCCACCTTAATTGCTTTGGTCTCCACGGACATCGATGTCATTCTTGGAATGAATTGGTTGATGGCACATCAAGCCCTAATTGATTGTGCAACGAAGACAGTGGTTCTTTCTCATCCCTCCGGTGAGACTGTTCGGTTTATTCCAGAGTTCGTCGAATCCCATCTTTGTGCTCTTGAAGGCTGATAAAGATGAGAATCATTTGCTATCTATTTTTCCCTAGCTCATGTCTCATGTTTTATTTCATAGCGTGCTTATGAACATCTGCTATACATATCCTTAGCTTAATCTTCTAATTCTTTCGTATGTGATTACTAAACTGAGAAGAACAGACTACTATTTGATCTGGCTTATCATTTTTAGGGCTCTTATTTCCCTTTCTTTCTTTACTGTCCAGAACATGTACCATCCTTGATTTCCCTTTTTATACCTGTTTAGGCTATTAATAACAGATGCTTAAGTGATCTTAGTTATTTTTGTTCTTCCTATATGGGTTTCTGTGTGATAAAAATTATAAGAACAGATGTTACCTCTTGACCTTAGCTTACCCTCTCCTTTTCTATCCTAAGAACAGATCCTACTCTTGATCTATCTTTTCTTTAAACTGACAAGAACAGGTTACTCTCACTTGTTTCTTAGCTTGTCTCTCTAAACTTTTAGCTAGTAAGAACAGATTACTATACTTCTTTCTTTCTTTCCATTCTAATTTGGTAAGAACAGATTGCTTACACTTCGTTTTTCTTAATTTATCTCTGTTCATCCCTTCTCTAGTTCTTTCTTATCAAATCTTAAACTGATAAGAACAGATGCTATCCCCTCTCTTTTCCTTCCCATTCCAGTTTCTTATGAAACAGATTTCTTACACTTGATTAAAGGATTGGTTCATTTATCCTAACGCAGAATATTTCTGTGGAATGTTAGATACTGCTCTTCTTTTTCTAAATACTTCTATCTTCTCTATTGTACCTTAAGCAAGCTGTAGCTTGTTCTTGTGGCAATTCTGAACCCTTCTTCTTCAGGCTACGCCTCCTCCTCCTCGCTACCTTGCTTGCTTCTCAGCTCTCTAACTCTTGCCCCTTTGATTTGGTGCTGTTTTGGGGTTGGTTTGAGATGAGAATGAGACTCATGAGGTCCTATTTATAGGGGTTTGAAGGCTGGTATGCTGGAATTTCGAAAATGGCTTGGTTTGACACCTAATGGGTGACTCCTCTCTTGATTTGGTGAATCAGCTGCTTACTTGGCAGCCCCATGTTGATCCTCATCCCTTTCTCAAGCTTGAGGTGGCAAGGGCAATGCCACCAGCTGCTTAGGCATGGTCCACTCCCCTTTGGACAGCATTTTATGATTTTGGAAGGTTGCCTACCATGAAAACCATCGGCTGTTGCAAAGTTTAGCATTTTGGCTGTTCTAGGTTTGCTGGATTCCTTCTTGAAAGCAAACCTAACTCATTTAAACTTAATTGGTTGCCTAAATGGAGGTTAGTTTAAACTTGAATTGACTTAAAAATCAATTGTTGCCTTGCTGCCTATTCGAATTCAGTGATCCAATCACTTGTTGCCTTCTCATCTATTGTTGCTTTAAAATTGATGCCTGTTATGAATGGTTGCCTGTTGCCTTAACTTGAATTAGATTCCTAAGTCAATTTAAATCCTTTTGAGTTCAGAACTGGTTCTCTGAATTCTCAAAACTGACCTCCTAAACAAGTGCATTCCAAAAATGGAAATGCAACATTCTAATCTTAACCAATTCTCTCTCTTTTGTAGTATTGTTCTTTTGTTTATGTGCAGGTTAAAGAGAAGAATTTGAGAGGAGTTGAAGAAGAATTAAAGAAGCAGTGAAGACAATGGATGTATTTATTTTATGACATTTTTGTAATAGTCATGGTTTGTAATATTTGAATCTATTGTAAATATAACTTTGAACATTTGTAATATATTCAAACCATTTGAATGTATATATATATATATACATATATGAACTGAGTTACTTTTGTTTATATGGATGTGTGTTGAGATTTCATTTCTTTTGTGTATATATATATATACACATCTATGTAACTTGTTTATTCAAGAAATTTTTTTTTAAAATTTTCCTCAAATTTAATATGCATGAATGACATGTATAAAGTAAATCATCAAATGCTAACGTTTAGATTGTTAGAAAATACGGGCTCTCACACGATATCGCCGTCCTCGCCGGCAAATTCTCCCTCTACATGATCCCGCAGCTCTTCGCCTACGCGCTCAACTTCCCCATCCAGAAGTTCCTGCAGGCTCAGAGCAAGGTGATGGCAATGGCGGCCGTGTCGGCGGCGGCGCTGGCGTTCCACGTCGCGCTCACCTGGATCCTCGTCGTGCCGATGCGGATGGGCCTCGCGGGGCTCGCCGTCGCGCTCAACGCGTCGTGGTGGCTCGTCGTGCTGGGACAACTCGCATACATCGTCATGGGGTACTGCCCCGGCGCGTGGAACGGCTTCGACTGCCTCGCCTTCACCGGGCTCTTCAGCTTCGCACGCCTCTCCATCGGCTCAGCCATCATGCTCTGGTACCTCGATCTACCTACTCATTCATGAATGATCGATTGATGCAATTTCACTGGGTGATCTCACTGCCACAACTGTTCTAATTAATCAACCACGTACATGTGTCATGATCTTGCCATGGATGTACGTTGATCACGACACGAAGCCTCGAGTTCTGGTTCTACATGTTCCTGATAGTGATCGTGGGCAACCTGCCCAATGCTCAGGTCGCCGTCGCCGCAGTCTCCATCTGGTAAGCTAGCTGTTAATTAGTGATTGCAAAGAGCAATAGGTAGCTAGATCAATTTGCTAGCTAGAGTTAATAGGTACTGACATGTTGTGTATTACATGTTGGCTGCAGCACGAACCTGTACGGGTGGCAGATCATGGTGTTCTTCGGATTCAATACAGCCATAAGGTAATTAACATGCAAAAAATCAAATCCACACATGTGCATTCAATTCACTGCCAAGTACCCACTGATGGATCATGGATGATTGGTCGGTCAGCGTGAGGGTGTCGAACGAGCTGGGCGCGGGGCGGGCGCGTGCGGCCAAGTTCGCGATCACCGTGGTGCTGATGTCCTCCGTCGCCATCGGGCTCGCCTTCTTCGTCGCCGTCCTGCTACTCCGCGACGTCTACGGCGCGCCCTTCACGGAGAGCCCCGAGGTCGTCGACGCCGTCGCCAGCCTCGGCGTCGTCTTCGCCTTCTCCCTCCTCCTCAACAGCATCGAGCCCGTGTTGTCAGGTCAGAGTAATACTCCGTTTTCAGAAGATGTATGCAAGCTTACTGTCTACAGAACTTAAAATTTTGCAGGAATTACACAGGAAACTGTCAAATTTTCCGCAGGAATCAGGAAAATTTCCAACGTTCGGAACGGGGTTTCAGTCTGACGATGCACTCGTGTGTGTGTGTGTGCAGGTGTGGCCGTCGGAGCTGGGTGGCAGTGGCTGGTGGCCTACATCAACCTCGGGTGCTACTACGGGATCGGCATCCCAGTGGGGTACATCATCGCCTTCCCATTGCAGCACGGGGTTCAGGTATAATGAACGCATGCATCATTCACCGTCTTCATTTGCAATCTCGTCTGAGATCTTGCATGTTTGTTAGTTGTTCTGTCTCTGCGTTTCTTGCTAAATTTTTTTTGATGGGATGCATCAGGGAATGTGGGGTGGCATGCTCACGGGGGTAGGCCTGCAGACCGTAATCCTGGTCGCGATCACGCTGCGCACAAACTGGAACAAGGAGGTTAGGAGCACTGCTTAATTTTAGTCTCTGACGAAACGGCAAGTTCAGACTTTTAGACCTTATTTAGAACGCGTGACACTGGAGTCTCAGTTAATACTCGTGCAAAGCCTCGTGAAATCCCGTGTTCCAAACGAGTCACTAGTTAATTTCTCCTCGTGATATGTACACTACACCATGTGCGCATCTGAATTTTGAATGTTTGTGTGGGCAGGCAAGCCAGGCGCATTCCAGGATACAGCAGTGGGGCGGATCAGCCAATGTTCCAGAACCCGAAGGCATGTAGCACAGTTGCCTCTTGGTAGCCAACTAATTTTGGTGCAGTTCTTTTTTACCACTTTCAAGAACACGCGAGAGCTTTGTAGATCATCGCATCAAGAAGATTGAAATGTAAGGGCAAGCAAATTGGTGCAGCAAGTTGAAGCATGTACGTTGTGATTGAGTAGTAGTACTTATTTGTAGTCTAAATGTCTATTGTGTGTGGAGCTACCCTACTGGGGCTTGAGTGCAATGTGGATGCTGGCTGTAGTGGTTGGGTGCCTTGGTGGAAATTTTTATTGTTAGGAGATATCCTTTTCCTTTTAGGAGATAGGGATATCTCTATAGAAAATTTCACTTATAGTTTGGTGTTCAAGTATTTTCTGCATCATACAATCTGTTTTAAGATTCGTATTAATTTTTTGTAAAAAAAGCCTAACTTTATCCATTTTTCATTATGCAGCTTTTTTCGTATTGTAAAAAAACCACTCCCCCTCCCTCCAATCCATCATCTACTCATTCTTGAGTCCTCCACTCCATTTAGGGCCTGTTTGGTTGGGCTGTGGCTGTTGACAAAGCTGTTGTTGGCTGGCTGTTTAGAAAAACTGCTGTGGCTGTGGGAAAGTGAATATATGGCTTTTGCTTGATCCAAACCATCTACAATATTTTAGAAAATGAGCACAGAAGCTTCAGCACATTGCAAAAAGCTGGCAGAAGGCAGTTTTTCCAAACAGCTGAATTTGCACTGCAAAGCCCACAGCTATCGTTGGGAAAAGCTGCTGAAAAACTGGTTGTTTGGTTGGGCTGCAGCTTTTTCCAGTGAAAAGCTGCTGAAAAGCCCAACCTAACACCCCCTTATTCATCAACCATCTCCTCTATCATTATGCACCCAACTAATTCATTCTGTCTGGATTTAGTTCATCTAATAGTTTTCATGTTTGAACAAAAATATTCCGTTAATGATTTTTTTCCCGTTCATGAACGAAATATTCAAGAACAAACTATTTTTTCCAATCACAATTTTCCACGTTCAAAGACAAAATATTTTTTTCATGATTTCTTTTGTTCATGAACAAATGATGCACAAAAGTATACGCACTTATGTCTCTTTAGAATAATCAAGAATAAATCTTTAAAATCATGAAAATGCAAAGGTGTAAACACAAAATAACCATTAAAATATCCTACACGAATCTTGGAGCACTTTGGACGACATACATAATATGTGGATATACTACGATGAATGAAAGAACTGCACTCGTACCACCTCTGTGCCCTTTGATAGTCGGATGTTCCCAGAACCTTGTAGAAACTCATAAAACATGGCAAAAACAACATAGAATAGTAGAGTGGTACAAAACATAATACCAAATCAAATGTTTGCTTGATCCGAGCCTTCCATGGATTCATCGATGACAACGTCTTGGTCTTCTTCGTCTTCTATTTCTATAACATAAAATTGAACAAATCAAAACAAGACACATTTTCATGGACACAATTACACAACACATAATTAGATAATCCAGTTTTCTCATGGACACCTTCCAACATAATCAGACAGTTACACATAACATAATTAAACAATTACACAGCACCAATTTTAGACACCACACATGCATACATACACAAATCAGTACATAATCTAGTTTTGCAGTACATTAGACATGCATATATACCAATTTCAGACGTCAAAATGCATAACAACCGATGTTGCCTGTTGGGCGAGTACCGGAGGGTCAGGAGACCGGAATAGGAGGCCGGAGGCGAGTAGACTATGCAGCAGGCCAGAAGCTGCAGCTTGACAGCTTGTGCTGCCCGGAGCGGGCGAAGCGGAGCTTGCGCAATGACCAAACCGTGTAAAGTTTATGTAAACATGATCAGTGGGGATCCATGTGAATTAATTGGTTTTTTCAGCATATAGGTGCATCAAAATGACCCAAATAAAAAAACCGGCAAATTTTTGACCTAAAACACATTCCCAACAAAAGTATGAAATCAAACACACCAAAACCTTCTCTCAATAATTTTTATAAGCTCTACATACCTCTGAGGACACCTCGCCCCAAAAAAAATTCATGACAATTTGTGTTGAATTGCCTAATTTAATAAATGCTTTTCTAAAACATGTCCAAATGAACAGATCTGAAGTATTTTAATTAGGGGCATATCCCATTATACAAAAATTGTGAAATTTTATATAAGAGACCTATTAGCCTCTTATGTGAATATAAAATTTAAAGAAACATTTGAAAGGTACTTTTAATACCTGTAGTTCAAATACTAGTTTGGACATTTTTACCTTTATACTAAAATAACAATCTAAATAAGAATCCAAGAAAATTATGCGAGACAGTAGAGATTCTAAAAGTGTTGTAAACTTTTCTTGGAGCACTTCGTGAGGGGATGTAGCTCAGATGGTAGAGCGCTCGCTTAGCATGCGAGAATATTTTTTACATTTTTTTGTTGTGGAGCTCAGAAATCTGAAAATTCCGGTTGGTTTTCACGTCTTTTTTTTGCAGCTCGGATGTCAGAAATTCAGAATCATCTGTCCCTCGTGTTGCAGGAGCAGGGGATCGTGGGCTCGTGACTATGTAAATGGGTTGGACACGGAGCAGCGCCGCGCCGCTCCGGTTGCACCGGGGCCGGGATGGCCTGGACCTTGCCTACACCTGCACCAGGCAGGCACTTGAGCTTATGCGCAAGGTCAGCTGGGGCACGTCGCGCGGCACGGTGGCGTGGCGCCGTGGCGAACGATCCCAGAGGCAGACACGCAAGGTCACACGGACCTACGTACGCTGGCTGCAGGGCAGGTGGTGGTAACGGCAACACGGCGCTGCCTCGCGTGAGCCGGCGACGAAAACGCAACGCGCCGCAGCTGCCAGCCTGCCACTGCCGATGTCGGACCTACAGCCCACAGAGCTTATCACGTTGGCTCGAGCTTCGAGGCATGCACGGAGGAGCACAGGTAATTAAAGCCTCGATTTTCCTCGGTCGTACGTTGCCCATGGCACCATACGCACGTCCGTGCCCACGTACGGAAGACCACGAGGAATTGAGAACAGTCCAGAAGGTCAGGACGAATTTGAGAACGCACAGTCTAGAAGGCGCTAGCTGAGGGTTCTTCAGAAAAAGAAAAAAAAAGGCGCTAGCTGAGCACAGCAATTGGAATTTTTCAGCCCCGTGCATCGCCTAGAGCTTGAACAAGTCCATGTCCTGCTGCATGCCATGCATCTCTCCAATTAATTATAGTAACTCGATCCACATAATCGATCAGTTGAAATTGTGTTTTCACACCTCGCATTTTCACTGCTGAAAGTCTGCTACCGATAGTTCAGAAATTTTAATATAGGTGATTTTTTTTAAACTGTCTATAAGTAAAGATTTGTGATGATCCCCTATTATCATAGACAATTAGAGGATCGTATATAGATGAGGTAATATTGCATTTGGCTCTTACTAAAAACCGTATGTGATGTCCAGTTTATCACAGGCTATTCTTATCCAAAACCATCTGGGATATCCAGTTTATCATAGATGGTTATAGCTATAGAATCGCATTTGATCATATTTTACAATCCTATATATTCTTGATTATTGGCTAGCATCAGGAAACAAAACAAAAATCACACATGTATCACATTTATTCATAGAAAACTGATACATGTCACATTCATTCACGGAAATCTAATATGAAACTGCATGTGATATCTCCATAATGATATATGATTTTTATTAAAAACCGTCTACGATATGGTAGCGAATATCACAAATGGTTCTGCGATATTTGATCATCACAGATGGTTCTACGATATTTGATCATTATAGATGATTCGTGTAAAAACCAAATCTTGAATCACTTATTTCGTAGCAGTGTCTCGAATTAGCGAGCTACTCAGCTTCCGACCGTTTCGCGTACGTACGATCGCCATGCATGGAGCTAGCTCGTGTTGTTTGTTTCTAGGGGAGGAGGATCGATCGTCGGTCGAAGATCGAAGCCTTGTCCTCTGCGTTGTCGATCGATCTGTTTCTGATCGATGGAGTTCGGCTTTTCTCGATCCATTCTGCGTTGTGTCCGGGTTGTCTTCTCGCAACACGTACACTAGCTGGACATGCATGCCTTGTACTAGTATATAGCTGCGTGCTGAATTCATTTGCCTTGGAGTACAGTGATGCACGCATAATACAGCATGGTGTTTGCTGTATGGAGCATGCATCAGAAATGCATTGTGATCGGAAGTTCTAGTTCTTGCAGTGCCTATGTACGTACGTACCTCGGCTTTGAAGGGTCCTTCATACTATACAGTTAAGCTAGCTGCACCGAGCGTTAGGAGTAAATTATGATTCAATTGAGCTTAACAGCATGATCAGAATAATATCTCCAATCGGGATTAGTTAACTGATGAAAGGCGCAATGAGAAGTTAGCTAGCTAGTGCAGTACAGTATTAAATCGACAGATCAAACGCGTGCCTTGCTTAGTCTTCGCCACTTCATCATCTTTCTCTGAGATGGATCATATCCAACTATCAGTTGCGCATGAGAGATCGATACATGCACGTAAAACATGATGCAACCAACGGCGACAAGCGTCCATGCATTAGGAAACGCCAATCGAACCGATCAACTAGTCACCCATTTTTTCACGATACACACCAAAGCTATATATAGCTCCCCTGCAGGATGATTTCCTTTAATTTGCCCCCTCTTCCCTTTTCGAGTAACCGGAAGTTGGCAACAAGAAATGAACAAGGGATATATACTAGCTTGCATGGATTTGATCGAGTGGTAGTCTTACACACAAACTGTTTAATTTATATTGGAGATCGATGCAGATTAATTACACTTGATAAAGCTCCTAGTGGATTCAGTAGTACTCATCCAATGAGGAAATTCAGACGGGAATATTATTTTGATCGACGTACTCTCATCGTCTCATAGCGAGCTTATACACTGCAGGTCTGCACTCTGCGGCAGTGCAAGCAACCTTGTCTACCCCAAGCTACTCCCTGCTAATTATCCATAATTACAAACAAGTCCGTATCTATCTCTCTCTCTCTCCCTACTTCCTCTCCTGCCTTGAGCCGCCGGCGCCGGCGCCGGCCTTGTCCTTCCTTCGGCGGGCCTCCGTCACGACGTCGTAGATCTCCGCCATCGAGCGGAACCTCTTGTTCCTCCGCGGCATCCCGCCTACATCCTGCTCGTCGCCGTCGTCGTCACCCTCCGCGATGACGGTCGGCGCGGGGTCGGCGGCCGGCGCGTTGACGGAGCGCGGCGACGAGGAGGAGGCCGAAGTGGCCGAGGGGGCCGGCCCACATCCCCGCGGGGTAGTACTGAAGGCGGCGCCACCGGAGGAGCAGCTGCTCTCGCTGAGGTGGATCAGCTGCTCGGCCGCCGCGAGCTCCAGCGCCGTGAAGCGTGCCGGCGGTGGGGACGACGACGGCCGGTTCCTCTCCCCCGCCGCCAGCGGCGTCAGGACGCCCAGGGCTTGTTCCATGGCGCGGCGCAGTGGCCGGTGGTTGGCTTGGCTAGCTTGGGTCGCGCCCGCTGGGCGTGGAGCGGTGGAGGGGTTGTGCTCCGGTTAATTCGCGAGCCGTGTCGTGTCGTGTCGTGCGCCTCCTGTGTGCGCGGTTCTGTCTATCTCTCTCTCTAATTTCCTTTTTCTTTTTTTTTGCGAGGCTAAGGTTAATCGCGTGGTTGCTGCGCCGTGACGAGGCAGAAACCGACTTCGATCGAGGGGCTCGCGGAGATACTACAAAACTACGAGGGGTTTTCGAAAAAATGGTTCACTACAAACACTAGGGTAAAAAGGGATCGGATTCGGACGGGAATTTGGACCGAGGTCGCAAAGTGCGTGAATACCGATACCCTCTTGCCGTATCATTATCAACCGGATTCCAAACTGGATCGCGATGTAAATTATCCTTACCACCCCCGCTTTCTAAGAGCTTGTCGCATTAGGCCCATTTGATTCAATTAATGTTAAAAGTTGGTTAGAGATTTAATTAACTCGTCAAACACTTTTAGTTAACCGGGGTTAAATTAACTCGATTAAAGCTAATTATTCTAACCTAGGATTGAACTAACTCATAAGAAAGTGAAATAATATATAGTACAACCAACTCTCCTAAATTTATTTTTTCTACTGCTAACTCTCTAATCTAACTGTAATTTAGGTTAGTCGGTTAGTTTGTCAAAATATAGGTTTAAACTAACTTATCTAAATTAAGGTTAACTAATCTAGTTAATTTAGACTCTGTTGGGATGGACTTTTCAATAATTTTTCACTGGAAAAAGCTGCAGCCCAACCAAACGGTCTGCATTTGAGCAGTTTTTGCCAACAGTAGTTATGGGTTTTGTAGTGCAAATTTAGCTGTTTGGAAAAGCTATCTTTCTACAGCTTTTTACAATGTGTTGAAACTTCGAGACTCAATTTTTAAAATACTATAGATGATTTAGATCAACCCAAAACTATATGTTCACTTTCCCATAGTCATAACAGTTTTTTCAGACAGCCAGCCAACATCAATCTTGTCAATAATCACAGCCTCACTAAATAGACTTTTAACCCTGAATTAAATATAACCATATAGTTTTGAAGATTTTTGAAGAGTAGGAGAAAAGAGAGAGCTTTTTTTTTCGAGTAACGTGTTTCTCAGACTGAACATATTCAGACAGATATTGCTCTAATTGTATGTTCTAGCACATTTTCTTCTGCCAAATTAGGAGTCCAAAAAATAAGCGCCCGGAGATCCTCTTACCATACCTTATAACTGCTGGATTTAACACCGAACCGTATTGGTGCACCTCTACCAAAAAGAAACGACCTACAGCGTAGCAATTCTGTCGACATAAAAGAGATCATAAAGAAAAGACGGAATCCATTAGGCCCTTGTGTGCATACATACTAGTTTCGAGGAGCAGGTTCGTTTGGTACGATATACGGTCGTAGTTCTTTTTGTTAGTGCACAACCTTTACAGAACTCCGAGGGGTACATGGAAAATAACCGCTACCAAATGGAGAGGATTCGTGTAGAATTTGGGCTTGTGTGGAGGAGATAAGTCAGAGGAGGTACGTAGTAATATATAGCTGCCACGTCATCTCGGTGCTCTTCACGTGGTGTGCAATCCATCGATCTGGTCGATCGGGCCCCGGTCGCATCTCGAGCCACCCGGCCGGCCGCCGGCCTGCTACAGTTACACCACTACTCTAATTAGTTTAAGTCAGAGTAGTACTCGTAGTACTTTCTACGTGCCAGCATGTATAAACTTATAGCGCGTACAAGTCTAAGAAAGGTGCTAATGACTATGCACGCACGGCTAGCTAGCTTAGCATATGCAGCTCTCGATAGCTAGGAAGCGGAAGAACTCGGACCTTTTAACCTAAGCCCAATGCGCGAAATATGAATTAGGAGTATTCGCTTCAGATGGTCATAAAATTTTCTGAAAATTTCATGCCGTAAAATTTGGTACAAAAATATAATCATATATGTTATACATAAAAAAGACAAATTGACGCAACTTCAAACAGGTACAATAATCACTATTCAAATTGTAGCAACTTGTTTTTTACAACACTCATATAATCATATTTTTGCACTAAAATTTGCATATGTACATGTTGTACCATGATGCATGTTCATTCATTTTCCAAAAAATTTGACAACCTTTTGAAGCGAGAAAAGAAATATTTGTACGTCGGGTGGACATGGGTGCCTAGGAAGCGGATACTATTTTTCCCTCCCATGGCAGTCATATCAAACGGTGGATATATATACGAGGTAAGGAATGGATCAGATGGCTCCATAGTCCAGTCCATGAGTTCATGATGTGGAGGGTGTCCACGCAATAGCAAAATAATACTTTACATGTAAGTTATTATGTCCTCGTGCCCGCTCAGCTCGGTTACATGACCCAAACCACTTAAATGTTCAATGAAATAGATCATGCGCTACCTTGTGTAGCCCAGACACTTTCAGTGAAAGCGTGCGATCGACAAGTACAGGTTGTAGGATTAGAGTTCAACCTCGCCAGGTTAGGATTTTGAATTCACTAGAACCCTCGCTCTAGAGTTGATGGCGCAATGGAGGGAGTGGCTTGGCGACCTGTGAGGTATCAGCAAAGAGGCGGTGAACAAGGGTCAATGGTAGGCGATGTGGCCGATCAGCGAGGGATCATTGGAACACGGTGAACTGAATCGATGGCTAATGATGTTCGTGAGATCTATTCGTCGGCCGGCACCTCTAGCTCTAGCTTGTCAAAGTGTGGCGTTCGGTGGCTACCTTGAGGCACCATCCCACTGGATGACACGACAAGTTTGGCCTTGGAGCGAACCGTATTGAGGGGGTGCCGGTAGAGAGAAAGGAAGAAGTTGTGAGAGGAAGGCTGACATGTGGGCCTTATGTCACATCCTGATTTTTTGAAGCATGAAAATTAGAGCTAACAAAAACTGTTTTACTAATAATATCAGTCAAGATACACCTAACCAAAACTTTAATTCAAATCACGATGTAGCTAAATACCAAAACACGAAAACCCTTGCTCCTATCTCTCCCGATCTCCGTTTTGTCAAAATCCTAAGTTCCCCGAACTACGTCCGACAACACGGGCAACCCTGTTCAACACCTTGTCTCCATACGTGGTTACTCGCCCTTGCATTCCCACCACGAACAAACTTTCGGCATCCTTTCCTCTTTTGCCTAGCCGGTGCAATCTAAACCAACATCTGCCGATAGGTGTCCACATGGTACTTTGACGAAATTGAAACATATATATGTCATGAACCTCCTCCGAATGTCATGATTTTCTACTGACTACTTCGACATGGCCTATCATGAGTATATGCACATATATACTGCTTTTATATATACACATATATGCAAAACCCTAATCCCTTCTTCCCGAGCTACGAAGCAAAACCCTAACGCATCGTTCGGCTCTGCTACAATCCTATGCATATATATGGGTATACAGAAGGCATTTCTCAAGCTCTAGCCTACCATGTCCTTCTATGCTTATTCCGACCTTAACGCAACCCTATATATGCTTAAATTCCCACGTGGGTATGTAGGCACATACACTCTAAAGTCTACTCGCTTCTTCCGAGCAATTGCGAAATCCAAAACATTAGCCCATCTGCTTTCTCCTTGAAACGTCATGAGATTATGAGTGGCACATACTCCAATCACCTACGTCGACGCATATACATCTATGATCCTGTCTCCACCTCAATATTGGGTCAATCCATGCCATTGATCACAAAGCTTCTTGTGTGCCCCTCGTGCCATCAATCAAGTAGTCTAAACCTGAAATCCTTTTCTCACTCAACAATTTAATTAAAACCCTAACTGTTAAATCTTCGAAAACATAGCTTCCATATATGATTGGCTACTCATACCTCTATCAAACGTTTCGAAAAAGGAGAGGTCGAGGATATGGCCAACCTTGGAACTAGTTTGTTTCCGGTTAATTTGACCGTTCAAAAATCTCTAAACTTTCGTAAAGCATTTTATATGCCAGCTCAATCCATTTTTGAAATATAACTCCACTACTCATGCATAATCTTTTCCCGAAGAATCACCGTGAACTCAAGGATAAATATCTCTGCCATTTCCCTGTTGTTCTCCACAGCTACCTTCTCCTCATTTTGCTAAAGCCACAAAATCTATACCAACCGAATTGCCTGAGGTTCCCTGCCATGTGGGCTCCGTGGCCCGCGAGTCAGGCCCTCTCTCCCAACTTCTTCTTCTTCTTCCCAAAACCCCCTTCCTTCCTTCTCCTTTTCCTTTGCACTGCCAAGCACTGCTCACTATGAACACGACGCTCATGCCAGCTCTCAACCGCTGCAGTGTCGGTGCCAAACTCCGCCTATGCAAACAGCAGCACCTAGCTACTCAGCTCTTTGTCTTAAATTCCTCTTACCACGGTTTAAAAAGAACAGCCACGAGCACCCAGCTGCTCCCTTGTCCTTCAATTTCTTCGCCAAACCAGTGAGCTGAGCTACTTCAACCCGAGCATACTCCCTTTCCCCTCCATTCTTCTCCTTAAAGACGAGCTACATCTCTCCTGGCATTTCCTCACCCCTACCCGTGAGCTCCAGCCGAGCTACCCGAGTCCGGCCCCTCCTTCTTCCTTCCAAAGCAAAGCCGAGCAAGTCTCCTCATTTCTCCGATCTACAACCCGAGCTGCCAGGACCTTCCCGAGCTCGCCCTTGTGTCCTCCATGCCGAACATACCTTGCTGTCGCCCCAAGCCGAGCTTCCCAATCGTGCCTCTCCTCCTCTCACCCATACAGCCAAACTCCTCCCCGGCTGAGCTCCATCTCCCCCCAGAAATCCCTTCTCGGTTTGCCGCTATCCGAGCTGCTAGAATCCCCTTGCCACCGATGAGATCTGTGCTGACTCGCCGCTACCATCTGGGACACTGTTGAGAAATGGCGCCTCCACCCGCTGCCACGCCGTGCCTCTCGCGTCGCTGCTCCGACGAGCCTCCAACTCCGAAGATGACGCCAGCAAACCCACCGCTGGACAAACCGCCGGAAGCCAGCGCCCTCTCCTGCGGCCCATCTCTTCGCCGCGCTCCCTCTTTCTGCTCTGCTGGTAAGCCGCCGCCGAGCTCGCCCACATCGCCGCCGCTGGACTGGCCGAGGCAACTCCCAAGCACCACTAGGTGGACTGCCTCCCTTGGCCCCCGTTTTGTGCCCCAACCAGCTCACCTCACCGCCGGTTGGACTCCTCCCCTCGCCGCCCCAGGTCCTCACCAGCCGAGTATTACTCCGCATCTCAACCACCAACCGTGCACCACTTCCCCTTACTCCTGATAGCCAAGGCCGCCACAAGAATTCCAGCACCCAGCGAGATGCCTAAGCTCCCGGACACCTCCAATGGTGCCTCTCCTTCCCTTCCTTTTGTTGCCGTGTTTTGCCTCAGGGTGAAGAAGACGCAGCCCAAGAACAGACCCACCCCACCAACAGAGGGAGGGAGGCGTGTTTCTACCTTTACGCCTCCTCCTCTGGGAAAACGCATTCCCTGCCGAATCTTCTTCCTATACCTATAGTTTGCGCCTTACTCGGCCGAAGGCGCCCTACCATTTTACGTCTCCTACATCAGCCCTAAAACCAGGCATTCTTAAACAGCAAACAACCTCTATATCAGCAACCTTCGGACGGCTATAACTTCCGGTATACTCGTCCAAATCAACTCATTCTTTTCCCTAAATTCCTAAAATTTCATGAGCTTTCAATCAATAGTACTTTTGGAATTTTTGAGAATATTTAAAATTTTAGATTTTAATTTTAAAACTTAGGTAATGGTATAACCTGAAGTATATATATATATCCCGAAGGTTTGGTCCAGAAGACTTCAAGGGCATTCCTAATACGAATCAAACACAATTCATTCGTTGTCCTCAACTATATTGTGAAACCCTAGGAATTCATTTGAAAGGCTATGAGGCAGGATATACACACATATACCATCTAAAACATTAAAGAAGGTGTTGTAGTGAGCTCGCAGGTATTTCCATAACATACAAGAGTCTCCCAAGTACTTGGTACCCTGGTGGTTCCAAGAATGGCTGATGCTCCCACCCTTGTCAAGATAGAAGCAGTAAAGGGAGGGGGAAGAAACCATAACACATCTAGTATTCTGCAAAGTGAAAATACCCGACTATGTTCCTCAAACCCTAACAATCTTCCGAGACACTGGAACCCTAACGCGACAGAAGCTTAAAGTAGATATCTTTGTCGGAATAACCTAAAGCACCCAATTCTATCATTCTAAAGCTCCATAAAATCACAATAGCTAATCCAACGCATTGTGGTTGCACGAATTGATTATTCTGGTTTTGCGTTCGTTGTTCTTGGTTCTTCCTTGCATCGTTGATTTATTCGTCATTCTTTTGACGTGTAGTTACGATGTTAGGATGGAGCGTGTGGGGAACACTAGGCAGTTATCGTATCAAGCTCAAGCTCGAGACTCGGCCAATTTGCCAGCAATCATTCCCACTTTGATCATGTTGAATCCCATATGTGTGAAAACTAAGTATTTTATTTGCAAACTATGCATGCTATGTGAGTATCAATGATATTTTATGTAGACCTAGTTATACCCTATAGCTGCATATGACTTAGGTTTGAATATCCGATCTTTGTAACCTTAGGTGTATTAGTCGGTTATTCTATGACCAACAAGGGTATTAAGGTTATAGGCACTAGCCATGCTTAGACCCGCTATAGTTAAAAACTAAAGTTTTGATCGGTATAAACGAATACCTTGGGACATGGGAATAAAACCCTCGGATAGCATGTGCTTCCGAGGTGACTGTTTCAAAAGAAATGTTTGCCAAAACCCAAAATAAAATGAATGAGGATTTTGATTCGGGTGAGAATGGTAAGGGCAGCCCGGGGCTGTAGAGTACCTGATGGTGGTATGGTCGTCGAGGACGAAAATGGAGTCTTGCTCGGATCGATCAAGGACCGAGCCTAAGTGTCGCTAAACCAGTTCCTCACCGTACGTCCACATGTTCTTTATGGGAAGGACTTGGCTTGGTACCCTGGCAAGTGCTAGAGTATGGACCCGTGGGAAGTAGGAAGTATGTGACTAGGTGGTTAAAGTTCTAGAGATCCACCACCGCTGGGCGTTTGGGTGTTGATGCGACACAAAGGTGAGGAGTCCCATTTTTGGTCCAGGACGCAAAAGTTGGGTTACCCACTAGCAGGTCCAACTCTAGTATGGAAGCGAGCGAAGGGCCCCGTTGTAATAACCCTGCCGATACACCTTGTGAAGTGTATCCATTAGCGCTCGGCAACAAGGGGAACTTACATCTTGTGGGTAAAGCCGTACAACCTCTACAGAGTGTTAAAAACTATTCGAATAGCCGCGTCCTTGGTCATGGACATGAACTGGTAAGGCCACACATTGGTTAGACTGAGTTTTGTTTGCGAAAGCTTGGGAAAGGGACTAAGGACGTGGGCATGATGTGTCCACAGTGTGCAATTTACGCTACACAGCTGGTAGCAAGGAATTGCAGGAGAAGGAAGCTAGCCGTACTACCTGGGGTAGTACGGCTGAACATTGAGTTAAGCGGAGGCTAGCCGTACTAACCCGCGGTAGTACAGGCTGAGCATCAAATTAAGCAGTGATAGACGGAGCTATCACTTGAGATGAGGAAATGAGGTAGCTGGGTCTACCTCAAGAGAAGTTTTGTTGCTTTGAATTGCTCTGGTTTACAAAACTATTTTGGAATCTACTATTCTCGTATTTAAATTGAAAACTTATATTTTCGCACAACAAGCAACTTAGGGTAGAGCTATTCCTTGAATTACACCTTGCATGAAATATTGCCGTTTAATTCTCCTGTGGGAATAGCTTGCGAGTACATTCAATGTACTCACCTGGCTTGTTGATTTGGTCAGACGAAGGAAACATCAATTTCGAAGATACGATTACGATCACGACAGCTAGGGCGTAACCCCAGTCAGTTGCCGGTTGGGTATGACATATTGATGGGCCACATCACTGCTTGATTTTTCGCTGCAAGTTTATAGCCGTTGGGCTACAGTATCAGATAATCGACCTTGACGGTCAACTTACATAGCGTATACAAATATTCGTATGTATGACAATGATATACAGGTTAACTTGTGTGTACCGGCTACTGATCCAGGGACCGGTACAGTAATCACAAGGGTTTACCCGGCCTAACAACCAGATACGCCACACCTCACGGCCATGCCGGTGTGTGCATAAGTGAAAACCCAACGTACCTTCCTAAAACAACAACGTGGTGGATTTAACTCTCACACTACTACACAAACGTTATTGCAGACGACTTTCTAAACCGTATGTGGTTTAGGTTCTATGATGTGAAAATGGAATATATACGATTCAATAAGAACCGTCCATGAAGAGAAATTATAGAAATAAAAAAATGGGCAGCACCCTGGCATTGGATCTGACAAGATTCTTAACCTAAACAAGATTCTTACACCAAACCATAGAAGTGTATGATTTGCACTGACCAATAAGCACCAACCAATGAAGATGTACATCTTCACCTTGGCCTTGTAGTTCGGTGGCTTTGGAGGGACGCTGAGCTAGGTGGCGATGCCAGTGATGGGGGAGTAGCGATGTCGATGGTGGGGAGTGGTGATGTTGGCGATGCCACCAACATGGACACGACAAGCTCCTCAACCGCCTTGCAGGCCCGTCGGAGGAGGTGGCGGACGGCCCTCAAGCGGCGAACGACAATGAGTAGATCTCGAGCGGCGGGCAATGAACTAAAAGTGGGCACGAGGCGCAGATCTCAAGTGATCGGTGACGATGCATAGATCTCGAGCGGTGAGCGATGACGAAGATCTCAAGCAGTAGGCGACGAAGGACCCACGGACGACATGGCCGAGGACGAGGAGAAGGAAGAGACAGTGAACGGCAACGGCGCGGAACTCGCATGGAGGGATGCTGCACGGGGGAAAGGATTTGTGAAGACAGAGAGGATCGAGGGGGGAGGTGAATAGGAGTTGTGAAGGCGGCTATTGTCGAGGGAATAGGAGAAGGCGAGCGGGTGGCGAGGATTTCGGTTGGGAGAGTTTAGGAGGGTTCGATGAGCGTGAGAGCCCGAGCTTTTGTAATCCATGTGTGATAAGAGACCTGGTAAAATTATAAATTAGAGGGTTTTATAGAAACCAAACACGAGTAGTTGTTAAAGATTTAAAATAGACTTCTTCGGGCCTTTTATCTTGGAAAAACCAAACACGGGAAGTTGCGGAAGGTTGAGAAAGATACTTCTTTTCGTCTTTGTTTTCATTGTTTCTCTCCTATAACCTGATCAATGAAAGGAACGTTGCTCCTGCACATACGGTAGTGTCTAGACGGTGTGGTGTTCAATGTTTCTTAGTTTGTGTCGGCCATTTTGCATTGTCAAATAATTGTTGGTCTTACCTGCGACTCCGTACTACGTCAACTCATGGCTTGATTCACAATTAAGTAATCCAAATCTAAATGCTGGCCCCTAATTGTATTTTATACTACTATCTCTGGCCGAAAGCTGCGTGTCTTGCTCCTTGGTACGCGCGTATTATTTTTGCTTGCAACGAAGCATATTGCGGCGTGCTTGGTCACAGCCAAAACGAAGGCGTCATTTGCTAGGCTGCTAGCACGCTCTGGAAGGTTCCAGAAGCAGGCAAGCATCCGTAGAGCTAAAAATCAATAGACAGGAAGAGAAAATTAAGAAGTTTAAAAAACACAAACTCGCAAGATGCAAGCCGATCGATCTTTGTGTCTGACATTGTTCAAATTCAAATTTTAGAACTGTACAATGTTTGCTGTTTTCTTGTCTTTTTCGTCGATCCATGCCCTCACAGCTTGCAGAGGGGAAAAGTAAGAAGAAAAACGGAAAGCAAAAGCAAACACCCTACAAAAACAAATACACGAAGACCCAGCTAGCGCAGGGCGTCGTTATCGTCTCCGATCTCTAGCGCTTCCCCGTCCCTCGATCCTCTCTCCTCCGCTTGTCGCCGGCGCGCTTCACCGGCCCCGTGGCGTCGTAGAGCTCCGCCACCAGCCGGTACCGCTTCCTCGTCCTCCAGTCCAGCAACGCCGCACCATCATCATGACCATCCTCATCCCTCGCCGTGGCCGTCTCGGCGTTGTTCACCGACCGCGCCGACAGCGTCGACGACGACGGGGACACCGCCTCGTCCCCGCCTCCGCTGGCGCTCAGCTGCACCAGCTGGTCCGCCGCCGCCAGATCGGCCTCCGTGAATCCGTCCCCCACATCAGCCGACGACGACACGGACACGGGCCTCCTCTCCCTCTCCATCTCCATGGCTCGGGATCTGTGATTTGGTGCTGGTTAAGATAAGAGAGAAGCTTGCTCGAGTTTGATTCGAAAACGACGGCGTGGAAGAGACGGGCCGGGTATATATAGCGGGACGGGCCCAGCAGGGAAGAACCGACTTGGGCTGCACGGTTGGGTTGCTGGGAGGTGGGGGCCACGCTGGCCAACGGGAGGGGCGACGCGTGGAGGGCGCTGAGTGGTGTGCTCGCGTTGGCGTCGCGACGGGGGCCCGCTGCTTTTGGGCGTGAGGGGTAGGGTTGGGAAAGGTGGGATGTTATGTGGAGCTGCCGATGTTGCCTCTCGTGTGCATGTTTTCCTTGACAAATAATATAGGCGTGTGTTTAGAGAGGTGTTAAAAAAATTAACTGGGATCTTTTTGCCACGTAAAGTAGCATGGGTGCTTCTCTCTCTCTTGAAACTTCCACGTGTAAGAACCTTTCATTGTACACAACTGTTTATCTGGGGTCTAGGGGCAACCATCGAGAACGGATGGCAAGCAAATCATCGTGATAGAAAGAAGGCCGTCTCAGTAGCCACCCACATAAGATCTCAGACTAGCATAGGTGTCTGCGTAAGTTTTATGCTGCGAGACAGGGAGCCAACCGACCTCCTGATAAATCAGCTGTTTTCCTATAGAAAACAAACGAAAATCTAATAAGCGGGCGAGATATTTCGTCTTGACTCATTGCTGCTATAGTTTACTGCTATAGTTTGCTGCTAAATTTGCGAGCAACACAGCCTCTTCTTCGTCAATACTTCATCCTTTTGGATGAAACTTGTGGCATAGCGTATCTGATGGAGCGAGGCAGCCAACACCACGGAAGCCCGACAGGTGTTTGCTCCTAGCTCATCTTTCCTGCCACAGACGAGAATTGGCTATGTCCTTATCCTCCGGTGTCCTACTTCTCTACTGCTTTATCTCCTCTACTCCAACAACTGATGGCATAATAATAAACTTTTACTATAATAAGATGGCAGCAATGATGACCAACTTCGCCGGTCAGCATAGCCTTTGGCTCGGGCTCTATATAAACCCGAAACCCTAACCTCATGAGTGACTATATACAACGACCTCTTCTCTAGTTCTTTTGTCGATGGCTCTCTTCCGATGACTCCTCCATGAAGGAGGAAGGGGGACATGAGTTCCCGATAGATGGTGCAAGGAAGAATGCATGGCTCCCGTTTCTCCTATCGTGAACGATGTCAAGCGAAGAGAACATGAATTTCCTACTTCCCGCTCATTGTGGCAGTTAAGGAATCACCGCTCGCTCTCCTCCCCTCCCCCCCTCTTCCATCAAGACTGGCCCATTAAGGATGTTTTACACTCTTTTTTGTTTTGTTTTCTTTCTTTTTATTTTTTGTTTTCTCTTTCTTCTTTATGTTTTTTTCGCTTTTTAGTTTTTCTTTCTTTCTTTCCTTTTCATTTCTTTATATATTTTCATTTTTCTTGTTTTCATGTTCTTTATATTTTTTATGTGTTCACTAGTAGATAGTTCTTCGGTGCCATTGTTTGTAAATTGTTTTTTCTATGTGTTCAGTAATAGATATTTCTTTAGCGTCATTATTTGTAAAAAAGATTCACCTATATTTTTTGTTCATGAATGCATATAATCTGTTCTCGTAGTATTTTTGATTGTTTCATTATGAAAAGAAAAGATAACACACGTAAATTCATCATGTTCGTTTGTGAAATATAGAATAGTCTTAGCGAGTCAGGTGAACTTTTCTTGAAGTGCGTGAGCATTTTCATGGACAGTGAAACATATTTTCCCACACGGAACAATTTGCACGAGTTGCTTGAATACTTTATTTGATATATATGAATAATTTTCATAGATAGTGGAACATATTTTTAAAAAGCATGTTTTATGCAAGACTTTTTTGAGAATTCTTAATATGTATATATTTTCCCACACGAAACAATGTTCACGACTTGCATGAATAATTTTTATTTGATATGTATGAACATTTTCTCTGTAGACAGTGGGACATATTTCAAGAAAATATGTTTTTATAGAAAACATGTTTTGAGAATTCTACTGTAAGAAAAATATTTTTAGAACATATTTTTATGAAACATGATTTACAAATGATATTCCCTTATTTTTTTAGTTTCCGCCTTAAGCGGGAGTTGGCTGCGCCCGAGAGAGCGTCCCTACTGGTCGCTTAGCATCTTCGTTATTTTTCTTGTCAAGCGGACATAAAAAATTCGATGGGCTTCTAACGCTAGAGCGTAATAAACCCTTTTAGGCCTTGTTTGGTTATCCCAAACCCCGCTGGGATCCCGGCCTTTCCCTGGGTGGAAAGCCCACGGGCCAAACTCATCCCAGGTAGCCCATCGACGCGGTTGGACGCCTACCTGACGGGGGTATACCAGCCCAATCCATCTGATTTCCATGGGGAAGAAATCCACGCCCACGAACATCGGGGAGGAAACCACCTTCGTCTCGCTCACTCCAACTTCGCCTCATCCTATGCCTCTCCTTGGACCTCTCCTTGCACCTCGCCTCCTACCTCTACCTCCCCGAGGATGCGCCCAAGGCTCGCGAGAAGGATGCTTGCAGCCGATGGACCGACGAGCGTGGTCATGGATCCCCGTGAGTGGATCCAGTGGAGGGAACCTATAGGAGCTAGCGCGGGGGAGGAATGGTGGCAGGAACGACGAGCCCGACGAGCATGTGCAAATCTGCCACAAGTCCTTGCATCCCCTAGCCACCCCCTTCGCCATTGCGGGCCCTAAGCGGCGGCTGACATAGACGTAGGGTGGAGGCGCCCCGTGGCAGGGGACGGAGGGGTAGGGTGGAGCCAGGGACATCCACTGCCCACACTGCGTCTCCTTCCCCGCTCCCCACCTACCCCCTCCACCGTCACGGCTCCCCCCTCTATCCACGCCGCCATCTCCCTCTTCAACTTCTCTATCGACGTCCCCCTCGCCTCCCTTGACGGCTCCGCACTCACCCTCCTCTGCACCGCCGTCGTCTCCCTCCTCATCTCCCTTTCTCGGGCCCCCGTCCACCCTTGCGCTCGCGGGCACTGGCACCCTCATGAGTTTCCTCCCCTATCGTTTGCTATTTAATAATATTTGGATTGAGATAATCTCTGCCATTAAAGAGGGGTTCTGTGTGCATCCCAAAATGCTCTCATTGGAATTGGCATCCTAAGTTTAAGTCTTAGTCTGGTCCAAATGGGCCATGTGCACGAGAGTCATAACTGGCTGCAGACTAGGGGACGGCATCTGTTGCGCTGGGCCTCCGTGCCGGAATCCGCTGGCGCATCGTGCTGTGTCGCCTTCGCATTAACGAGAAGCCATTAATCCTCAAGCCCAACTGCACAGTGGGGCCGGCGAACGGACGGACCGGACCCTGCCGTCCGTCGATACTCCCGATGCGCCACCGCGTATAAATGTGGGCAGGTCACTACCCCCCACCCAACTCCAACTCCAGCTCCAGCTCCTCCAACCCACCACCGTCGCTCTCACGCTCTTCGTGCCCGCCGCCTCCCTTGCTTCCCCCCATGGCTTCCATCGCCGGATCCGCCCTCTCCTTTGCCAAGCCCGTCAAGGTATACCCACTTCTCCTCGTCAGATCCGTCACCTTGTGCCGTCCGTCCGTCCGTACGGTTGGATCGATCTGCCTCCCCTGCTGGGGTTTTGGGTTTCGCCTTGATCGATCTGGGATTCTAGGTTCGTTTCGCGGCTCAATCTGTGCGTGATCTGTGGCGTAACATCCTACCGTGCTGCGTGACGTATGGGTTTAGCGGTAATTTCGGGTTAGAACTGTGATTTCCGATCCGGAAAGGTGGTGGTGCCTCTTTTTGTGCGCTGCTGTGGATTCCACGAGCCATTTCCGAGGTGGATTTGGGCGGATCTGCTTTTCTGCTAGGTTGGTAGGATGTACCCATGGTAATTTTGCTCTACGGCTCTGATTTTTGCACGGTAATAAGCAAGTTCGGCTGGATTCTTTTACTAGGCGTTTAGAAAATTTACTTTGCGCGGAAGTGTTGAGCGACTTAGATCGCGGCATGCACTATTAAAGCCTGTGTCCTATGGTTGCTATGATGGGTTGCATGAGTGGGGATTATGTTGGGATGTTGGATTCTAGTACTAGGTTGTTGCTTTCTGTGCTCCACTGGTACCCAAAAGTTGGTCCTTTTCTATAGTGACACCTAAAATGCCTTTGTATATCTTGTCTTTTTTATAGACACTTTGTTTCCTTCTAATTGGCTGATGACTTGGATTTTAGTCAGTACAGTGGTCATAGAATTTAGTCCTGAGGTTACAAAGTTCGGTATCCATGTGGTTACAAAGTCAAATTTAGATAACTTTGAAATTAATATCTTCTCTGGCTATATACTTCATCCTATCACCATACTGACTACTGAGGCCCATTCAAGCTACTTAGTCCGGTACCCATGTGGGATGTACCAAATGAAAAGGCTAGAAGGGTAGCTAATAATGAGAAATTGAGAACAATGTTTGGTCTAGCATGCAGAATACTGATTACAGAATACACTGTCCTATTCCTTAGTTTACATAAGTTTTGTTATCTCAAGAAGTTTGTTCCTTTACAGGCAATCAACACGAATTCACTCTCTTTCTCCGGTGCAAGGAAGAGCAATGCATTTCTCCGCCTGCAGCCAGTGCCGATGAGATTTGCTGTTTGCTGTGCTGTGAGTTTCATCCTTTCTCGTCATCCACGGTTTATCTGAAGTGTTGCTTTACTATGCTAAAGGTGGTGATTTAGTGTTTTTCTAGGGTTCAACAAAGCTAGTAATTTGTACAAGTAGTTCGGTTAGTTCTGAATGTGATAGTATTGAAGGGTGGCCAAAACCCCCCATCACTGAGCTCAAAAAAATTGTGTTAGCAGTCAAGGATTTCCTATAATCCTTGTTTTTCTCATTCTTGAACAGTTTATTTTGCTCCTTGCATTCAAAGTTTTGTACTTAAGCAATGACTGGATGAGCAAAGCTTCTCTTTATTAGAGGAGCTTGCTTTTACTACATTCCTGCTCTTTGTGTTGTAGCACTACTACCAACATAGCTTTCACTACTTACCAACATAGCTTATTACTTCTTAGTACGATAAGCAGATAGACATTAGCATTCTTTCTGCCACTAAGGAAATGCCCTTTGCATTTTATATTTTTATGTTAGCTCGCTAAAATTTTGAAATTGTTTAACGGGCTTTTCTAAACATGCGTTTCAACAGGCAAAAAAAGATACAGTGGAGAAGGTTTGTGAAATTGTTAAGAAGCAGCTTGCTGTTCCTGAGGGCACTGAAGTTACTGGTGCTTCCAAGTTCTCTGACCTTGGAGCTGATTCACTGGACACGGTAACTCTACCCACATTACTTCTTTATATGATGGAAGAAAATTTTACCCACAGTATTTTTACTGATGTCTTACTTCAAGGTTTTGTTTTGAGCCACAGCAGATAACCTAGCCTGTCCAAATTAGCTCAAGGATCTTAATGAGTTGTATTTTTGTTAAGTTTTTGGGTCATAAGAGTAACATTTGAGGAAAGCTGTGGTAACGATCTCGTCTTATACTTGTGGTGTTTGGTTATATCTATTTTTTGAGAGATGTGAAATGACTTTGCAAGCATGCAGTTTCATGGCACTATTGAATGTCAACGGACCCTTCGACATGTATTACTGGGTTTCCGGAGATCTGTAGTTCTTATCCTTTAGGACCTTAAGAGTAGATATCAGAGTAGTTGTTAGATTCCTAAGTGGAAACATGAATTAGAATAACTGACCAAACATTGTATTTCATGCGTCTAAACTAATTGGACACATCCACTTCCTTTTGTTGGGCAAGTAACTATTGAGTTGCTGTCAAGCTGTAAAGTAAAACCCCTTGTGAATTTGTCGCAGGTTGAGATCGTGATGGGTCTCGAGGAGGAGTTCCAGATCAGCGTGGAGGAGTCGAGCGCGCAGGCGATTGCGACGGTTGAAGACGCCGCTGCGCTCATCGACAAGCTTGTCTCTGCAAAATAGTCTTGAATGTCGTAAATCGTGAGTTGGGAGCTCGTAAACTAGTTCTACCGTGGGGGTCGATCCTTGTTGTTCTACCATTCTATCCTAATCTAGGTTTTATTATCCGAAGGCTTGGTGATTTTCTCAGGACTATTGTCCCCTGTGTCGCAATAAGATAATTAATTAAAGTACGTTAAGCTGTTGAACATTTGGGTGGTGAGTTCCGTTGCTGCGGTGCATGTTCGCATTTTTTGTACCCCAAAGGAAATTCTGCGAGTACAAGGGAACTACGTGTGGTGTGATTCGTCCTGTTTTTGTTAGCGCTCAGGAGGGCTGGTGTTCTTGAGTTAGAGCTCACAGACAAGCAACGATGTGAAGGTTAATGTTGGATATGTAATATTCTGCTCCATTTGTCAACAAACGCAACATCATCGCTAGGCTGCTGCAAGATCTGCAACATCCGCGCAATTGCCTCTTTGAACATCCCAGTAGGCGAATGCACGGCCCGTCGTCGAAACAGTTTCCCGGAGTGAACAGGGCTGGACACAATGACCAAAGGTCGTTATCAACATCACGATCAGGTGATCAGCCATGGTGTTCCATGTCTTCCTCACTGCACCACGCCTTACTACCTTCCACTTCTCTGTCCCTGTCACAGCCTGACCGACCCCGTCCAAATGGAGGTTCTCACCGGTTAGTAAAAGCTACTCCCGGGCATATCGGTGTGTTTCCTCAGGGGGAGGAGCAATAGAGGATGAGGAGCTGCTGGAGGAAGATGAACGAAGCAATGGAGAGACGGGCAGCAGGCAGGGTTTTGGTTACCGATTACCGGTAACCGGACTTGCTGGACCTCCCGAGAAACATATGTTGGTTTGAATTAAATTTCACACAGATTTAAATAAATATTGGTAAATTTCGAATTATATCATTAGGGTTTTAGATTATTATCGGTGGGAAAATTTCGGTTGCCACCCAATAACCACAGTAACCGGATCTACCGGTCCTCTGCAGTATCTTTTTTGGAACCGGTAGCTAAAACCTTGGCGGCAGGATGGAGATGCACAGGACGTGAGCACGACGGTGAAGGTTATTTTTATTTTATTTTATTTTTGTAATCACGATGGTAAATTTTTTTTGTTTCAGTGGTTTAGAAGTCTGGGTCTTATAGCTAGATTTCAGACGAGGCATGCGACGGAGGCATAGCCATCCATGAGGCTGCGAGTATCATTTTGATTAATTAATCTAAATGGTTTACTCAGTCTTGTAGTAAATCAGGGCGTTTGGTCTAGTGGTATGATTCTCGCTTTGGGTGCGAGAGGTCGCGAGTTCGATTCTCGCAACGCCCCATTTTTTTTTCTTCAATGGCAATCCTTGAACTATTCTTCTTAAGAGGTTCTGTACCTTCCAAGCTTCCAACGCCTTGCTTAATTTGACAGCTATATAAACAAACAAAAGGGACCATATTTGTCAGTGAATTAGGCTGTCCATTACTTTCACCATTATTACTCACTAGATTGATTTCCATGTTTGCTGAATATCCATCTATACCTAGGTACATATCACGCGAATGAATCAACAAACCCAAACAACAGTCAAGAAACAGAATCGACAAGTTAGAAGTAGAAGGGTGTCTTCTAGCGTAGCGAGCTTAGTGTTCGGTGGTCTTAATCCTCTTGGAGCACTTGGCCTGCACGGCGAGCGTGGCCGTGGTTCCCGGGCAGTTGGGGTCCCCGCCGTACACCTCGTGCGATACGGTGAGCGTACACGCCTTCTTCCCAACGCACGCCTTCTCCACCACCTCTTTGGCCTTCGGCGTGTGGCAGCTCCCCACCGTGTAGTTCCCGCAGATCCCCAACGGGTTCCCGTAGCTGGCGAACACCACTTGCTGGATCGCCTTCTTGTTCGGGCACGCCAGCACTGTCTGCGGCTTCAGGTCGTCGCCCGCCACCGCCGTGAAGTTGTTAGACGATATGAAGCTGCAGATGTTGTCTCGCTTAACAGTCAAGATCATGATAGCATCTGGCTTGCCACCTTCCTCCTCGAACATGGTCAAGACGTTCCCGGTCTGCTTCAAGAAGGACCGGGGAACGTGGTACAGGTACTGCGACGGCCGGCCGAGGGCGTGCTTGTACGAGATCCAGTACCGGCCCAGCCCCTCGCCGTTGACGAACAGCATGCCCTTCCCCATCGGGCTCATGTCGATCGCCACCGGGTCCTCCCCGGACGGCGTGTCGAACCGACGCCGGTACCAAGTGAGCGGCCGGTCGAACACGGCGGGGATCCACTGCACCCCGTCGCCGCCCTCCGGCATGTACACCTGCCGCCGCTCGCCCTCCAGCCCAGGGATGTGGCCCCACCCGTTGCTGGTCAGGTCCAGCGTGCCGATGTTGAGGCCCAGGAGGGTGACCCCGTCCACGCCGGACTGCCGGTGCTCTAGGTAGACGCCGCTGTCCTGCATCCCCAGCGTGGACGACAGGATGGACACGTGGTTGATGCCAACCTTGAGCTCGACGGGCTTCTCCATCGTGAACGCCTTGTTCAACTTGGTGCCGTGGCCAGAGCCCACGTACTTGCCGTTCACGAACGCCGCCATGGCGTGCCCGTGGCTGCTCACCTGCAGCACCGGCATGATGTCGGGCTTGAACGGCAGGTCGCCCGCCACCAGCTTGAAGCTGCAACACGCATAGAAACGTCGTACGCTCAGATAATGCATGCATGCATCATTTCCAAGACGATCGAGAAACCAAACATCCATTTTTGCTGCCGCGGCGGAAGCGCGATCGACACGTACGACCGGTCTGGAACGAACCTGGTGGTGTACCAGAGGTAGTCGGTCTTGTCCTTGGTCATGTTGAACATCTCGAGGGGCTTCTGGGTCCGGATGGTGGTGTACTTGTAGGTCGGAACCTTGTCACCCTCAGAGAACATCTCCCACACGTTGTTCTGCACCGTCTGGTCCGTGAAGTGGAAGGTGCGCTGGTTGTGCTGCGATTTCACGTGCTGCGTGTTGAACAGCACCTTCTTGCAATCGTCCAGGATGGTCACTGACCGCCGTGGCAAGTAGTACTTTCGCCCCCGGAACGTCACCGTCCCATCCTCCTTGGTGTTGTGGTTCGACAGGAACGCCACACACACCTTCTCCTCTGGGATCTCAAATAGCCTCGCCTGTAATTGCACGGGATCGATTGTAGTCAAAATCAAATCGTGTTTTGATTGGTGAACCAGAGATTGTTACGTGCAGGTCTTGAAATTTATCCAAACCTCGTAGAGGTTGCCCAGTGGCTGCATGGAGGGATTCCCCCAGAGGAGTGCCTTCTTGCACAGCCTCAGAGCATGGTGCAGGTCCTTGAGATGACCCCACTTAGGCTCCTTGTACATCCCTGAAACATCCATTGATAAGCAGCTCGATCACTCATCAGAAACGTAATGGTTCCTTCAGAATTTCAGAGTTCGAGAGAAGAACAAGGAGGGAGATTCGTCTCACCGTATTCGTCGATAGGCGCCTCATCGTAGTATCTTGGTAGGAGAAAAGAAGCACCTTGCCTTCCAAAGTTAGTACCTCCATAGTACTGTAAGATAGACAACCGTGCAATTCCGTGAGAAAATCTAGTCTCACACCAAATGTAAAAAATAGTCGATCTTTTTGAAATACTCTTCAAGAACAGATTAATGTTCAGTACCATGTAGTAGTTTGTCATCGTACCGCCCACGGAGAAGAACCGCGCCACCGCGAATGCAATGTCCTCGGCCGATCGCTGAGACGGTGGATCACCAAATACTCTGTATCTGTATGTACCAACAAAAATAAAGTTGAACACACAAGTAGTCTCTATGAAGGACACTGATCTTAAACAAGGAGGAGAAATGTATTATGTCTAGAAATAACTTACTGTGCAGTCCAGTTCTCGGTCCACAAGAGCGGCTTGTTCTTGTCAGCTGGACCTGGCCATGTATCTCCACAATGCCTACCGTTGCAGGTAGGGATCTAGAGAACAAAATCATGATATGATTTAATCAGGTTAAATCCTAAAGTGACTTAATCGTAAATATCAATGGCGCAAACATGAAAATGGCAGGTGTGGCGGTTCATAAAGTGTCGATTGATCATAGAGGAGAATCATAATAAAGTTACAATTTCAGCAGGAGCTCTGGTCTGCTTGCACATGATCCACGGCACCCCGGTGCCGGTGCTGATGGCCATATTAGCCGCCCATTCGATGTACTTGGTGCCATTCTCTTTGAATGTCGGTTCCAGGTGCGTGTACTCGTTCTCAATCTTTTCTTATGCAAAAAAATTTCACCAGAGAAGCATGCGTGATCACCATTCGTCACGCCATCAACATAATACAAAAAATGAACAAATAAAGGGGCTGCATGCATGAAAGCATTTGGCTGATGTTGCACTACCTGTGATAGAATAATAGGGCCTCCTTGTGATGCAAAAAGCTTGGCAGCCTTGAACTTGTCCACTAACATAGTCACAAACTTCTGCATGTGCTTCTGAACAAAGAAAAAAGGCAATGTATATGTCATCATCATGAGCCTGAAATAACCTTGTGTTGCAAAATTTACTTCCATTTCTCCTAAAAAAGAATCTAATTTATATGTGTGCAACTGATAATTAATCTTTCTGGTTCGATCGTCAGATTGATCACCTTGAAAGGCTCGTTGTTTGTCCGGAAGATGATGCCGGGGACCTCTCGGAGCCAGTAAGGCAGCCCTCTGATCAAATGAAAAAACCCCGAGACACGGATCAATCAAACGAAGATCCACTTGCAAATTAGCACAAACCAAGACGCAACGAGACGTGAAGCCAGAGGAACAAACCCATGGTTCCATTCGCCCTGGACAAAGGGCCCGATCCGGACAAGGGCGTACATTTCATACTGCTGCACCAGCTTTAAAAATTTCACCAGGTCGAACCTCCCCTCGAAGTTGTACTGAGTCGATGGATCGAACAAGGAATGAATGAGCATGCATAGATACATCACGAAATCAATAAAATGTGTGCAGCTAGCATCTACGTGTGTGATTGCAAATTAGTACCACGCCCATCTCGGGTTCATGGCCATTCCAGAAGATGTAGGACGAGATGACGTTGATGCCGCCTTCCTTGGCCTTGGCGATGAGGCCGGGCCACATGTCGGGGGGGCTCCGTGGGTAGTGGATGGACCCGGAGAAGAAGATCTCCCTCTGGCCATCGATCATCAGCGAGCGACGGTCGTACGTAATCTGCGTGCCTTCCTTGGTCAGATTGTGCGCAGGCGCCACCGTGGCGGCGGCGAGGATGCCGACGACGGCGACGGCGAGCCGGACATGGACGGACATGGTGCCGGGGGGAGTGGTGGTGAGAGCTAAGGACTACGAGGTCGTGCTCCTGCTAGTCCTAAAATAGGAGGGAGCGCGTTGGGGTGTGTTGCAGGGGGAGTGGCTACGCGGGAACGCAAGGAGTGAGGTGCCGTGGCATCCGTCCACGCATCCATCCTGTACGGAGCCGAGACCCAGTGGAAACGCTTGGTGTTTGCGGCAGTTTTCGTGGATTCTGACTGAATCAGCCGTGGATCCGCATGGTTTGCGGGTTGCGGCCACGATCAGGATGGGATGAAATTAGGAGGAAAGGCTAAATTTGGAGGGCGGTTAGTGGATCGTTGTTTGTGGCGATGCAATTGCAGAATTACGGTTGTTTGTCCTATGTCAATATCTGAATGTCTCTGATCTGATCTGATCTGTATGAATGTCATAGGAGTTTCGTGAAGAACAGTACAATTTTAGCGAAATCAGAAACTATTTCCGCGAATCAAAAAGACCCTAAATGTAGGTGATATGTTCCTCGGATTGTTTATTGATGGTTGTGGAAGAGCTAGGCTTAGCAATTGATCAGTTGAAAATCCATGTTGTCACTTATCCGGATGGAGGAGACTATCAGTACGGTGACCAGCATTGTTTACCAGTATCATTTGCATATCGTTCACGATCGATCTTATCTACGACTAGAATTGTAAATAATGACAAGGGACTTGAATAACGATTCTCAAGTTGCGATGCTACTAACATAAAAACAATCCAACTTACGAGCTTGATCCCGACAACCCCCTCTTTCTCTCCACGTTATCGTCTTCATCGCTAACCAAGTTAAGTGTCGCGACCTTTATCTGTCCAGAGAGAGTGAGGAAATGATACTTTGCCGAAGTCAAAAAAAGACCATGCTATGCTCGAGCCTATCATCGGCACGCGAAATCTTATTCAAAAGTTGTGATATAAGTGTGGTCAACAGTTTCTCAACTAAAGAAAACTAGAATAAACAGACATAAATAACCGAAATGTTGCTCGGATGATCAATAAGGTGATTGTACCCTCACTAGACTGAGTGAATGAGTGCGCGTGCATATATAACGGGTTATACCGGGTATTTCAAAGAGAAATATATAAATGAGCACAAACCAATACGTAAAATAAATACTCCTGAAGAAAAACAATTGAAAGTGGGCCCGTAGCATAAACAATTGAAAGTGGCCCCTAGCATAGCAGGAGCGTACACGTATAGCATTTAATCGGCCAAAAGGTTACAGTGCACACTCGTGGATACCTGTGATGGTTAGACTAAGACAACACCAAAACTATCGGTATCATGATCATGTATAATAGTATCGTCTACATTTTGATCCTGATCTTTTTTTTTCCGTTTGGACACATTTTGATCATATTTAGGACTCTGGTTATCTAACAATGACAAGAGATCTGAATAACAATTTTCGAGTTGCGATTCTACTAACACAAAAGCACTCCTACCTACGATCTTGATTGCGGCACCCCCATTTGTCTTAGCACTTTCTCCTCATCGTCACTAACGTAATTAAGTGTTGTGACTTTTAACACCGACATCAATATAAATCATGATGAATCATCCGTCCAGAAAAGCGAGGAAACGATACCTTGCCTGACTACCCAATCAATATAAAATATACCTTTGAGCACTCAAGTTTATCTTCAACCTGCGAAATCTCGTACTAGATTCCAAACTAACTACTTAATCAATGTAAATTATACGGAGTACCTTCTAAAATGTTGCAAATGTGGTTAACATCCCTTTTTCTAAAGGTGACTAGAGGGCATGAACAGCCGAAATGTTGCTCGATGGCCAGTGGGATGGTTGTAGCAGGCCGTGAGTGGATGCGTGTGTGTGCACGTATCTGCTATAGTTGTATTTGTAATTTTTTGCCAAATTTTCTCTTTTTAGATAAATTTAAAATTAAATTGAATTTTAAACTATAATCAGATTTGAACCTCGGGTTCGACATCAAGCACGATAGTGTCGAACTTATACATGGACATGCTGATGTCTCTGGTACCGAGATGGCAACCGCGCTAGGGATGTGGGGAATGGAGGGAGAGTGGGTTGTGATGAGGATATGATCCGCATGGATACACCCACTACCACTTTTACTTTCACTATTTCAACTACGTCCGCTACTGAAGCTACAAAGAACAAAAGGAGATTCATCAAGATCGACAAGAATAAGCGCAGATTCAAGTTCAAGCTCTCGGTAGGGGAAGGAAATAAAGTCCATGTGATTATGATGATATTCCACATGGATTGGCACTGTACAAAGAGTTCTCCCACGTCACTTTTTATCCAAAAGAGTTAGAGATCAAGTCTTACAAGTTTTGGACTCGGATTGTTGAGACAACCCTAAGTTCAAACGTCTATATGTCAGGTATACGGACTCCGATTTGGGTGATCTTGGGCTCTTTGGAAGTCTTATCTCGTGCACTTTCTAATGTGTCCAACCCCATCTCCAAATTTCTTACAAGCACGCCGCAATTGCCAAAACAGTCCGGGAATATCTCTAAAATAGATCACCTCTTCTCTTTATATACCCCTTAGGATTCTCTCTTTAGCTTTCAGTTTTGTTGAGCATAGTTTTATTGCCTAGGGCCAAACAACATTGTCTTTAGTTGTGTCTTGCGACCACTTAGTTCGACTACTTTACAAAACTTTACATATTAATATAACATACTTCATCTATATCTGCAATTTTAGATTGTCTTCAATTATTCTTGCTCGTTCTTTGGTTGCTTGCAGGGATAAAGAACCTCATGTTCAGGTTGGTCATGCCCACGGCAAGGTCAATAACCTCTAGGAGTTGGTTTAGCGATTGCTTAGGCGCTCCGTCGCTGTACGAGTGTAGTTGGATCGTCAAAGTCACTTCCGCCAAATCGATGTGTGTTTCAAATTGAAAGATCGAGATACCTAAAGTTCAATTATGTTAGCCCACGTGTGGGGCCTATATAAACAACTTCAGTGCCATCGAGGGTGGCACCGAAATGCCCCGCTTTGGCGCCTTCCTCTCTAGCGCTGGCATTATCGATACCTCGATGCCAAGGCATATGGTTCCAAACTCATACATGTCAGTGCCTGGTAACCTATCAGTCCAGAGAAACGTATGAATAATAACTGGTTCCCTCAAACGGCTAAGTCCACATTCGGCGCCTACCTTGGTAAGAAGCATATCGCCGCTAATCTCAACCAAGGATGAAACCACTAAGTTAAATGGCTAAGTCCACATTCGGCGCCTACCTTGGTAAGAAGCATATCGCCGCTAATCTCAACCAAGGATGAAACCACTAAGTCCTAGGTTAGCACCAAATATTGTGGCGCCGAAAAGATGACACGTCAAGGACACGTAGATCCTTTATGGTACAAATGGTCAGCGTGGCAATAAGCTCGGCACCAAGGAAGTTGACGTGCGCATGTACTAGTTCGACGTCATTGTACTTGGCGAAACCAGAGGGTCAGATCTCGTTATAGTTTAAAATGTGGTTCAATTTGAGAAATTATCCTAAAAAATGGTTAAATTGTCCAAATTTTATGTTTTATCCCCCGCTTGTGCGCGAGTCGATGCGGGTGTCCACATGTTTACATTGTATCATCTATTTTTGTGCAAAAATATAAGGACACGATTGTACAACAATAATGCGCCCAATAGTCTTACGTGCCAAACGTTTCGACAACCTTTGCGTAACCATCCTGTCCATGAAGTCATGTCCAAGCGTGAGCCCATGTGTGCCCTTCGCATCAAATAAAAGAGCTTCGGCACACCATAGCAGTCCATGCATGCATGCAAAATAATCTAGATTTACTGACATCATCAAAGATTTCATTTATTTTAAATACAAAATATTTTATTTGTTAAATCGTATGTCCTACCCGTAATCCATTTTCACCGTTGAGTTTGTCTCAACAAGAACTTTAAAACTAGATCTCACTTGGGTATATTTTGATGACTTTTTCGATCTTAGAAGTTATCAGCTTGTAATAAGTGAGTTATCAGACTATTTACATATAGTTATTAGCAACTAATAATATTATCCCCACGTATTTATGAACTCATCACTGTAAAAATGATGTCAGTGTATACTTATCTGACCGGTTTACCTAGTTATCTGACAAATAATACTAGTTATTAGCATATAATAAATGCATTCTTTGCACCCGTCTTCAAGAAAATAGTGTCGGTGTATACTTATCCGACCAGTTCACAGTACTTATCAAACTATTTATTTATGATTATCCCATAATAATATATTTCCTTTTATTATAAATAGTTATGACCATTGTGCTGATATGCCTGCTAGATAGTTTAGTAAATAAATAGTTACCATTATAGTGATGATGTAGTTATAAGCCATTTAACGAGCAGTCACCACTATTGTGCTGATGTAGTTACCAAGTCGCATAATAATAATTACTTAGCTAGTCAGCACGTACTATGAGGCCAGATAACCTCCATACAATAAGTAGTTAGAGCTAGTATTGTCTACTTTACAACAGTAATAAACTAATTAACTAGATAACTCACTTATCCACAACCACCAAGCTAGATTGCTGGACTTATTAATGTGCTTTGTTAGTATTAGATTTCAGGACACCGAACGAGCAAATACTGCTATCAATTAGTAGACTTAAGCACCATGCACTCAGGAATCATTGGGACGGAGACCCTATTTGAAAAAACAAGAAAATCAAGGGGCATATTATTTGTACTAGGAGATTTATGTGTATTAGTGTACGAGAGACACAATTAGCATATATGATGATCATAAAAATTTGTTTTGTACAATATTGATACAACATATATCTATAATGAGCCAAAATTCAAATCCAAATTCAATCCACATATCAAGAAACAAAAAAAATACAAATCATTGCTAGCATCACTTGGCTTCCATATGCATTTGATTTGAATGTGTGTTTAACCTCTCCGAGAAGCTCTATCAAATATGCTAATAGTGAACGATAGGGTTCAACTACTTGATAACTCCTTACTAATAGGTGGGTAACTAATGTATTTACCGTGTGATAAGTAAACAGTTAAAAAAAGTGTCGTTGGGACATACCCGAATTGGATCTAGTTTTGGAGCCCTCGTCGAGATGAAGCCGAGTATAAAAACGGATTGCGAATCGAGTAGACCTTGAAGCTAAATTTTTTTAATTTATGAAATAAGTTTTTAATGTTCTGACATCGTCATTTTATTATTTTCATTTCGAACGTAGCAATGTGTATACTCATTACTAAATGAAATTAATTAAACTATGTGTCGAACTTTCTAAACATAGGTTTTCTGAAAATATAAATAGTCACGAACCAAAATGAAAAAAAAGATCCGTCTCAAAAAATAAAAAAAATCAATAAATGAAAGCAACTGACAGTGGGCCCCGCACCATAGCAGGAACGTAGACTTGTAGCAGTGGACGCAAGTGAAACCAAAGCCGGCAGACCACGACTCGACGGCGCCGAGCAGCCAATCGCTCGCGTTATCCCGTCGCCTCCTCTCCGTCCCGCTGCTGCTGTGCTCCCAAACCCACACAACCACACACGCCTCCCCTTGCTCCGCGCTCCTGCGCCGATCTCGCTCTAGGGTTTCCCCCCTCCGTCGTCGGCCATGGCGGCTCCTGTGGTGGACGCCGAGTACCTGCGCCAGGTCGACAGGGCGCGCCGCGCCCTCCGCGCCCTCATCTCCTCCAAGGGCTGCGCCCCTATCATGCTCCGCCTCGCGTACGTATCGTCTCTCCCCAAAAGGCCCCCTTTGATACACCCCTGCCTCCTGCTCCCTGTCTCGCTGCTTGTGTTTGCTCGTCTGCCTCTGGTTCGCGCGGGCGCGAGAGCTCGTCTTCTGCTTAAGTCTGTTCTGAGCCGAGTTGCGTGTCAGATTTGGAGCCTGGTTTGGTGGTTGCTACTGCGGCCTGCGGATATCAGGCGTCGCTGGTCTGGTGTGTGCTGTGTTGTGTTTGCGGCTCGGTTGTGGGCAAGCAAATTGACAAACACCTTGTGCGCGTGCCTTGAAGCTCTGAACGGCTCCTAATTTTGGACGCATGGTTACGCTGTAGACCCAACGGGGAAGAGATATTGTTTACTTCACATATAGACTATAGTGCTGTTCATAGGTTGCTTTGTCATGTTGATGTCGTTGCCGTGGTGCGCAGTCACAGGGTAATTGTAGGAGAAAAGGCACAATCGTGCAAGCATTGGTTCTCCATCGCACCTGCAGTCCTGCACACATAGTAGAAGCTGAGACGAATTTCCTGTTCTAAGGCTTCCACTCCTTGACCTTTGCTTTACATGTGTGGAGCTGCTGATAGACGGGTACTTTTGTATATGCTTAGGAACAACTATGTGATGCTTTAATATGATCAGGTGTCGTGCACACTTAGGAAAGGATCGCAGATAAAAAGTCAATAAAGCACAAGATTTTGTAAAGGAGCATTATCTAAACATATGGCATTTAGTTTTACACACTGGATTTATTGTTCGATGTGTTGCAGGGACACAGTGGGTTCCTCTATACTTTGTAGATCTAATACTTAATTGCAGCTGCCTCTGACTTCCATTTCTTACCTGTGTGGTTACCATTTACTTATCTAGGATTGTATTCTGCTTGTGTTATGTACTACTCCTAGACTACCTTGCTTATTTTATGTGGAAGACTTGATTCCTTCGCTCTCCCTTGCAGATGGCATGATGCTGGCACATACGATGTGAACACAAAAACTGGTGGTGCAAATGGTTCAATTAGACACGAGGAAGAGTACACCCATGGTTCAAATGCTGGTTTAAAAATTGCTATTGATCTCCTTGGTATGTATTATTTATGCCCAAATTCCCAATGTGCTAGTAGATGGCTGTGCAAGAATACCCTCTTCCCCTTATGAGAAGGACTCTGCACTGTTCTTTAGACTGAGTAAGAAATTAGTACCGGACATGACAATCTCTAGGTGTATCCCCTGCCATAACAATAGTCTCTTGTAAATTATTATATCCTTAAGTATGCTGCTTATTCACGTACACGTGGATCATCTCTGAGATGGCTTCCATTTTATCTACAGGATAACTGTTCTTGATGGAATTGCAACTTTTTGTCTAGAAATACTTTGTAAAATCACATGATTTACCCATTTGAGTTTTGCTGGTTTCTTGTTATGCTGTCCCTTTTCTCACTGCTGAAACAAATGTTATAGCTTATCCAACTGTCTTTTTGTTGCCACAGATCCTATTAAAGCAAAGAATCCGAGGGTTACATATGCAGACCTTTATCAGGTAATTTCTGATTTGCTTGAGTTGGCTCCTGTATTATACTAAGCGAGTATTGATACTAAGACATCTGGCATTCTTCCGCACATGTGAGCTGTTGCTTCCTGTTGAATACCTTGAAACTGTGAATTCAATATATATACTAGTTTGCTAACTAGATTTTACTTGCAGCTTGCTGGAGTGGTTGCAGTTGAAGTTACTGGGGGTCCAACCATTGAGTTCATCCCTGGAAGACGTGTATGTGAATTGTCATTTCTTTATAGATGGATGTGTCATTCCTGATGCTCACATATTAACTGCTTCTGATCTGAATCAGGATTCGTCGGTTTGCCCCCGTGAAGGGCGTCTTCCTGATGCTAAGAAAGGTCACTGCTGCAAACTATTCTTTCTACTAATCAATGCTTTTCCATCATTTTACATAAGCATGCTTCCCGTCTCCTGATTATCTCAAGCAACTGATCAAAATATGATTTAGAAACTTATCGGCATATGAAATGTAGTCCCATCGAATATTTTCTGCACTGGTCCGCTCATGCTCATACCCTGGCATTTAATACTTCATATTGCGTGAGGTAGCATTTCACGCAGTTCAGTTGTCTGGTTGTAGTTTTTCATCTCACATGCATTTTCTTTGGAAATCGGAGGTTCAACTAATCATATCTTCGTGCATTACCAGTATAAGCCATTTTACATGTTATATCAGCTTGCACTGTTGTTTATCTGGGAGATGTTCTATGTTACTTGTCAGTTTCATTTTTCTTGTCCTGAAGTTCCATAGAGCTACATAAATAATATTGGCGATCTATGTTCTTGATGCATTCATTGGTATTCAAGAGCTGTCTATTTTGTTTGTCATGTAATCAGTCTTTTACAAAGCAGGTGTCAGAATCCTGTTTTGATAGTTTTGTTCCAGTGTTTATGTTTGTCACTGCTTACTTGCTTCAGCTTGTATTCATATATCTATTGCTGAGATGTGTATCTGTTCTTTTTCTTTCTGAGTAGGTGCACCACATCTAAGGGACATCTTTTATCGGATGGGCTTAACAGATAAAGATATCGTAGCTCTTTCTGGGGGCCACAGTCTGGTAATTGTTGTATCCTGTGAAGTAGAAGCGCCCATTTATCAGAAACACAGTATTTTATACTGGAGTTTGCTCTTTTAGGGAAAGGCACATCCTGAAAGGTCTGGTTTTGAAGGTGCATGGACTCGTGATCCTCTGAAGTTTGACAACTCATACTTTATGTAAGTTGAATGAATACAAAGCCAGAACATCTACGTGTTTTAGAGATTAGATTTGAGAAGGAGAATCACCACAATATTTTTTAACCTCACTGCAGTGAGCTACTGAAGGGGGAATCTGAGGGGCTACTGAAGCTCCCTACCGATAAGGCATTGCTGGATGATCCTGAATTTAGGCGCTATGTGGAGCTTTATGCAAAGGTGCAAAAGATTTGTGATATTCTTAAATTTAGTACACTTGATACTATCGTACTATTTTAGCGCCTCATTCCATGATACAAGTTTCAGACTCAGAACCATGTCTCTTGTTTCATATCGCAGGACGAGGATACTTTCTTCAAGGATTATGCTGAATCACACAAGAAACTTTCTGAACTTGGCTTCACTCCGCGGAGCAGCGGCCCAGCATCTACGAAATCAGATCTTCCAACTGCTGTTTTACTCGCACAGAGTGCTGTCGGGGTAGCAGTTGCTGCAGCAGTAGTTATAGCAGGCTACCTGTACGAGGCTTCCAAGAAGAGCAAGTAGGTTGCTAAGTTCTTCACTGGCATGGCCTTATTTAGCAAGTATGAAGACCAAATAACAGAATTCTAGTGATGAACTACCGCAGCCTCTTTCAAAGTATTTCAAAAATTCTTGGGGACATTTTGTTCATGTTTACACCATACTCGTGAACATTTCAATGACAATGCATAGCTTACTATTAAAAGCACTTTGGGCATGTATCTTGTAATACAAAAGCAGTTACTTGTGTCTTGAAAATATTGATCAACCTATTATCCAGTTATTAACCAATATCGACAGTGACAACAAGGCAGAACAACCTGTTTGAAAGGAATATGGTGTAAACAACCTTGTTTGCAGCCCCTCTATTTTGAAAGGAATATGGGTGTAAACAACCCTGTTTGCAGCCCTTCTTTTTTTACTTGTTGAGAACCTATCATATGATACGACCGAAAAGGAATGCATACATGATAATGTTTTTCAAAGGATGTGTTTTCCCCTATATTTATGAACTTGCTGATGAACCAACCTGACCAGACATCCGGCCGTGGCCGCCTGACGGCTATAGCTCTGTATAGTTTATACTGGCATATATAATAATAATTGCGTTTAAATACTCATTCTTACTGTTCTTAGCATGGGCTGGAAGGGCCAAGTGACGTTCATGGTGTATTAGGTTTGCATTGACTTGGAACTAGCCTCTGTTTTCTAACGGCGTATAGAACATAGAGTATTAAGTTAGTTACCCTCTAGTTAGCTAACCAATCTTCTGCTACTACTGTTTATGAGACCATCAAATTCTAGTTCAACTTTCTATTTTGCTCGAGAAGTTCATCAACTTTGGACTAGCTCTGAGATCAAACTGTTTGAAAGTGAAGAGTCGCAAGGCTGAATTCAAGGTCACAAATTGGAATGAGAGCTGAGTCGGCAGAGTTGGGGTTTGAAGTCGGCCAGGACCAGACCAAACACATGGTCACCCCATGACTGCAATTGCATGGGGGAATGTGTTGGGTAGATTCTGGAGAAAGATGCGAGGTTGCAGAGAGATGGCATCGCATACAGCATGTTTGGAAATTTCTGCGGACACAGCAGTGGCAGGACGGGAGGCGGTTGACGTAGGGCTGCGGCGCACCGCTGCCCTGCGACGTGGCCGAGCATCAATTGGTCACGCGTTCCATTGAGACTTGAGAGAGATCAACCTAAAATGGCCCATCATTTGGTACCTAACCAAAGGGGGAGAGATTCAGTGTTTGGAACTACTCATCAAAGAGATTTATGTAAGCCCATACAGATTTTCTCCTAACAAGATACAATGAACGGCCTGATTTAGTGTATACTACTAACAGTCTAGCCATGCCCATAGGCCATAGGCCATAGCCTGTAGCAATGCATGTTAGGTGCAAATCAATGCAGTGTTTGTTTGTTGGGATTTTTACGCTGTTAAATTCTGTACTTACATTGGCGAGTGTTTGCACGTGAGGATATGCTCTCCTATAGACTGTGAGCATCTGCTTAATACAGAGACCGGAGGGGCAATAGAATAAAAAAATTTAAAGAAGGAGATTAGAACTCAGAGGCTTCAGCTAGCGATTGGCCTATAGAACATCCAAAAGAGATAGTATATCTACTGCACATTTTTTAGTTAGTTGTTATGGAAACTGGTAGGAACTAGGGACGTGGTGTTGGTGAGTTTACATGAGTTTGGTGTTAGTGAGTTTTTAAATAATTTAGTGTTGACAATATAGATGAACCGATAATCTATGTTAGAATTCCTTTAAGAATAATCACAAATCGTAGTGTAAATCGTGATGATGTCATCACATCATATATATCATAGTTTATGGCTTGGAATATAAGTAGAGACTAGCAGTTTTGTAAGTACACTGCATATTTTCGTATTGTACATCACAAGTCTATTTAAGAGACCACTGGCTTACCTCTAAAATATTTTAGCTACAATGAGGAAACAGTCAAGTATAACTTACCTCTAGCATTTAAATAGATTCATCAGAATCACTGAAATTGTAAAAATACATTATACTAGCTGTTCATCAGAATCATGGAAATAACAAAATACATGATATCAACTATGGTTAGAAATGTTGCAAGAAAATCAACTAGACCATAGTATCCTTAGTTCACGAAACAATCTAGTACAAAAATGATATTATCAAACAGCCTAATTAAGGTGCAATTAATATTGTATTTGTGAGGATTTAAGAGAGTATTATGAGAGTTAGTGTGCAATTGGGTCTGAACTTGTGAAGATCTAACTGAATTTATGAGTTATGAGTTGGATTGGCAGTTTAAATTATTTAAATTCTACAAACCCGTATCTTTTATATCAGTATAGATATATCTAGAAAGAAGCTGGTGTTACAATTCACGTTACGTTTAGCCCTTGCCAAATACGTACATCAAAATCTCTGAACCCGTCATTTTCTCCTGCAACCGAGCACATGGATTTCCGGTATATTACTTTACGTCTTTAGGGGATAGATACATGTATAAGAAAATTTCGGTTAAAAGTGAGAAAGTTCGGAAACGAAACGGAGGTGCCAAAATCGAGAGCTAGCGGCAAAGACGGTAGTAGCAGAGGAAGGCAAAGCATGGTAGGCATCGTGCATCTATCGCCGCCGCCCTGCCGCGTCCACCACCGCATGTACATGCCAACGCCACCGTTCACCGTCGCGCGCACTCTAGTCCAGTTCAAGTAACCTAAACTAGTAGCCTCGCATCGCGCCCCACTTTGCACCTACCTCGCGATCGATATCACGGGTACGCCCTGCACGCAGGGGCGTGGCGTGGCATCCGCTCGACCGCCACCGTGAAAGAAGCCCCCCCCGCGACCGCCCAACGAGGCCAGGTCGCCGTGTCATGCCGCCACCGCGGCAACCACCTCACCTCACCTCGCGCCCGCGCCCCCCTCCCCGAAAAAGCAGAGGACGAACCAACCCAACCGCAACCGCCTATATAAACCCGCCCACGCTTCCCTCCCCCAATCTAGCACGCCACACGTGAGCAGACCGACGATCACGTCACTCTCAGAGCGGTGGTGGGCGCGAGACATCATCATCATCATCATGGGGAGGTCGCCGTGCTGCGAGAAGGCGCACACGAACAAGGGTGCGTGGACCAAGGAGGAGGACGAGCGGCTGGTGGCGTACGTCCGGGAGCACGGGGAAGGGTGCTGGCGGTCGCTGCCCAGGGCCGCCGGCCTGCTCCGCTGCGGCAAGAGCTGCCGCCTTCGCTGGATCAACTACCTCCGGCCCGACCTCAAGCGCGGCAACTTCACCGGAGACGAGGACGACCTCATCGTCAAGCTCCACAGCCTCCTCGGCAACAAGTACGTTTCTCACCCCTGCTTCTTGCTGTTGCTCGCTTGGATCCGTCGACGGCGATCGAGCTCGTTGATGGCTGATCGATCAGTTGCTGCTGATGTTGCAGGTGGTCGCTGATCGCGGCGAGGCTGCCGGGGAGGACGGACAACGAGATCAAGAACTACTGGAACACGCACATCCGGAGGAAGCTCCTCAGCAGGGGGATCGACCCCGTCACGCACCGCCCCGTCGCTGACGCCGCCGCTGCCGCCACCATACCGTTCCACCACACCCAGGCACCTTCGCAGCCGCAGCCGAGGGAGGAGGAGACCAAACCGCCGCCGCCGCCCAGGTGCCCGGACCTCAACCTCGACCTCTGCATCAGCCCGCCGTCGTGCCGACAAGAGAAAGAGGAGCAGCAGCAGCCCGCGAGGGTGCTGATGATGAAGCCGGTCAAGAGGGAGCTGCTGCAGGGCGGCGGCCTCTGCTTCTGCTCCAGCCTGGGCCTCCAGAAGGGAGTGGCGCCGGCGCCGGCGGAGTGCAAGTGCGGCGGCAACTTCCTCGGGCGCAGGGTTGGCATGCTCGGCTTCAGAAGCCTCGAGATGAAATGAAATTCGAGCAAAACTTTCCTTTCGCTGTAAATTGTTAGTTAGTCTTTAATTAGGAGAAGAAATACAGGGTGAGAAGTGTAGGTGAAGATTCGTAGTGAGATCCTCCCTGCCCTCTCTGCTCCATTTTGTGTAAATTATCACTTCTCCACCGATGGCAAGGATGAAATAATAGTTGATGCTAGTTAGGTCCATGTAAGGAAGTTTCAGTCTGAAGAACGTCTGTACTTCCAAATTTCCAAATCCCCTGTCAATACTAAATTCAGTGTTTCTCATATCTGTCTGAACTCTGAACATCTCTGAAAAATGAGTTCGTTGCAGAGTGCTGAAGACTCTTGCGTTGGTGATGCAAATGTGTTAAGTTTCAGCTGCAAAGGGGCCTTAACAGTACTAACAAAATAACAAATCGAGAGGGCGGTTGCAAGTTGCAGGTCAGATGCTGCTGCGAAAAGCAGCGGCTTTGGACGGGCTCAACTTGCTGGGGGCGCCGCTTTGCGTAGCTCTCCTCGCCATGAATGCCCGCGAGTCTGCGACTGACGGGCTGAGGAGATAGGCTGATAGGAGGAGGATACCATTTCCAGATTCTGTTGCTGCTTTAATTTTGTTGCTGCACCGGAGTCCGGACCAGTCTAAGCTCTGAAGACACCGATCAAAGATTTGTGTACCGGACAGGACGCAGATTGCATAGGCACAAGCACGCACACGGATAGTGGATCGGAAAGGCAGGAGGGTGGCTGGTGCCGGCCGGACAACGACGACCGGGTAGGTAGCCGATCCATGATCGATCCGGCTCCTCTTTACTTAATTGATTGATATATATTGGTTGCCGACATGACATATTTTGACATGGACCTCATGTTATCACCGTTATCATGATCTCAACTGTATTTGCACGCAATAAAATCTATGCCCTCTTCAGTGCATCCCGAAGAAGAAGATCTATGATCTTTTCTTTGTCAGGTTTAGTGTGCCATTCAGTTAGTGCAGACCATACTTGTGTGTTCTTAGTTTTATTTCTGTGTGCCGAAGCAGGAATTTTGGATGTCGATTTATACTCTTGTTTGCTCTCTGGTGCGTCAAACTTGCCCCGTTCGTATCAGCTCCTTGCCAAATTGGTGTGTGCCTTTCATCTCTTAATTACTTACTACTCCATCATAAGCCATGCTAGTGCTAATCTATGCACCGCCGCACCACTGCTTACCACTTTCAGCTACTGACTAACACTGCCGTTGTTCCTCTCCTATCTATAAAACACCCAGTAGACTATATTCAAAGGACAGGTTGCTTGTTTGCCGGTAGATGAGTGTCATGCAGGGGAATATGCCAAGAAAAAGAAAGGCTGTTGTCACTCCAACAATGCAACATGCACTTTTAAAAAACTCCATAGGTAAGTGATTAATTCATGCATGCATAGACCATGGGGCAGTGCCACAACGAGAGATCCATGATTTTCTGAAGAAAAAAAGGAACAGATAGATCCATGACGCGTCCATGAGAAATGGATGGAAGTAAAAGACAACAAGTCGTTTTCTTCTCTTGTCAATCCAGTGACGACCAACCTATTTAATCTATATATGTACACATCAGTCTGAATCGCCAATTTTCTGGTTGATGAGTTTGCTAGTTAAAAAAACTTGTACATTAAGTATATGAGTGGAATATTCACAAGATAAAACGAACGGTCTCGGTTACAAACTATTGTAATCAATAGTCAAGAAGTGAAAGGAAGAGCCATGACCCTAGATTACAAAGGGCATGGTATGGCCGTCTGTTACTCTGTGCCAAACAAATCAATCTTACCTCCCTTACATTTTTTTCGTGGTATCAAAGCCTGCATATGCTTCACCATGACGTCCTCCTCACCACAACTCTCAGCAACCACGAGAGCTCTCTCAGCCGGCAACGCCAGCACGGTTACCCTCCCGAGAACTACTTGCTCTGGAAGGCGCAAGTAACTCCCTTTCTCTATGCCGGCTTCTACATCGTCCTCGCCGACGGGAGGGAACGTCACCCCGAGCCCCTGGTGACTGTGGCCGGAGAAAGTGGGGTGCCGCAATCCCAAACCTGTTGTGTATTCAGTGAGCTCAGAGAGATCAAACTGTGATGGGATCACTTCTGTTGTCCGTACAAAGGAGGTCATGTCGTATGTTACCCTCCTGTGGACATCGCATGACGTATGGAGCACATTAGCACGATTATTCTCGTAGCAATCTTAGGCAAAATCTATGCAAGTTTGGGTGCAACCAGCTACTCTCGAGAATGGAGATATGATAGGTGCCGAGTATTTCCAGAAGGTCAAGAATCTTGCAGATATGATGTCTGCAATTGACAAGCCGCTCTCAGATGAGGAGCTGATATCCTACCTCATTGCTGGCCTTGATTGTCACTACAAACCCTTGACGGCGATGACCTCGCGGCGTGATGAACCCACGATAGTTAGCAACTTCTACGCACACTTCTTGAGCTTAGAGGCTCGACTGGTTGCCCGCAACAAGTTTGCACCAGTGGGTGCATCGGCCAACTTCTCCGCATGCAGCAACGCCAACCAAAACCACGGTCAAGGAGGGAACTGTGGGAATTTTGGTGGCAACGGTGTCCAGGGTTGTCGCCGGGGTGGTCGGGCACCCACCTGTTTACAGCGTAATTTGGCTCAAGGATTTATTTGGGTGGCCAAATTAAGTATTAGGTTTTGTTTGCAGTGTAATTTGGCTTTAAGATCTGTTCAACTAGCCAAATTAGAATAATGGATGTACTCGCTATGAATTTAGCATTAACTCTTGAAGTGCAGGTCCGGGTACTCGCATCCCGAGCAGTCCGCAGTTTCCCCGAGTACTCGTCACGTCCCGAGTACGAAGGTACTCGCAGAAGTTCCCGAAGACCCGAGCAGTCGGAGGCGTCCCCGAGCGCTAATGTCCCGAGTACTACATCATCAAGTCACGAGCAGTACCTCCAGGCATTCAACAGTGGCGACCCCGAATACTCGCAACCCCGAGCACCATCGACCCCGAGCACCATCGACCCCGAGCACTCGTACTCGCGTTCCCGAGTACTAGCGGACCCGAGTACTAGCGGTCTCGAGCACTGGCAATTCCGAGTGCCAGCACGTCCGAGTACCGAGCACCCGGGCCCGTGTCCTCGAGTACTGGCGTTCCCGAGTACTGATGTTCCCGAGTGCTCAAGTCCCCGAGAAGGCACAAGTCGGACGGAGCCGGATCCCAGCAGAATCGAGTCACGATGCAATCAGGTCGATCCGTGGGCAAGTTGATATGACGAGTCTTCTATCACCAAGACTTATCCGACACGGAGACTTAGGGAAAGAGTCTTAGAAAGGAAGGAATTGACTGTGGATTCGGAAGGACTCTCGGTTCGTATGGAAAGATATCTCATATCCGAGAAAGGAGTCCCGAGCGATGGAAAGTCATATGTATAATAGATCAGGATTCTTTAAATAAGGAAAGATTGTATATCTGTAATCAATTAGGATTAGGAGTTTTGATCTCCTACGGGAAGACCAGCCGCCCTATAAATATGAGGGGTGATGGCCGATTAATACATCCAACAATCGACACAAATCAATCTATTACCTTTACCTTTACTTTTCTGTTCTAGTTTAGGTCTTTATCGTTTTGCGCTGAAAAACGATCGGTTCTTCTGCACGTAAGCCAGAGGATCTTTGTTGCTTTGCTCGGAAAGCAATCGCTTGTCGTAGGCGTAAGTACGATAGTTATCCTTTGTTGTTTTGCCTGAAAAACAACCGTTTATCGCACACGTAAGTGCGGTTGGCGACTCCACATTACCTAGGTGTTTCACGGATCCAATTTCGTGCGAACACCACCCTCGATGGCAACAACTACAACAACAATGGTAGTTCTAGCAGTGGCTACAACAATGATTGGGGTGGATGCCCAGTTTGCCAACTATGCAAGAAATCTAGTCAGGAGGTGGGCAAGTGCTGGCATCGCTTAGACCACGCTTACCAGGTCGATGATCATCAAGCCAACTACATCAACAACTGCAGCTACCAGGTGGACACTAATTGGTACAGTGGCAAGTGCGACCGATCATATTACCAATGATCTTGATCGTCTCACTGTGCGGGAAAGATATCAAGGAAAGGAGCAAATCCACACGGCAAACGGGTTGGTATGTCTATTCTTCACGTTGGAAATTTTTAGTTACATTCCCCATATAAACAACTTTAGACTAAAAATACCATGCATGCTCCAACAGCCACAAAACAACGTCTATATGTCCATTGTTCTACACGTGATAACGATGTCTTTTTGGAATTTCACCCTAATATTATTGTTGTCAAAGATCGTGCCATGAAGACTCCTCTTCTTCACAGCAGATGTGAGGCTGGGTTATATCCAAGCATGCCTCTCTGTTGAGAAGCCTTCTATTGACCAATGGCATCGTCACCTAGGCCATCCATCATTTGTCATCGTCAACCAAATATTGCAGTCAAATAAGTTTCCTTGTTCGAATAAAACCCCCGGTGCTTCAATTTGTGATGCATGTCAAATGGCCAAGGGCCATCAATTGCCTTTTCCGGATTCACTTTCTATATCAAATGCACCGCTTGAACTTATTCATTCTGATGTGAGGGGACCTGCTATCCTATCTGCTCGTGGTTTCAAATATTATGTTAGTTTTATTGATTCCTATAGTCGGCACACTTGGCTTTATCTTCTTAAGAACAAATCTGATTTATTTCAAAAATAGGTTGAGCGGTCTCTCAACAAGAAAATCCTAAATTTCCAAAATGATTGGGGTGGTGAATATCAAAAACTTAACTCCTTTTTCAAAGAGGTCGATATCCATTATCGAGTATCGTGTCCTCACACACATATATAGAATGGGCTAGCCAAGTGTAAACATCGACATATAGTTGACACTAGTCTAGCTCTTCTCACCCACTCCAGTGTTCCCCTTCGCTTTTGGGACGAAGCTTTCCTAATGGCATGCTATCTCATTAATTGACTTCCATCTCGTACCATCTCCAACACAACTCCTATCCAACGTCCTTTTCATACCGAACAAGATTACACCAATGCTTGCATGCACCAGTGACATGTATAAATATCACATGACAGTGTTTTTTTTATGAGAATGTCTCCCCATTCTTGCATGAAGCGAGTGCGTGTCCTTCTCCTATTCCTGTCACCGAGTCGGCCCTTCTACGCTGGCTGGATCACGTTCCTCTTATACACACTTACCCAGAATATTCCTTTTGAAGATGAGACTAACCAACTGATCTAGCCGGCATTTCATTCCTGATCTTAATTGCATGCGGGATGGCGTTGTAGTTCCCGCGGACGTGGTGCATGTTGTTCCCACAAATGATGCCCCCGATGCTCCCTCGCCTGCGCCTGCGGCACCTGGGATGATGCTATCCCAGAGGACACTCCACCGGTCATGCTTCCCTCCCGCCTAGTCACGCGCCTCCTACATAATATTCGTCGACCGCGCGAGTACACAAATAGGGACTGTACGTTACGATACGAGGCGCCGTGACTCTCTGGCTACAATTGATTATGTCGTTGAGCCAAAGTCGTATCTTGATGCTTTATCTCATCCACGATGGAAAGAGGCCATGCACGACGAATATTCTGCTCTTGTCCACAATGACACTAGGCATCTTGTTCCTCCTCGTCGTGGCCTAATATTATTGACTGCAAGTGGGTCTGTAAACTTAAACATAATGTCGGCTCTATTGAGTACTACAAAGTACGCCTTGTTGCCAAGGGATTTCATTAATGCCACGACACCGACTATAATGATACATTCAGCCCTGTTGTCAAGCCAGCTATCGTATATCCTATACTGTCCATTGGTATCTGTCGACGTACAAACACCGGTATCGGTGGTCCGGATGGACCCCCTTTGGGATTCGGTCGGGGAGGCGCAAGATCAGAAGGTACGATGATCTTGAGCAGCAGGAATGCTAGAATGGAGACTGTGATTTACCCAGGTTCGGGCCACCTTCTTGGTGTAAAACCCTACGTCTTGCTTTTTGTGTATTTGAGAATATGTGGAGGGATTACAATGAACTAGTAGCACAAGTGCTCCTGTTCTTCTTCTTCTAGGGTTCGGATGTCTAGTGGTTGTGTTGTCTCTGGAGGAGCCTCTTCTTTGCATGGCCTCGGTTCTCCCCTTATATATCAGGAGGTCACCACAATGACCGAAAGTTAATACATTACAATAATGCTTGTTGCTGACGAATAGGGCGTGGACAAGCCACGCCGGTGGTTGAGATTCGCTGTAGCAGAATAGCATCTATCACGCCGCGGTTGGAATTTGGGCCGTCATGATGTGGTGGTGTCAGGAGGTGAAGACTTTTCTGGGACGTCTCCTGACACAGGCCAGGCTGCAACTACCCAGGCCCCACGGACCAGGTGCAGAAGGCATGCGTATGGGCACGCGGCGGTGCGCCCTCAAAGTCAAAAAGGTGTCTGACCGCCCCATCCTTAGCCAAGACTGATAGCTGACATCGCTTATCTCTTGGGAGGATGGGAACCTGTCAGGATTCGCCATCATGTCCACATCAGCAGACTTGGAGTAGACTGGCCCGTCAGACGGGCATTAACTGCGCCTGTCAGGCCACGTGGACTAAGGAAGGGCCCACAAAGGGTGCTCGGGGCTCTCGGGATCAGGAGCCCCCAAGCATGCCCCACAGGCCGCTCCACCAGGCGGGGCGCTCGGCGCCCCGAGCGAGGGCCAAGACGCCTGGGTGCTCGGGGTGAGCCCCCGAGCACCTCTTCTCGATTCGTCCCGAGCGGGGGCCAAGTCGCCTTGGGTGCTCGAGAGGCACCCTTAAGGGACGACTCAGGGCACCCCTCGATTAGCCGAGTGGGGATAGTGCTCAGGGTGAGCCCCCGAGCATCTCATCTTAACTCCCACGTCCTTGGCGACGCGGTGTCAAGTTGGGCCTTTGCCAGCGGTTTAGGGGACCCTGGTCCCCATATCACCGACAGTAGCCCCCGGCCCAGCCACCAGACGGTGGCCCAAAAAGGACGAGACTGGGGGCGGGGCCTTCACTCTATGGGCCAATGAAGACGCCAGCCCATTCGGAGTGCCAAATGGGGGAACCGCTCCGATTTTCATGCGACGTGGGGCGACGCGCACCTTTGCCGAAAGAGGAAAAACCGTCTCGATTCCCGCACGCCGTGGGAGGCGCGCCCTGTCAGAGAAACAGAACTGACACCGCCGCTCACGTCACGCAATGGTTCAAATTCTTGATTGCTTCTTTTAAAAGCTTCGCCTATTCTTGCGCCTCCTCAACTCCTTCGCCTCCTTGCGCAAACGCCTCCTCATCTTCCACACCACACCACCGTCATGCCGAGATGCGAAAGGCGCCACGCTCCTACGCCGTCCGCCGCCGCCGACGCCATCCTCCCCAAGTCCCGTCTCCTTAACGAGGAGAGCATGGACAGGCTGCGGAAGATGCTGGTCCCGTAGGGCCAGAGGGGGGCGGCGACGGTGAGGCCGGCCACGCACCCGCCGGATCCAAGGCTGGAGGAGACGGTGATCTTCACCAGCTTCATTGCGGCGGGCCTGGTGCCACCATTCTCCCCCTTCTTCCTCGAAGTGCAATCGAAGTATGAGGTCCACCTCATCCATCTCTCCCCCAACTCCGTGGTGATGCTGGCGATCTTTGCCCATCTCTGCGAGATGTTCGTGGGGGTGATACCTTCGGTGGCCCTCCTACGCCACTACTTCGTGCTTCGGTCGGCAGGAAAGAGCAGGGGCTTCGATCGGGTGGAGCCCGCGGGGAGCTGCAACTTTCGCCTCAGGGAGAAGATAGGGGAGAGGTACATTCCGCAGGAGACGTGGAACAAGTGGGATGACTGGCGCAACCAATGGTGCTACATCTCCACCGACCCCGCATGCCCCGCTACTGCTTCCCCACGGGCCGGCGCCGGCGCACAAGAGGAAATAGGAGTTCCTCCCGGAGGCGACGACCAGCTGCGGCCGGTCGTGGAGCGGATCGTGCAGCTGCGGGCCGCGGGGTTGACGGCGACAATGGTCGTCGGCGATTTCCTCTAGCGGTGGCTGGCGCCGCTGCGGGAGCGGGGCCGCCCGACCTGGATGTACACCGGCCCTCGGGACATCGGCCGGACGGTAATTGGCGAGGCGGGAGACCTTCCTCCCGACGCGCTGAAGGCGATGCTGTGGATTCTCCTGGGCATCGGAGACGTCGCTTCTGCCGAACTGCTGCAGCCGGATCTTGCGCTCTGCGTGAACACGGAGCGCAACGCAATCCGCGTGGCCCTACCCGAATTCGACCCCAGGGGGATCAAGCCGGCGGACGCGCCTAGGGCGGCCGGTCAAGATTTCGGGGGGCGATGACGCCGGCGAGGAGCCTGCCGCGAGGGCTCCGGGGACCCGCGCCGCCGGCGAGGATCCCGCGGACCCGAAGGGCAAGAAACCGCGGGCGCCTTCCCCCCATCTTCCCCGTCACCGCCGCCACCACCTCCTCCGCCTTCCGGCCAGCGGGCGGCGGGCACTGGGGGCAGTGGCCCGGGGCGAGGCAGCGCCCAGCCAGCGTCGGCGGGGATGGCGGGCACCGGGGGCAGCAGCTCGGGGCGAGGCAGCGCCCAGCCGGCGCCGGCGGGGGGCCCGGCGCAGCCGAGCCCAAGGGCTACTAAGCCCGACGCGCCCAGCAAGAAGAGGAAAGAGCCGCTGGTGCCGACGGGGCCGGGATTCGAGATCCCGACCGCACGCTGGCGGTACAAAGGGCCCTCGTCAGGGTAAGATAACTCCCAATTCCCCCTTTGCTTTGTAGGGTTAATGCGTGGGGATTGACCCGAGCTTCGCTGTGTTGTTCGCAGGTCATCCAAGAAGGCTTGGACCGCCCCGAGTGCGGAGTCCGCCCTGAGCACCGAGGACACCCCGAGATCCGAGGACGTCCCGGGGGCCGAGGCCGCGGGGACGATGCCGAATCCCGGGGTGAAGGATCAAAGATGTCGACTAGAGGGGCGGGGGTGAATAGGCGACTATAATTTTAACTTTTTCTTAATTGCTTTTAGGGAAGTGCGGAATATAAGTTCTCTAAATGTGCAACTAAGTGAGTCAACCTATATGACACAAGATGAATAGCACAAGGTATAACACAAGGCAAACAAGATGAACCACACAAGCACAATAGATATGAGTAAAAGCAATCACAAGGGTGAGACGAAGAATTAACCCGAAGTTCACACCCTTGGGGGGATGCTAATCTCCGTTGGAGAGACGGAGGCCCAACAAAGCACCTCGAGACACAAAGTCTCGTCTTCTTCTCCTTTGAGCCTCGGCAAACCAAGTCCGAGCTCAAATAACTCGTGGTAGACCTTGAGGTGGCCTCCAAACCCTCACAAACGATCCCGGAGCACGAATCCACACTTTGGAGGCTTCTGGGAGACACCAACCGGTTAGGGATCCCCACAATCCCAAGAGTAACAAGCAACGTGATGAACTCAAGGGGGAATCAAATTTGGCTTGATGAGATTGTAGATCTAGGTCTCCTCTTTCTTTTCTCTCAAAGGCTTGAATGGATTTGAGCACTAGGGGAGGAGATCCTCAAGCTTTGGAGGTCAACAATGGTGGAGGAGAGATGTATTCAAAGCTGCAGCCGTGGGTCCCCTTGGGGAAGAAGGGGTGGGCTTTATATAGGGCCCCCCCGAAATCTGCCCGTTGGGGCTCTGCGCGCACAGTCCGGAGTTCCATCCGGAACCTCTGGACTCAACCTCCGGATCACCCGGATTCCGGGCTGTCCTCCGGACAGCCTTCCGGGTGAGTCTAGAAGCTACTGGACTCATCCGGAATTCATCCGGAGTCCATCCGGAAAACAAAGGTCACCCGGAGGTTCAGCCCGGAACCTCCGGACCCAGACCTCCGGGAGGAACACCCGGAGCAACCGAGAATCCCGGTAGCTCCGGACCACCCGGATTCCGGGATGCTCTCCGGACGGCCTTCCGGGCGAGTCCAGAGGCTACTGGACTCGTCCGGAGTTCCACCCGGAACTCATCCGGATTCCGGCCCACCCGGAGGTTCTATCCGGAACCTCCGGACTGAGCATCCGAACCACAGCAGAGAGCAAAAACAGGGTATTCTTTATGGCTTCTCACTTGCTCTCTCTTGGGGTTTTTCTCGAACATGGGATGTGGAAGAAAGATCTTATAGAAAATTTGTTGTCACCCTCTTGTTCACCACATTACCCCTCTTGATAATCCGGCTTTCCTATGACTCAAAACATAAGATAAAATGCATAAATTTAAATACGCCGTCTTCTTCTCTCCTTTTTGCTTAGGGGGTTCTCCGACCACCTTTGCTTATCAATCTTCGGACTAACACCTGTTCATACACTTTGTAAACGTGGTTAGTCCCCTAATCACTTGTCATTTACACCAAAACCCACTTAGGGGCTTAGATGTCCTTTCACGGGGGCCGGGGTGGGGCAGCATCGGAGACACCGGTGATTGGCACTCCGTCGCCTGCTGTGGCAGCTGGGACTGCGGGGGCCGAGACCGAGGAGACGCATCCCGAAGAAGAGTTCGGGGACCCAGCCGCTCCGGAGCTACCCGAGAGCCTGCCGGAGGCTCTCGGGGGGATTTCGGTGCCCGAAAGCGGGGAGCCCATCCTCGCTCTCACGGAGGCCCGCGGCCGTCCCGGCGCCAGAGCGAGCTTGGGCTCGACTGCCTCGCCGGGGGGGCGGGGCTCCATACGCCAAGCTGGGGCGGCTCCGGGGCTTTTCCCCGAGCTGTTTGAGACGGCGCACGCCATGATGGACAAGCTCTGTGCCACCGTCACGTCGGAGAAAGCGGTACTGGAGGAGTGGGAGGCGGCACTGGAGGAGCGGGAGGCTACTCTCACGAAAGCCGGAGAAGCCTTCCTCGCGCGGGTGCGGATCACCAAGCGCGAACACAAAAGAGCCACCGCGGAGATCCTCAGGGAAAAAGAGTCCCTAGAGGAGATGCACGCGGAGGTTATCGAAGAAGGCGAGCAACTGATCCTGCGGGAGGAGCAGGTTGCCCACCGCGAAGCCGAGGCCGCTACGCGGGAGATCGTCCTTGATCAGTGTGAGAAGGCGCTTGATGAAGGGGAGGTCTCTCTATCGTGGCGAACCCGAGAGCTGGAGAGGGAGGTGGAGCGGCGCGTCAAGACGGCCAAGGCGGAGGCCCGAGAGCGAGTCCGCCGACTTGAAGAGGACAAGGACCGCCGCATCTGAGAGGTGGAATAGTGCCTCGAGGATAGCAACGTCTCCAAGCAGAGGCTGTCAGAGTGGATGGCGGAGCTGCAGAGGGATCTGCAGCAACTGGAGTCATCGGCGGCCGAGGGGAGGTCTCGCCTCCTGGAGATGCGCTCTGAAAGGAGCAGCACCACCGGGATGATGCGCGACATCTTCAGACAGGCGCAGCGTGCGGTGGCAGCTGCCGGACTCGGCCGCATAGATGCGGGCGAGCAAGGCCTGGAATCCCTGGGCCACTTTGTCCTTCCCTTTGGCATGATTGCTGAGTGGCTGGAGACGCTGCTGGCGGCCGTGATGGACGTGGCGGCTCGGGAGGGGCACGTGCTTGCATGCTACCGCAGCAGGGACCCGAACTTCTCCTTGGAGCCAGCAAGGCTTGGGGTCACCGAGGAGGAGGAAGACGCCGCTCGCGCGGCCGTCCGCGAAGTAGCCGGGGAGAACGCCCATCACTTCACGCGGGAGGAGGGCGAAAGCGGCTCCGAAGGCGACGATAGCGGCGAGGACTAGCTTTCTCCCTTTATATCTTTTTGTGTTCTTTGTAAAGAACTTTTTGTTGAAGCAATGAAAGGTGCAGACTTGGCTCCATACACTTTTGCCTTTCTTCAACTTTTTCTTTTATTGTTGATGCAATGCAAGGTGCAGACTTGGCTCCGCACACTTTTGCATTTATTTTCTTTTTTTTATTTTTATGCGTCCAGCTCTTGCCCGAGCAAGCCGACCCTTGGGGGGCGGCCCCGAGGACTCCAGCCCCCGAGAGCTGGATGCTTCGACCTTCTCCTTGAACGGGCCGCGCTTCGGGATCCTGAGGACCTCAGGCCCCCGAGAGACGGACGTCGAGCGCAGACCGCCGTGCTGAAGCAATCTCTGATGCTCGGGGCAGCGCGGCTCCAAGCCTTGACATTTCTCGGGGCCCCGAGGACCCCGGGTCCCTGAGAGGTGGATGACGAGCGCAGACCGCCGTACTGAGAGCGGTCCCCAGTGCTCGGGGCTGTGCGCCTTCAGGCCTTGACGCCCCTGCAAGTTCGTCCGTGCACTCGTGCTCGGGATGATTTTACAAGTAGCTTAGACATCAGCGGACGTTTTATTGTGCCGATTTTTTCCACTTAGTTTCAGTAGGTTTCTCTCTCACGCAGCGAGGATCTCACACAGCAAGGATCCCTTGCGCCGCTTGCCCATCTTTAAGGGAGCCCCAGAGCACGTGTGCGAGCGCGTAGGATACTCGGGCGGTTTTTGGCCAGGCTAATGACCAGGGTTCGGAAACCAAGCGAGGTGACCAGGGCTTTGAGCGACGACCAGAAACACTCCCTGTGACTCACATCGTTACTCCAGGACATCCCCGCTTTATGAACGAGCGGCACACGGGATCGCTGGCGCGAGGAACTATTCGCGAAGATGGAAAATAAGCTTTAAAGCCGAGAAAGCATGGCAGAAAAACTTAGCTCATGAGTAATGCCGAAACCATGGAGGTTTTTCATCCTGAGTTTTTGACTTGATATTGTCAACGTCACCCGGGAGCTTCACCATGGTCAGCCTGTACACTCGTAGGCGATTAAAGCAAGCTGCCGGCAAAAGATGCCACTGCTCAGAGTTTTTTCGAGACTCTCCGCTGTCAGGACCCGAAGGCTTTCGAGTCAGCCGACTGGTCGTGGGCACGAGAGGTAGGGTTGTCCAAGTGCTCTGAGGCTCGGTGGCGCTCGGGGCCATTTGACCAGTCCGAGCACAGATGGTCAGGGGCTTATTTGCCCTGACTCAGGGGTGCTTGGGGTACAAATGGTCGACCGAGTGCCGACAGCTCGCCAACAGAGACTAGACTACCCCGACTCCTCGTACTGCAGACCAATAGGGATCTACTCGCGCAAAGGGGACATGGGAGCCCGATACTCATGAGAGTGATCTCTTTTGCGAGCAAGCGAGGGAATAGAAAAAAGGGATCCCCCGAGGGTGCGTGCGAGCGCGTGGGATACTCGGGTGGCTTTTTGCCGGAATGGTGCTCAGGGTTCGGAAACCAAGCGAGGCAACTAGGGCTTAGAGCTGACAACCCGGAACACTCCGAGACTCGCTTTGCTATTCGGGGAGCTGGCCCAAAACATAAAGGAAACACTTACCCGAGCTATTTACGGATAAAAATTGCGCAGATGCTCGATGTTCCACGCGTTGGGCAGCGGCAGGCCGTCATCCGTGGTCAATCGAACGGAGCCCGGTGTCGGCCCTCCCACATGGGGGAGAGTTTGTTCTTTCCTTCCCGCGATTGGTGCAGCGAAGTACTAGATCCCCGACCTCCAGCGACCGGGCCCGAACGTGGCGCTGATGATAGCGCCTTAGGCTCTGCTGATATCTGGCGGCACGGAGAGCAGCTCTGCATCGGTGCTCTTCGAGGTAGTTGACATCCTCGAGCCTTCTCCGCTCCTGATCGCCCTCGGAATAGGCTCCGACGCGAGGGGATCCGAAGGAGATCTCGAAGGGGAGAACTGCCTCTGCCCCGTATACGAGGAAGAAAGGCATCTCTCCGGTCGCCCTGCTGGGAGACGTCCAGATTGACCAGAGGACGGCAGGGAGCTCGTCGATCCAACCAGCACCGCACTTCTTGAGCCGATCGAAGGTCCGTGTCTTGAGCCCTTTGAGGACTTGAGCATTGGCGCGGGGATGAGTGACCGACGTGAAGCAGACTTTGACTCCGATGTCTTCGCAGTACTCCAGGAATGCGTCGCTGGTGAACTGCGTGTCGTTGTCAGTGATGATCCGATTGGGCACCCCGAAGTGGCTCACGATGCCTCGGATGAACTTGATCGTGGTGTGCTTGGTGATCTTGACGACTGGCTCTGCTTCTGTCCACTTGGTGAACTTGTCGATGGCGACATAGAGGTACTCGTAGCCCCCCGACTGTTCGGGGGAACGGTCCAATAATATCCAGTCCCCAGACCGCGAAGGGCCATGACAGGGGGATGGTTTGGAGGGCCTGAGCCGGTTGATGTGACTGCTTTGCGTGGTATTGACATGCTTCGCAACGTCAAACCAGCTCGATGGCATCCTGGAGGGCTGTTGGCCAGTAGAAGCCTTGCCGAAAGGCCTTCCCGACCAGCGTGCGGGACGATGCATGGCTACCACACTCGCCCTCGTGGACATCCGCGAGCAAGTCGCGGCCTTCTTCCCGGGAAATGCACTTCAGAAAGACGCCGTTGGTGCCACGCCGGTAGAGATCCCCATCCACCAGGGCGTAGTGCTTGGCTTGGCGTGCAATCCTTTCTGCTGCGGCATCGTCTTCGGGAAGGATATTTTCTTTCAGGTATCCCTGGATCTCGGAGATCCAAGAAGGCTCCTGAGAACAGGTGGCGAGCACTGGGTGCTCGCCGGGCGGCAGCAACCTGACGGGATTTCCCACTGAAGGTGCTGCCTGGGTCGCCTCGCCTAGGCGCGAGGTTCCCCCTTCGTCTTGGTCGGCGGCCTCAACGGACGGCCGGGACAGCCTTTCTTCAAAGGTCCCAGCCGGAGCCGGTTCTCGAGAGGATGCCAGTCACGATAAGTAGTCGACGGGTTCGTTGTAGCGGCGCGGGACGTGTTGGAGTTCCAACCCGTTGAAACGCCGCTCCAACTTCCTGACTTCGTTCAGGTACGTCGCCATTTGTAGGTCAGAGCATTGGTACTCCTTGGACACCTGATTGACGACCAGCTGAGAGTCGCCTTTAACAAGTAGACGGCGGATTCCGAGGGACGCGGTGGCACAGAGCCCCGCGAGAAGTCCCTCGTACTCGGCCATGTTGTTGGTGGCGCGGAAGTGGAGCTGCACGACGTACTGGAGTACTTCGCCTGTCGGGGAGGTGAGAGCTACTCCAGCCCCCGCGCCCTTGAGCGTGAGGGATCCGTCAAAGTGCATCATCCAGTGTCCGGCTCCTTCATGTCCCGGATTCGTGGACAACTCTTCCCCTTTGTCTTCAGGCACCGGCGTCCATTCGGTCACGAAGTCGGCCAGAGCTCTGCTTTTGATCGCCCGGTTGCTGACGAAGCGGAGGTTGAACTCGGCGAGTTCAATCGTCCACTCGACCACGCGGCCAGTGGCTTCTCGATTGTGCAGGATGCGCTCGAGGGGGTAGGCCGTAACCAGCAAAACCTCGTGCGCTTGGAAGTAGTGGCGTAGCTTTCTTGACACAACAAGAATTGCGTAGAGCATCTTCTGGGCTTGCAGGTAGCGTGTCTTGGCGTCGTGTAATACTTCACTGATGAAGTATACGGGACGCTGCTGGACGTGGCGCTTGCTCGGGACCTCCCCGAGTACGGGACCCGGGGGCCGAGATTGTTCCCGAGCACTCCTGGTTGCTCGGGTTCGCCCGGGAGCTCGGACCCGGACTCGACCCCGAGCACTCCTGACCGCTCGGGAATGCTTGGGAACTCGGACCCGGGCTTTGCCTTGTATGCGTCGTTTGTCGGGAGCTTGGCCCCGAGCAAACCTGACTGCTCGGGGTCACTCAGGAGCTCGGACCCGAGCACTCCCGACTGCTGGGGGTCGCCCGGGAGCTGGGACCCGGGATTTTCCTTGGATTTGTTGCTTATCAGGAGCTCAGACCCGAAAGCTTCTGTTCTCGCGGGAGTCGTCAGGAGCTCGGACCCGACCTCTCGCTCGACCACGAGGACCGCGCTCACTACTCGGGGAGTAGCCGAGATGTAGAGTAGCAAAGACTCCTTGGGCCTCAGCGCCACCAAGACCAGAGGCGAGGTGAGATACCTCTTGAGGTCCCGAAGGGCTTGCTCGGCCTCCGGGGTCCACTCGAAGCGGCCCGATTTCTTGAGGAGTTTGAACAACGGGAGGCCTCGCTCCCCGAGTTTGGAGATGAACCGTCCCAAGGCAGCCATGCAGCCCGTTAGGCACTGCACGTCTTTGAGATGAGACGGCGGGCGCATCTGGTCGATGGCCCGGATCTTCTCGGGGTTGGCCTCTATGCCTCGGTTTAAGATCAAGAAACCGAGGAGCTTGCCTGAGGGAACCCCGAAGACGCACTTCTCGGGGTTCAGCTTCATGCGAGTGGTGCGGAGACTGCTGAAAGTCTCCGCAAGATCTTCGAGAAGCATTGCTTGATCCCTTGTCTTGACAACAAGATTGTCGATGTAGGCCTCGATGTTGCGACCTATTTGAGATTGCAGAGTAATGCGCATGGCACGCTGGTACGTTGGCCCAGCGTTTTTCAACCCAAAAGGCATGCGAACATAGCAATAAGTCCCTACAGGGTTTGTAAATGAGGTTTTTTTCACATCCATTACCGACATACTAATCTGGTGATAATCAGAATATGCATCTAGAAAGCACAAAAGGTCGCATCCCGCAGTGGAATAGACTATCTGATCAATGCGACGTAAAGCGAAAGGATCTTTTGGACATGCCTTATTGAGGTCGGTGTAATCCACGCACATCCTCAGTTTGCTGTTGGCCTTTGGCACGACGACGGGGTTGGCGAGCCAATCCGGGTGGAGGACTTCACGGATGAAGCCGACGGCAGGGAGCTTGCCGACTTCCGCCCGGATGAACTCCTGTAGTCCTGGTGCTTGACGGTGCACCTCCCTAGGGACCCCGGGCATGTCCGATGGTTGCCAAGCAAACACGTCGGCATTCGCCCGGAGGAAGGCGATGAGCGCGCTTTCTTATTTGGCGGCCAAGCGGCCGCCGATTTTGACGGTCCTGGACACGTCTTCACCCAGGACCACCTCCTTGATGGGAACGGAGTCGTCTGCGGCGATCTTGAGCTTGGTCGGGGGTGGACCTGAGGACTTGGGGTGCTCACCGATGTCTTCGGCCGCGGCGAAGGCGGCCGAAAACAGCTGCTCGGTGCAGAGGACGGAGCCCTGGAGGTCGGCCGGCACCGTGATCGTGCCGTTGGGCCCGGGCATCTTGATGGTGAGGTAGGCGTAGTGGGACACTACCATGAACTTGGCGAGGGCCGGGCGGCTGAGGATGCCGTTGTACGGGAGGTCGAATTCGGCGACGTCGAAGATGACGCTCTCCGTCCGGAAGTTGTCCTAGTCCCGAACGTGACCATCAGGGACACCTGCCCGAGGGGCATGGTGAGGCCTGGGGTGACGCCGAGGAAAGGCATCGTGGGCCTCAGCTACTCGGACGGCACCAGCATTTGGCTAAACACCTTGGGGGACAGGAGGTTAAGTCCTGCGCCCCCGTCGATCAGCATGCGGGTTACCTTGATATTGCACACTGTCGGGGAGACCACCAGAGGGAGGCGGCCTACGCCTGACGTGTTCTCGGGGTGGTCGGAGCGGTCGAAGGTGATCGGGGTACCCGACCACTTAAGTGGTCAGGTCGAGCCGGTACTCGAGGTCGCCGAGCACACTTCACGCGCCATCAGCTTGAACTGACGCCGTGAAGAGGGCGTGGAGGCGCCCCATTGATGCACGCCACGGCTTTGGGTTCCTGGAACCCGAGATCACTTTCCTCGCCGTTGCGCTTGTCGTTGCCGCTTTCGCGGTGCTCCTCGTGCTCCTTCTTGTTCCTCTCGGCGAGGAACTTCACTGTCCGGTACTCAACAAGGCTGTGCCGGTTGTCCTCGTGTATCTCGCACCACCTGCCAGAGCCCTGCTCGGGGGCTCTGGGTGGCTTCTTGCCGCTGCCGCCTGGACCGACGTGCGGCGGCTTCCGCACTTTGACTTCCGCTGCCGCGACGGGCTCGGACTTGCGCTTCTTGTTCTTGTTCTCCTGCCGTCCGGAGGGACGGGAGGACTCCGCACCATCGACCGATGACTGGTCGGGTCGCGGACTGTGCCACGCGCGAGCCTCAGCCGCCTTGGAGCATTTGTCCGCGATTGCGAACAACTCCGCCGTGGACTGGACGTCGTGCATGCCTAGCTTCTCAAGCATCTTCTCGTTGCGGACACCTTGCCTGAAGGCGACGATAACTGCTTGAGGGGATATCTTGGGGATGGTGTTGCGAACCTGACTGAAACGCTGGATGAAGTGCCGCAACGTCTCCCCTTTGCACTGTTTGACAGCGTGGAGATCGCTCTCCGTGTCAGGGCGCTCGAAAGTGCCCTCGAAGTTGGCCACAAACTGGTGGCAAAGATCCTCCCACGAGCGGATCGAGCTCGGAGGGAGGTTCATGAGCCATGAACGGGCAGAGCCCTTCAAGGCCATGGGGAACCAATTGGCCATCACCTTTTCGACTCCTTTGGCCGCTTGTATAGCGGTGGTGTAGATCTGGAGGAACTTCTCCGGGTGGAAGGAGCCATCGTATTTCTGCGGCAGGCCGCTTGTATAGCGGTGGTGTAGATCTGGAGGAACTTCTCCGGGTGGAAGGAGCCATCGTATTTCTGCGGTAGCTCGGGCCGGAACTTTCCGGGCCAGCTGACGCGGCGAAGGCCGGGAGTAAAAACCTGACAGCCCGCTCCGTAAAGCGGGGTGCCGACCCTCCCGACCGGCGGCGCGCGGACGTGCTCTGGAGAGCACGTACGACTGGCAGCGGGACCAGAGGACGATTGGCCCTCAATAGCCCTGGCCTCGCGCCGCTTCTCTTGATGGCGCTCGATGGTGACGCGCGCATCTTCGTCTTCCCTCAGTTGGTTGAGGCGCTGGCGAAGATCCGGGCCGTCCCCTGCAACAGGAGAGGCAACCAAATGGTGGGACCCACTGCGGGGCTCTCTCGCCTTACCACGTGAAGGACGTGGAGGTAGCGGCGGAGGGGCCGCTGAGGGGCCCGAATGGGCGTCGCCAGGCATCGAGGAGGTCTGAGAACTCCTGACCGCCGCTTGGCGGCGAGCGGTGTCGACCAAGTTAGCTACCTCCTGGAGCCAAGGGCCCACAGGAGATATGTCTTCCACCTAGACGGGAGGATGCCGGAGGAGGAGCTGCGCTGCATGCAGCGCACCTACCTCTCCCGGCTCATTGAAGTCCAGCCAGCGCCGGACCGGCTGGGGAAGCTCAGCGAGGGTTGGATCGGCATGCACCTCACCCTCGCGTGCTAGGTGCTGGGGCTGCGATAGGGCAGCGTCCACTGCTGAAGTGCCGCCAGACACGGCGTGGTGCCCCTGCACACGAGGGGGCGCAGAGCGTGCCGGAGCGGACGGCTGTCGGCGTCCCTGCTGCTGGGGATGCGAATGTCAGCCTGCCATGACCGTTGTAGGCTCGGAAACTTGGCCTCCCCTACCTGGCGCGCCAGATGTCGACGTACAAACGCCGGTATCGGTGGTCCGGATGGACCCCCTTTGGGATTCGGCCGGGGAGGCGCAAGATCAGAAGGTACGATGATCTTGAGCGGCAGGAATGCTAAAATGGAGACTGTGATTTATCCAAGTTCGGGCCACCTTCTTGGTGTAAAACCCTACGTCCTGCTTTTTGTGTATTTGAGAATATGTGGAGGGATTACAATGAACTAGTAGCACAAGTGCTCCTGTTCTTCTTCTTCTAGGGTTCGGATGTCTAGTGGTTGTGTTGTCCTCTGGAGGAGCCTCTTCTTTGCATGGCCTCGGTTCTCCCCTTATATATCAGGAGGTCACCACAATGGCCGAAAGGTAAATGCATTACAATAATGCTTGTTGCTGACGAATAGGGCATGGGTAAGCCACGCCGGTGGTTGAGATTCGCTGTAGCGGAATAGCATCTGTCACGCCGCGGTTGGAATTTGGGCCGTCATGATGTGGTGGTGTCAGGAGGTGAAGACTTCCTGGGACGTCTCCTGACACAGGCCAGGCTGCAACTACCCGGGCCCCACGGACCAGGTGCAGAAGGCATGCGTATGGGCACGCGGCGGTGCGCCCTCAAAGTCAAAAAGGTGTCTGACCGCCCCATCCTTAGCCAAGACTGATAGCTGACGTAGCTTATCTCTTGGGAGGATGGGAACCTGTCAGGATTCGCCATCATGTCCACATCAGCGGACTTGGAGTAGACTGGCCCGTCAGACGGGCATTAACTGCTCCTGTCGGGCCACGTGGACTGAGGAAGGGCCCACAAAGGGTGGTCGGGGCTCCCGGGATCGGGAGCCCCCGAGCACGCCCCACAGGCCGCTCCACCAGGCGGGGCGCTCGGCGCCCCGAGTGAGGGCCAAGACGCCTCGGGTGCTCGGGGTGAGCCCCCGAGCACCTCTTCTCGATTCGTCCCGAGCGGGGGCCAAGTCGCCTTGGGTGCTCGGGAGGCACCCTTAAGGGACGACTCGGGGCACCCCTCGATTAGCCGAGTGGGGATAGTGCTCGGGGTGAGCCCCCGAGCATCTCATCTTAACTCCCACGTCCTTGGCGACGTGGTGTCAAGTTGGGCATTTGCCAGTGGTTTAGGGGACCCTGGTCCCTGTATCGCCGACAGTATCTCTCGTTGACAGGCTCTTCGGCAAGCGGATGTCAAAAATGCGTTTTTGCATGGTGATCTCAATGAGGATGTTTATATGAGTCAGTCGCCTGAATTTATTGATGATTCTCGACCGAATCACGTGTGCAAGCTTGATGAAGCAATATATGGTTTAAAGCAGGCTCCAAGGGCGTGGTATCATAAACTTAACTCCAAACTTCAAGAGTTTGGTTTTGTGGCCTCTAAAGTGGATACATCGTTATTCATCTTCCGTGATCATGCAGTAACAATGTATGTTTTAATATATGTTGATGATCTTGTCATTGTTAGCTCCTTGGATCAGGTGGCTACCACACTTTTGCACCATCTTCAGCAAACATTCTCTATCAAGGAACTCAGTCACCTTCATAGTTTTCTTGGCATTGAAGTACACCTGGATCCAGGGGGATCATCCCGTCACATATAAGTATGTTCAAGATTTATTAAAAAAAGACAAATATGTAACTATGTAAACTGGCCAATACGTCCATGAGTAGCTCCGAGAAGCTATCAAAATATGTGGGTGATCGCTCGACCTCGATGTTGATTAGTGGCTTCTCCAATGCTGATTGGGCTGGATGCACAGATGATTGTCGTTCCACTCAAGGCTTTGCTGTTTCTCTTGGTGCAAATCTGATTTCGTGGAGTGCACGAAAACAAGCTAATGTCTCAGATTTGAGTACAGAATCAGAATATAAAGCACTTGCAAATGCCACTGCTAAAACAGTATTGGTGCAATCAATCCTTCGAGCTTGGACTCTTTTCACCTCGTCCACCAACTCTTTCGTGCGATAATTTGGGTGTGACATACTTGTCTATAAATCCTATTCTCCATGCTAGAAAGAAACTCATCGATGTAGACTTCCATTTTGTTCGATAGCGTGTGGCACGCAAAGCCGTTGATATTTGGGTTCATCACATCCAAGGATCAGTTGACTCAGTTGGCTGATATTTTTACGAAGACGCTACAGGTTGATACATTCCGGAAACTTTTCGGTTCAGTCTCAACTTAATTTTCGGAAAGTTGTGATTTGAGGAGATGTTAAAATAACTTGTACGTTAAGTATATGAGTGGAATATCCAGCAGATGAAACGATCAGTCTCGGTTGTAAACTGTTGTAATCAATAGTCAAGAAGATGAAAAAAAAAGAGCCATGACCCTAGACTCTGAAGGACATGATATGACCGCCGGTTAGTGTGTGCCAAACAAATCAATCTACCTCGTATTTTTTTCAGGCAGCAGGAGCTTCCACGTTCTTCCCGGTTCTTCTTTCGTCTTTAATCTTCCTTCCTGTTACTTTCACTCCCTCTGTTGCTCACATTATTCACAAGGATGTCGTGCATTTACGTGCAAGATTCGTGTAGATATTGCAGGTAAACTTGGCATCAATCACAGTGCATGTGTGTGCTAATTCTTAATTATTGGTAGTAAGATTACCCTGCGAAATAGCATCCTGAAATGACATGCACATCCGGGATGCCAAGATGGATATAAAACAGCAAGTGTGATAGGCAGTTAACTGAGAAGATCCATCAAACCGATAAGACTGAGCAAACTGCACCAACTGACATACAATATTGTTGCATTGCACCCAAATCAGTGATGAGAAATCGCAGTGCTGCGAGTAGCAACAGCGACCGACCGAGCGACAACGGTGGCGGTGCTTATTAAGAAAATAAAGTGATAAGTGGAGCCATCAAAATCGGAGACGGATAGCAGGTAGAACCACATGGACCATAGACGCAGCTGTTGGGAGTTCTGCAAAAGTCCACCGCTCACATGGCCCTCAGTTCCTGAGGGACAGGGGCATTCTTCCAGTGCTGTCACTGTTCCGATCGATCAACTCTGCTCTTAAACAAAATGTGACTGACTGGAACATGGATGGATTTGGCACATCCTCTCTGGTGAAAGCTGATAAGAGGATTGGGTAGTTCGTCGACTAGCTAGTGGCCAACCATTCATCTCCTATGTACCCAAGGAGAGACAAGCTAAGCTCGAGAAGAGTGAAAATGAGCACATGAGTATAACCTTTTAATATATAAAAGAGAAAGAGGATCATGACCTTTTCTTTTTAAAAATGTCAAAACTAATATTCTATTAAATACAAGTTGACGGTGATTGTGGCATCACACCCGTCCCTCGTGTCTCAATAACAAATTATTCTTATCATGTGCTCACAAAAACGAACTTCTTCAAAAATCTTTCACACAGAATCATAAAAACAAAAGACAGAATACTTCACTTCTCAAACCACCCTCCTCGCTTAGCATCACAGCTCACCATTTGTTGGATTAGATCTGTCAGATTAGATCCCTAATCCCTTGAACCTCCTCAACAAGCCACACTATCTTCTCTCAAATCTCACCACCTACCTCATACTTGCCAAGACGACCTTGGAAAAAGTCCATCCGTCCCTCTTCCACGCATCTCGCTCTACCGTAGAGTTCGGGCTCAACCTAATTGCTCAGCAATGCGGCTGGAGAAGAAGGATTAGGAGACGGCGGTAGTGTGGTCACCGGTGTTCACGGCCTGAACAGGCGCCGCGACGGGCGGCGCACGTGGATACGGGTGGACTCGGTGATGGGAATGTCCACCTATCCATAACAAACTATATTTATGACGTGCTCACAAAAAACAAACTTCCTCAAAAATCTCTCACACATAATTACAAGAACAAAAACAGAATCCTTCACTTCCCAAACCACCCTCCTCACTATCCGTCGGATTAGATCCATCAAATTAGATCCCTAGTCCCTTGAACCTCCTCAATAAAACACGCTATCTTCTCTCCCAAATCTCGCCACCTCCCTCGCACTCGCCAAGACGACCCTAGAAAAATATGTTTGTCCCTCTCCCACACATCTCACTCCTAATTGCTTAGCAGCGCGGTTGGAGAAGACGGATCGAGAGACGGTGGCAGCATGGTCACCGGTGTGCACTGCCTGAAGAAGCCCCGCGACGGGCAACGCTCGTGGGTACATGTGGACTCGGCGATGGGAATGTCCGAGGCAGTGGAGATTGCTAAGCTGGCACTCATACCGTGGCTCGACTGTCGCCTCGAGCAATGCCAGTTGCCACCACTGACGACACCTACTGTAGCACGGCTTCCACGCCCTACTACTCCGGTGACCCTCCTCTACTCTCTCGCTCTACCTCAACAGGATTAGGAATTTGGGGGATGCCTCGTCGCATAGCTCAATCCCTATAGCTGCCGCGGAATGCCTCGTCGCATGCACTCGTCAACCACCAGTTGTGTCGCAGCCTCCTCGCAACCCTGTGCTGCTGACATCAACACTCCCACGGCCCCATGCACCGCTAATGCTGCTTCTCGGAAAACCGCCATGGTGGCCTCCCTCACACACGCCTTTTAGACTATGCCAGCCTAACCAAGTATTTGTAGCTCAATTTCTTGATGTACATTCCTCTCCTCTCCCCTTCTCCTATGAGAGCATCACAACCAGGGAAAAAAATTTCGTTTTTTTCCAAAATTTCGGAACCCACCGAAATTTCGGAAATTTCAGAAATTTCGAAAATCATTTCGAAAAGCACTACCGAAAATCAGTTTAAATTTTAATCAAAATTTGGTCAAATTTGATCAAATTTGACCAAATTTGAATTTTTGACTAAATTTTGACCAAATTTGTTCAAATTTGAGTCAAACCGAAATTTTTGACCGAATTTGGCAAATTTCGGGACCCACCAAAATTTGTGAAATTTCGGAAATTTCGTTGAAATTTCGTCGAAATTTTTTTCCATGATCACAACAAACCATTAATTAGCCCTCCATGCTGCTGCCAAGTCCAACAACGATCACCTTCGTGTCTCATCTCAGGCTGACGAAGGAAATCAGAGATGCAGCAGGTGTTAGGAAGAGAAGGAGCAAACCCTAGCCCCAATCTGATCTTCCCATGGTCAGTGGTCAATTCTGTCGTTCCATCTATTCTAGCAGTGCCTTGTTATGTGTAGCAGAGGTGGAGACGAAAGCCAAGCAGGGCAGAGCAAGGCTATGCTAGAGGTGGAACCCCATCGTAGAGCAGAGCCGGAGGCGCTACCCGATATGGAGCCAAAGAAGAAGCTACCTAGCTAGCGAAACAGCCATCCATTGCCAAAATCGCAGGAACCATATCGGAGATTTGTTAGAGTTGGAGCACAAAGTGGAGCCGGATGATGAAGGAGTAGAACGCGTGGTGATGGAGCGAAAACAGAGCTGAGAGACATGCAAAGATGGAGAGATAAGGAAGACAACACCTTGTCTTTTTGCAGGATAGGGGTGATACAGAGAAAAAGAGCCAGATGGATGGATGGTGGTCGTTCGAGAAGGAGGAAGCAAGAAAGATGTTTTGATCCACTCATTTATGCATCTCCTTATTTTTGCATAATAATTCATGGGTACCCTGCTAGATTTAGAGAAATTTCAGTCTCTGCACCGATAGATTTGACACTCCGAAGGATCATGACTGTTCATTTAACTCGCATATTCAAACTTGCAGTACCCATGGGTGAAGCCAGGCGAGAACACCACCATGATCACTCCACCGTACTGGATCATCTTCTCGTAACGAACAGTGGCAAACATTAGTTTAGTTCTTGGTTACTAACCTTCATTGGTTCCCCTAACCTCAATTCCATAGCCAGCTTTGCCCCTAGCAATACTGAATAACATAACAATTTGAAGCCGGTCTTAGAAGTGATTTTGCTTCTTGCACACCAAATCATCCGTCTTTTTTCTTTTTGGCGACTGGGTAGCTACACCAACTCTCACTCGCATCACAAATCAGAAATCATATAGATCCTACGTGATAGCAAATACTTTTTATTCTTCTTATTGAAGTATATTATTTACCATTCTCCAACAATTTAGACTTTCTGGTGAGTACGTTCGTGCATAAAACTTAGTACGGTATCAAAACATCTTTAAGAAAAGAAAAACAGAGTTAAGAGATCTCGAATTTATAACCTAGCTAACACAATATTCGAGTGTGTCAATTAGAGCTTATCTGCTGGTCCCACATGTTAGAAGAGGATCTGTAATTTTGACGTTGTTTCGAAATCAGATCTACTATCGATGAAAATAATGGACAATATACTTTAACGTGATGGCCTAAAAGTGAGCCTACTCTGTGTGTTGTTGGTAGGGTCGATCTCAGCTCCACCAACTCGAAACCCCACACGTCTCCAATTCCAATCCAGTGGGGACGCAGACATGGGCTTTACAACGATGGCAACCGCGAACTTGAATCCCAATTTGGAATCAGGAGTTTGTTCCTACGCGTAACCTGGACCTCACCTCCTTATCCTCTCCGGCTAGCAAGTTGGCTAAGTGACTTGCAAGCTTATCTCCCTGCCTCGTCACCGCCGTAAAGGCGTTTCCTTTCTTTATCATCCTATAAAAATCTGAGAAAAACCATACTTGATTAGGTGCTAGTTTAGTTTGATCTGATGTGAGAATAGATAACAATCAAGCATAGGTCTGATTAGGATAATAGTTCAGGTTTGAAATCTGGGCAGGTTACGATCAAAACAAGAAGAGGCTACTGGAGGAGCTGGATTGAGGTTAGGTACGCTGGTGACGCCTGCACTTTCCCTTTCCGTTTCCTGTCGTGTCCTCTCGGGTGACATCGGAATGGGATGGTGGGGTGGGTGATGGTTGGTCTGTTCGTTGGCCGGTGACGGCGACGTGTGGGGCCATGGCCCCACCGGAGCACGGATGAGTCTAGCTAGCCTAACTCTTATCCGGAACCGTGCACACCCTTGTCTCGAAGGAGCGTCCTGTCTTGAAGTGGCAAGCTAGCAAGATTGTTGGTTGATTGGTCAGCTGCAGCAACTTGCTTTCCTGGCTTTCTCTCTTGACCTGCTCGTCGCAAGTCTACTCTCGACTCGATGTTACTAGTAGCGAAAGGCGTTGTTGTGGGTCAGGTGTCACCCACACCAACATGGGGATCCAAGTTGCCCACTGGATCCTGCCTTTTTGTGTTTTGCTTCTTTGGAGAAAAGCTTATAAGGGAACTCTGGGAAAAGGAGAGACTCAAAAATGGAAGAAAAGAAGATAAAAAGACCTCCCGCTACGTGCGTTAAAAGTGGCATACACCAACTAGTTTCTGCATTACAAAAAGAAGGAAGTAGCAGTGCCGCAGGCCGTAGCCCATAATAGTGCTCCAACCTCCACTCCATCCCGGATAGTCTCGTGTCCAGAATCGCACGATAGCCGCAGCTCGGCCCACCCACCTGCACCAGTTCTCCACGACCGAGAGGGTCAGCTACAGCCCGGCGCATTGCGAACACAGATCCCCGAACGACTTCCTGACACGACAATTCACGGCGCCATGCTACTGCTAACGCATACATACGACTTCTGTTAAGATCTGGCATGCAAATAGAGCGAAACCATCCTATAACGTTCTCTCTCCTCCCTCTTATCTCCCGAAACTTCTTCCCCTCTCTCTTCCTTCTCCGATGGTCTCGCTGTTCGGAGTAGGAAGGGAGAGGGGTCCCTGCTGCCTCTAAAGGTTTCCCTTAGAGAGTCGGTGTCATTATACGTTTCTCGGGCTCTCTGCTGTATCTTGGCCACCTCCGGTGGATTACTTGGGTGCTAGGCTTCGCCATCGCGGTCGTTGGGCCAATGAAGGAGTGAGGGACAAGTGTGTGTTGTGCTATATGTTCGGCAGGAATGAAATCTTCTGTGTTGTTGCCCTCTCTTTCTTCTATGGGTTGTCACTCGTTCTGGGGTTCTTTTACCCCCATGAATTAATATAAAGCAGGGTAAAGTCTTACAAAAAAACCGTGCAGACACACACAGGGGATGGCGAATAGTCCAAACAGCTCGATCAGGAACAAACCAATCACCCACTTTAACCAAACAATTCGGCGTCCTTATGAAGCGATGAAAACAAGGAGACATACATGCTGTGGAACAGGACTACATTTGTCAAATGTGCTAAGATTACACTGAATCATGAATAAATTAGGTGTCCTTCGGGCCACCCTTCTTTGCAGCCTCGGCGGCGGCCTTCTCCGCTTCGATCTCGGCAACGTACTCGTCGATTTCAGCCTCTTCCAGCTGGCGGAGACCATCCTTGTGCGTCATCACCGCAATCTCTATGTTCTTGCCACCACTCTCAACAACCTACAGAAACGGGGCGCTCAGTGCAGTGCCAAAAGCCAATTGCTCAAGGGGAGACAAACGAGAAGGCAGAAGATACATGATGCATAAAATTAGGAGACATGAAAAAGAGTACCCTACTGTAAAATATAGCATGTAGCAAATAATATTTCCATCAAGATATTTCTGAATATCAGACAAATTGTCAGGACAAATAATGAGGGGAGAAGACAATTTAAGCAACACAAATGCCCTGAAAGAGAGATCGACTAGTCCCCTATGCGTGGCAAAGCTAGTAGTCATTCTCTGCTCGCCCAATAAGTGATGAATTTCTTTTGGTTAATAAATCACAATCATGCCAATTAGACAGTGTCCAACGTCTGACAAAATGCTATCAGATGAGGGTGCTGTACAGTATTAGAAAAGAAATAACAACCATTGACTACCATAGTGAATATGCATGCATTACCCATTTGCAATCAACAATAATTGAATCTACAACTGAACATTATGCAAACTTAGAACTTTACACATCTATAGCTATCAATTGTGCATCCAAGCAGGAAGACAGGTAACTAATTTTTTGGTAGAGAGGAAGACAGGTTAACTTGTAATTATTTGAAGTTAAAAAGTTGCCAATATGGCTCAAATAAAGATTTTGACATTTGAGAAACTATGCTCTCCAGTATATTCAAACTTAACTTGAGAGGGAAAAACTTAACTCTACATTACATACTTAGAGAGGCATATATGCATTTCCCCCTAAATATAATGAACTACACATTTACGCATCTTATATATGCTATGATAATATGAAGACAACAATGAAGTTGGTACTTGCCAAAGGCATAGACAAGTTTCCAAATTTTGCCACGAATACAAGATGACCATTAAGAGGGCAATAATAGCTCTTGAAAACACGCTTACACCTGAATACTTGACCAAGAAAATACAAGCCCTCACAAACTCTGAACCAGTCAGAATTTATTCATGAGACTGCAGGAGCAAAACCATAGGCCGTGCCTATGAGGCTATGAGCATGTACTCTAGAGACCATCAAATACCATCCCAGATGCAAGCAAATGCAACAAATCGATCTTATCCAACTCTATTTTAGTTTCCATTTGTACTCAGCTGATTATAACAGGTTTCAGGGCATTTGATCTGACTCACAAATTCTAGACCTGAGCATTCCAGTAGCACCCTGGGTAAGATCAGCTTAGTTCCTTTGTCAGCGGCTCAGCGCCATATGGTGAGCCAATTAGATCAGTCAGTGGCCATATTATTACTAATAAAAGAGATTTGAAATTTGTCCTCCTATGATAATTAATCTCTATGTACATTTGGCATCTGTCTTCACATGAGCAATTAAGGTATAATCTTTTGGAATGCACGATCTGGTATAGTGCTTCCTCTTAGTAACAGAAGAAAAAAAGGCATTTTGAATCTAGCTACTGGTAGGACAGGATAATTGGGTGTGAAGTAACGCTATACCTCAAGGAGGGCTCGGATGGTGAGCTTGATGGTCTCCTTGCCGGACGTCTCCTTGTAATTCTTCTCGAGGAACTCGCGCATGGAGTTGGAGTTGCGGCCGGTGGCGTTGGCCTTCCAGGCGGAGAAGGTGCCGGAGGGGTCGGTCTGGTAGAGCGCGGGCTTCTCGGTGTAGGGGTCGAAGCCGACGATGAGGGTGGAGAGGCCGAAGGGGCGAACCCCTCCGCTCTGCGTGTACTTCTGCTGTAGGCCGGCGATGTAGCGCGTGATGTACTCGACGGTGACAGGGTCCTCGACGGTGAGGCGGTGGCTCTGGCACTCGACGCGCGCCCGGTTGATGAGCACCCGCGCGTCCGCCTTGAGCCCCGCGCACGCCAGCGCGATGTGCGTGTCCAGGCTCGCGATCTTGCGCACGGACCTGGGGAATTCGGGGGGATTTCCGGTGAGAAAACCGCAAGATCCGGGAGATCGATCCCCCGGCGTGTGGTGTTGGTGGGGGAGGGAGGGGTTAGGGTTACGTACCTGGAGTCCTGGAGCTTGGGGGTGGACTTCTTCTCGACGCCGAGGACGACGGTGTCGGTGCCGCGGACGCCGACGGCAGCGTTGCCCTTGCGGACGGCCTCGAGGGCGTACTCGACCTGGAAGAGGTGGCCGTCGGGGGAGAATACGGTGATCGCGCGGTCGTAGCGGGCCATGGGTTCCTGGTGGCGGTGGTCGTGGTCGCCGCCGGCGAGCGAGAGAGAATGCGGTGTGGCTTTTGGTTTGCTCTCTTTGCCTTTCGCTTTGGGAGCTGAGGTCGATGCGGTTGTGGTTTATGAAATCTGGTTCAGTTCAGGGCCGCGTCGCTTTGTGATGTCCGGCTCGGCCACTGACTCCGTTCCGTTCCGTTCCGTTTCCCTTTTCTTTCTTGGGAGAGAAGAAAAAACGGAGGTCTCTGTCGATTCCGAGTCTGTGAAATAAACGCAGGTTGTGTATGGTGTCTATCGTCCGATCAAATTTTGATGGTCGAGATCGTTTCAGATTAGCAACAGGCTAGATTTTCTCAAAGAAAGGTAGTAGGCTAGATTACAATACTTTGCTTAGTCCAATTTTTTTTACCCCGATTCACTTCCGAATGATCTCGACCAAAGACTTCGCATGGACAAAGCCCATAGTCTTTCAAAGAAATAATGCCACAGTGGACCCAAAACTCTTCGCGGAAAGAAGAAACTTTGAATAGGGTAAATACAGCCTAAATATTGAAACTTCAAATTTGACACCACAAACAAACAAAAAAAACCTTCAAAAACTAGGGTTTCTGGGTTCAGCAACAGGGTGGGCGGCATGGGGAGAGCCTCGACGACAATGTGAGTGTAGTAGCGCGCTTGCATGCTGCCAGGAGAAGAAGAGCGATGTTCGGAAAGAAGAAACTATATGTGTAAGAGTGGAGAATCTATCAATAGAGAAATGGTCTCATGGAGAAGAACCGACGTCTATCAAGAGAGAGCCATATCGAACATGTACGAGACGCATATGCTTGATGAATGATGAGGTGCTTAGAAAACAATGCTGTGTTAAAAATCGATCGATCACTTAACTGTTTTCAAAATCGACACACATAAAGAAACATAAGAAAACAAGAAATTAACTAAATTTATTGACATCGTCAAAACTTGTAGTTCCTTTCTCTCTCGAAAAGAGAAGGCCCCACGTAGAAGGAACACAATAGGGGATAGATGCCACTACAGGGTTGTCTATTTTTAAAATATCACTCGGCTGTGAGAATGACACATGGGTCCATGTCTCACAGGAGACATCCAATGTCATCATTTTTTTAAACCGCAAACTTTGCAGTGGTATCTATCTAAAATTTTCTTTTATCTATGTCGCACGGAACCAAATCTGACTCGTACTTGAAGACCTCTTGTATGCATCTGTGGTGCACTGGGACTTCTGCCATCTTGCCCTTCCAAAAATCATACCTGCAAACGAAACACATACACCAGTACTGACAAATTGGGGCTGAAAGTTCAGTTCCCAGTAAATTAAACAGCTAGAATTACTACTTTGTTTGCAAACAAACTGTGTATATTAACATTGGAAGATGTAAAAAATGGAAGAGGACACTTTACCATATCACTCTGTAGACACTGTTGAAGAATGCAACATCTGGAGAGTAGAGATCTCTCAGTATAAGCTCACTCCCTTCCTGCGCTGCGAGGCTCTTCAAGCTCACCACAATCTTCTTCTCCCACCTCTCCTGCTGCCTGCCGTAGCCAGCCACCACCCACACCTCCGCCTCCTCCTCCACGACCACTACCAGGCACAGCTTCCCCTCCACCGCCACCAGCTTCTTGCGCGCCCACCTCTCCTCCTCCACCGCCGGCGGGACCCCGATCAGCCTCCACGTCTCGCTCCTCATGTCGAACGCGAAGATGTCCTCGGCGGCGCCGAGCCTGTCGGCCCACCGAAGCCAATGCATGCCGCCGTGGGCCCTGACGGCCGGGCCGGCGGCGACGAGCGACTCCGGCCACACCATCACGTCCGCGGAGCGCCGCCACGCGCGCCTCCGCGATTCGAAGATCTCGCAGCGCAGGCGGTCCCTCAGCGTCGGGACCGAGAGCCGGAGGATCTTGAAGTCCGCCACGGTGCCGGCGTCGGAGCCGGCGGGGCGCGCCAACATGGCGGTGGCCGCCGTGGGGAAGCGCAGCCTCGGGCTGGGCAGCGCCCACCACTGTCTCGTGGCGGGCTTGCAGACGTAGTAGCAGCGCGCCGACGACGCCTTCTTGCGCGCGGCGGCGTCGGCGTCGACGCAGCACGCGAGGCCGCGGTGCGTGGAGACAGCCTCGACACGGACGTGCGCGCAGGGCAGGAAGTCGAGGGAGACGGGCGGCGCCGCCGCCGTCGGAGACGGGGATTGCATGCAGACGAAGGTGGCGGAGTAGCGGTTGCGTGCCATTCCCTGGACGAGGTATCCCGAGACGGCGTCGGCGCGGCGGCAGTGCAGCGGCGCGAACGCCGGCTCGTACGTGAGCCGGCGCCACCGCGTGGACACCTGGCGGCACGCGGCGATGTCGTCGAGGGAGACGCGGGTGAGCATCTCGAACACCTGGTCCTCAGGGAGACCTCGGTCGTCGTCACTGCCATGGCATTGCTCCGTCGACATGGCCGAAGAGAGCTCGGTAAAATCTCAGTTCAGTTTTCAGCTTGAGGAAAATAGGGTGTTGGTTTGCACGGCAAGTGAAGAGGTGAGGAGGTCAGCTTGAGAACGAAGGAAGCTGTCAACTATTTTTGACAATTATAAGATCATTTTTTACTGGAAGTTAAGGAGGGAAGACGTCTGGCAACTTGAGAACCAAGAAATCTCGGGCACCGATTTGCTTAGTGCCAGTATGGACTATGGAGGCGAGCACTGCGACCAAGGACATACCTTTTTTGCACTTGGACAAGTGAACAAACCTAAATTTATCTTTTCATACGTGCATTAGGTTGGGGCGTTAGGTCAATGAAAAAAATAACTGTCTTTTAAAAGTTGATCGAGAAATTGTTATTTCTGAGTCAATGATTTTAAACGTTGATTTTTTATCTAAGAATTGATTGGTAATTGCACATTCTAAAAATTATATGAAATTATGGGTCTAGAGATGTGCAACTGTCAGCACATTTCTAAACTAAAATTACACAATGTTTTCTGTGCAATTGTAGATTTGACAATGTGCAACTCGATCGACTTAAAAATAATAATTTCTAGACAACTTGGAAATAACAAATCATGAAAAGAGAACGTCTAGATGATCCTATGATGTTAATTCCACGTCTTGCTAATATATCTTTATCTCAAGGGCAAGATGTTTTCCACTGGAATCTCACCTTGAACAGGCAATTCTCGGTCAACTCCTTGTATCGTGCTCTTTTGCATATGGATGTCCCACATATGAATCGAGTGATATGGGAACTAAAAGTTCCATTAGAAGTTAAAATATTTCTATGGTACCTTCGTAGAGGAGTGGTCTTAACTAAGGACAATTTAGCTAAACGACAATGGCACAGTAGTCAGAAGTGTTGTTTTTGTCACCATAATGAGACAGTTCAGCATCTTTTTTCTAGTGTTATTTTGCTCGTTCTGTATGGTCTATTATCCAGGTGGCTTCTGGTCTTTTTCCACCTCGTAGGGTTTCCAACTTGTTCGACAACTGGTTACGAGGAATTAGAAAAGACTTGAAATCTATAATTATGATGGGGGTGGCTGCCCTCTGTTGGTTTTTGTGGCTATGCAGAAATGATATGGTATTCGACAAGAAAATAATCTCTTCCTCATTGCAGGTTTTATTCTTATGTACACACTGGTTCCGTACTTGGGCTATGCTTCAAAAGTCGGACTTATGGGGTATGGTTACAGTGGTGTGCCAGCGATTGGAGCAAGTCGCCAAGGACTGCTTTACCCAGCATGGATGGTGGTCTAAGATTCGGCTCGGCGCTCCTCCTCCTTTGTTTCTATTTGCTTCGTTTTTGTTCTTTGTTTCTATACTTTATTTTGATCATGTGGATTTTGGCTATGTGCATTCTAGATATGCAGAGGCCGAGAGTGGACTCTTATTATTGTATTACCTTGATGTTATTATGAGAGTCAATAAAGCTTTCTTTATTAAAAAAAAGATAATCCTATGATACCAATGTGGAAATAGTCCTCTCAAAAAAAAAGTGAAAATAGTGGTCCAACAGTCACAAGAACTTTATCTGACACATCAATACAAAAATCACTCCACCTTATCACAAAATTTCAAAAGTAAATACGACCTTGCACATCGAGGAACAAAATAGATAAAACCTGCCGAAAAAGAAATTTTCATTTGGTCAAGTCAGTTTGCGCGAGTCAAAAGGAAGTAATAGCAGCAAATCAGGCTATGGTAGATGCACTAAGCGCAGAGCCGCATATTACCGCATGCCTAAGGAAAGGATCGAGCCTGACGATGTACAGTCCATTGAATTCAAGGGGTTTTTTTTTCGAACCGCAAGCCCAAAGCTTGGCTCCGTTCCATTAATTAAGAAGAAGATGTTGTCCAGTTAATTACGGAAAATCGGGCAAAAACCGATACAAACAGGGCCAAGCCCACTCGAACAACGACACCACAGGGCCACGCCCACTCTCGCCACAGGGCCAAGCCACCCCAAACCTGACACATCACGGCCACATCCACTCTCGCCGATGGCACGACAAACATCACAAAAGCACGCCAACCATACGTACACAATCCAACGGTGACCCGCTCCGCCGACCTAGCCAATCTCCACCACTGCCGGAGAGAAGAAGCTGAGACTGCTATGGGAGGAGCAGACCCGGGACGCTCCCGCAGAGGTGAAGATGCTTGCACTCCACAAGACCCTGTGCCAAATGCGACACCCGACACGCCGCCAACCAACGCCCATGGACAACCTCGTCGCCCACACGACCGAGGGCAACATCCACGACGCTTCCAAGCTTTCGGAGCCACCGCCCCAACTACCAAACTCTCCTCCGCGCCCTACGCAGTCCACCGGCACCACCTTCCAGAGCCGCCGTCCTGACGTACCACCGCTCACCCTCGAGCTGCAACGCCGCATGACCCGACTGCCCGCAGCCCGAGTTGCACAAGGCAGCTGCCCGCAAGACCACGGCCGCTGTACCACGTCCGGGGCGCCGCCCCGATATACCGTCCAACTGCCCCCACCGGGACACGTCGACCGAGCCGACCACCCTGCAGCCCCCGCCGCTCAAAGTCGCCACCCAAGCCGTGCTCAACCGTAGCCCTGCCCCATAGAGCTACTGCACACTGTTTTCGTGGTCGCCGCCTCGACGCACATCAACCGTCCCGGAGCCGCTGCCCCGACATCCACCATCCCTGACAGAAGAGGAAACCCGTGCAACCACCACAAGCTGGCACTCCAAAGCGACGCCTCCAAGGAGGTCACGACGCGGACGTCGCCATCGCCCGCGCCGGAAAGACCGGAGCTAAGGTTTTCACCCGGAGAGTCCAAGCCCTTCCCGAAGGGAGAGGAAAAGAAGCTCCACGACGACGCCTCCAAGGAGGGAAAACGACGCCCGTAGGCGCCGCCGTCCTCGGCCCGACCGAGGCCGGGGCAAAGCCTTCGCCGAAGCTCCTCCTCTCCCGTCGAGCCCCATGGGGGAAAACGGGCTTGCAGATCTGCAGCACCCGAGAGCGCCAAGATCGCCGGAGCTGGCCATGCTGCACTGTATGCCTCCACCGCCTGCCGCCAAACACCACCACACGGCGCCACGCCGCAGCACCTCAAGCCACGAAGAACGCCGCGCCGACCGAGACCAGAACCATGCGCGCCACGCCGGATCTGCCTCCCCATCCACGGCAACAGCACCCACCGCCACAGCTAACGACCCGGGACCGCCGTCCCGGCTTCCTCGCGACGCCCGAACCATCCCAGCCAGAGCACGCAGCGCCACTTACGCGCCTCCCGCTGCCACTCCAAGCCCAAGCACCACCCGCCGGCGACAGGATCTGGGTGCTGGATCCCTAGATCCACAGCACCCCGAACCGCCACCGCCGCAACACCTGCATCATCGCGCCTCCGAGGATGAGCGCAGCTGCCACGGCCAAGCTTCGGGGCCGCCGCCCCCCAGACGCGTCCACCGGCCTTCAGCGGCAGCAACCGACGGAGAGGACAACGGGCGCAGCCCCTCCCTCGGGCCACCGTCGGTGTGGTCGGGCCGCCACGCCTCAGGTAGGGCCGCCGCCGCCGCGCCCCTCTGCGCTGCTACCTCGAAAGGGGCTAGCACCGCCGCTCGGGCTTCCGTCGCCGGCTGGCCTGTGCAGCCACCGCGCGGAGCCGCCGCCGCCTGCCGCCGCTTCGGGGAGAGCTGCCGCTGCCGCGCGCCCCTGCGGGCTGCCGCCTCGCTGCCGCGGCCGTTGAAGCGACCTCGCCGCTGCTGTCCTCCGCGCGGGCTTTGCCCGGCGGCGTCCTCCGGCGGCGGCGAGGGGGAATGAGGAGGGGGGGGGAGGGGACGGCGGCAGCGGTGGCTAGGGTTCCGCCCGAGCCGCCCCAGGGGGCGACGCGGGGCAGTTTCGCCCAAGCGATGGATTTGAATTCAAGGTTGGGTGTCCAAGAAACTGAATGGCCGATGGACAGGAAAAAGAATTGAAATTTGCGGCTAGGATTCGTAGGCTGCAGCGCAACAAAACTGAAACCGCACGGCGAACACGTACGATGTGGAAACGAACCACATCCCTGAAGTTTCTTCTTCTTAGATGTATATTTACAGTGATTTGCAGTTTAACACCAGGGTTTCGAAACGGGCCTCTACGGTGCTCAAACCAATGTTGATTTTTGCATTATTTGCAGCCAACTCGTTTGCATTAGATGTGTTCTCGTAGAAGAACTGTCACTTAGGCTTAGGTCAGGGTTACCAAATAATTTGGGGATTACTTACAGTAGTTTACCTGAAAAGATACTTGAAAACTACACTGCCTGCTCTGGTTTCTTTACTTTGCTGGGGTTATTATGTTAGGTACATATATGTCTTTCAAAGTATAATTTTTCTGGATTTTTAGCAGATGGAATACATTTGCCAAGTCACTGTTATGTAATATTTTCTGAGACAGACTGTTATGTAAGATGAAACTTGGTCTTCAGATTAATACAGACATAGCGTCAAGGGAGGAGATCAGATGATGGCATGCACCACAGATCAAAGTTAGTATCAGTGAATGGACACTACAAAAATGCAGGGAACCTAGCTAGGAGGCATGGCTGTTCTGTTTGATTCTTCATGCACTGTATCTTGTCAGTATCATGTCAAACGGAGTACTTTGCTTGTAGTGCAATGTTAATTAATTCAGTAGGTTATCAGATGTAACGGTTGGCTCACTTTTCCTTTCCATTGTGGTGATTGATGAGCTTATCAACATCGTTGCCTAATTGCCTCTCCTTTTGGAATTTTTCTCTTTGAGCACCGTATCTTCAATCACGAGAGAAAGCAAATTGACAGCTTAAACAGAATTTGCATATATTACATTTACCATGTTTCCCTCTCCAAACATAATGGATACAGGTATACAGGTCAATTTCAACTTTTACAAGAAAGGAAGGAGCTCACAAGTCAGGAGTCAGGGCAACATAACGAGATCATATAATCTTTCAATTTCAAAGTGATGTATCTCTGAATTCCACATTGATCCAGATACAGACCCCCAAAAAAATTATGCAGAAAGAGGAATATGAAGAAGAATGTTTCCGAAAAGGTAATAAAGCAACAGGGAAAACCACTAGTAGAACAACTACAATTGCCAACTTGAGGACGGCTGGCATTTGCTATCCACAAAGAAAAAGGCCTAAAGAACATGCTTTCCGCATCTCCTCCCTATTGTTCCGGTCCTCTTTTGATCTGAAAACAACTTAAGAATACTACTACAGATCAAGGATCACCTACCTTGCTCGGTCATAGCAAGCTGAATGGTAGATGATCCTGTGCTGCAGCAAGCATGGTCACCACTGCAATTGCCAAGGCGGCTTGGAAAGCTCGAGATGCCGTCCATGACGCTGCAGTGGCTGCACCGGCGTCGCTGGTTTTCTTCAAGGTCACCAGCCACACACTGTCTTCAAGCTGCTCATGGCTCGGCCTCCGCAATGCGTTCTTGCTCGATTTCCCACTGCAGAAATGTCAAGGGGGATTGGTCTCATCAGAACCGATTTTTTGCGTAGTCATCCATAACCAGTTAGCCTCAATCTTAATGTCAGTAACAAGAATGGTGAGTTCGACCAAGAAACGTGAGATCACGAGCAATTGTGCTTTTCCAAGTTCCAACTAGGCAATTGCAACTTTCTAGTCAAGACCAACACGCAGGTCGGGGACGCAACAACAAAGGCAAAAAGAAAGAGTAACTCAATCAAAGCCTCTTTTCTTTGCTCCAAGCCTAACTTTGCCACCTCCCTTCTTTCCCCATTGGCCACTTCACAATCCAAATCAAAATCTCATATTTTTTTCCTAGCTCAGAGAAGATCACGGTTGAGTTGAATGAAATCTACAGCACGAGAATTGCAATGGATAATCTTCTTAATTCACAACTAAGTAGGTCGTACTGTGATGATAGCATCAGAAACACTCAGAAAGGTACCTGTTTGGATTGGACTGCGGGCAGAAGGTGATGGTGTAATCGGTGTGGTTGCAGGTGAAGGTGGAGGTGCCGTCGTCGTAGGCGTAGCTGTAGGACTTGGGGCACGCCGTCTTGAAGAGCTGCGAGTACTGTGAGGGGTGGCAGGTGTCCGGATTCCCGTAGGCGCCGTTGCAGCAATACTCGGGCCGGCCGAAGGCCTCGCAGGCGCTGCGGCAGGCGCGGCCGCCGCCGGTGCGGAGCTCGGAGGGGCAGCGCTCGTTGAGGTCGACGAGGCAGCCGGTGTTGGGGCACCCGGGTGCGGACGGCTGCACGAGCATGGGCAGGTTGTAGCCGTCGACGAGGCTGACGTCGTAGAAGTCCTTCCCGCCGTCGCCGTCGAGGGTGAACTCGGCGAGCGTGGCGGGCGGCGTGGCACCGGCGCCGCGGCACTCGACCTCGCCGGAGCCGCAGTCCCCCGTGGCGCAGGACCCCTTGCCGGAGGAGCCGTCGAAGTCGCAGCCGGACCGCGCCCAGAACCGACCCGACCACCCCGACGGCGCGTAGAGAGACCGCGACTGCCCCGGAGAGAGCGCGAAGCCGGTGGTCTCGAGTGGCGGCGTCCCCGAGCCCGAGAGCAGCCCGGGCCATACCGTGTCCGTGCACCGGTTGGCGAAGGTGAAGGTGATGGCGCCCACCAGCGGCCCTGCCCGCCGCAACAAAATCCACAAATCCGAACATTCATTCACTCACGAAATCGAAATCAAAACCCCAATGGATCGCAATAAGAACAGCACTTTCGCAAGCACAAATGTATCGGTCGGTCGATACCTTGGAAGAAGGAGAGGAGGACGAAGGTGACCGATGTCGGGGAGCCGAGGAGCAGCAACAGCGGAGCCATGTGGGACACCTCCACGACTGGTCCTTGCCTTCTTGGTTAGCGTGATTCAAATACTTGCTCTCGAATGGAACGCGGAATCGAGCCGCGCTAGCTGCCAGGTGTGGTGATGATTGGAGACTGGAGCTGGGGAGCTTGGGTGACTGGAAAAGAGTGTTGTTGGGCTATGAGGCGGAGGTGGCGGCGGTTGCGGGGGAGGAGGAGTGGAGGACGAAGTGGGCACGATCGCATCCACGGCCCATGACCTCCCTCGCTTCCCGCGCGTGTACTGTCGTTAGGCTAGTAAAGCGAGACAACACTGTTGAGAAACCAGGAATTGGTCCAAAGGAGACCTATTCCTCCTCCACTCTATGGGCTACTTATCTATTGGCATTATAAATAGAGGGGTAGCTTTTCATTATGAGTAGATGATTTGTAAAAAAAAAGAAAATGAATGAAAGAGAGCTTTATCTTACATCTTGTGTCTCCTTTATATTCCCGTACTTGTATGTGATTATGCGTGTATGTATAATCTCGTTCGTCGGAGATCATCGAACTATACTCGGTAGCGGTGGTTTCCTAACACGTTATCAGCACGAGTCTCTACCGGCCGCCTCGCGCATGCTATCTCTACATGGGAATTGAAGGTAATACCGGCCTCACGCAGCAAGCACGCTGCGCCTGCACGCGCGCCGTCGACGCGCCTCAACCGGCTCGCTCACGCTGCCGCGGCCAAGCATGGCCGAGCCGCTCTGGCCCTGCACGCGCCGCCGCCAGCGGATGACACGCCACACTGGCCCCCGCTTCGGTCCTCTGCCACCTTTGCGCGCCCGCGGCGCCTGCATCACGCCGCGCCCGCCTGCGTAACCTTGTCAGCCCACATGCCGCCGCCACTGCGCGCACCGCTAGCACCGCAGCCTCTGCAAGGGCCCGCGCCGCCGCCGCCTCACCACGCGTCGGCCAGCAGCAGCAGCCACGCCATGCAGCACACCGCCAGCAGCAACCGCAGCAGCACGTCGGCAGCAGCCGAGCCGCACCGTGCGTCGCCGCTGAAACCCGCCGACCGCACCTCGGCCCTGCAGCCACGCTGCCTCCCGCGCCTCGTCGCTGTCCGGCACCAAAGCCGGGTCATACCCGCGCCGACGCCCCGCATGGCACCGCCGCCGTCTCGTGCCGCGTCGCCACCCGGCAAGGCGCCCGCATCTCTCGTCGGCCCGCATGCCGCGCGACGCCAGACCACGCCACCTCCCCACGCCCACATGCTGCTGCGCTGGCCCTGCACGGCTGCGCACGCCTCCCCGCCGCTCGCCGGCCTCCCGCGACACCGTGCCGCCAACATCGCCCGCATGCGGCGGCCGCCGCCAAGCAGCTGCTGCCGCCACCGCTCGGGTGGTTAGGTGGAACCCTAACCACCGCCCCCATCTGGGTGTGGGCAGTGCGATGGTGGGCTGCACGCGTGGTTCGGCCGAAGGCCCACTAGAGAGGAGGTCCAAGACGCGAAAGAAAGAAAAAAAAGAGGGGGCGGACGGGCCGCCGGTCTGACCGGCCCAGAAAGCGGTCTGACCGGCCTGGTCAGCCCATGCGCGCGGAGAATTGCTCGGAAGCCCCTAACTTTTTCCATAATGACGTACATAATTTTTCCAATACTAGAAGTTTACGCAGAAGTCCTTGTAGACCTCGGAATTAGCAGAAAAGGCATAATACAACAGAAAATGTCCTCGGGAATCTGATTTTTGGATCAAATTTTGCATTTAAAGCATGTTTAACTTTGTTATTATTTATTCTATGCTTTATGATTATTGTAATTACTGTTTTTGATTAATTGTGATTGCTTGTATTGCTTTTAATCATTGAAAATAGCAGTAGATTACAATAATGCATAGAAAAATACTGGAAACGTCATAAGGTTTTTAATACCATTATTTGTAGTCTGGTCATGCGTGTTTACCCATAGTAAGCTTCTAAAATTATCACATGAATAATTATGGATGTCTGGTAATGCTGGAAAGAGATTGGGTTACTCGTTACCCAAGGGGACAATTATGAAATTTGAGCCCCTGCCATGGAAGCACTGCTAGAAAGCAGAGGTTTTCTCATGTTCTATGCGAACACCTGAAAGTGAAACTGTAGTTGTGAAGAAGGACAACTTCACAATACTGGTTATCCTGCGGAACTGCATTTCCTAGGACAAAATGGGTACATGAGGAATAGAGACCCAAATGTTCTATGGGTTACGCTCAGAATGCGTTTCCACCACCTGAATTGGTGTGGCCCATAGAAATATTACTAAATCAGGGGAATAACCTTCGCTTCCAAGGCCTTGCATCTGTTGCTGAATATAATCTTACCATGTTTGGTCTCGTCTCAAACTTGAAAGAATGTGGCCATGAAGTCGCAAATGAAGAGACGTTTGGAAAGACCATGCACACTATGCATGTGAAAAATATTGAATTAGTTCGTAATTTGCGTGCTGGAAAGCATACAACATTCCTTGACTTGGCGCATTCTCTACTTCTAGCAGAAGGTGTGAAGAAATTGGTCATGCAACCTAAATCTTCATCTAGCTCCCCGCAGAGCTATATACAGAGATACGAATGTCCAATTCTCTCAAGGAGAATGATCAGCACAAGGGATTGTGATATTGAGAGGAAACTCGGGACTCTTACGCCCTATAGAAATCAGCAACAGACTTGCAATAAAAACGATGTGAGAGGACGCTGCTCTAAGTATTGCAGGACCTCTGAACACCTCATAAACCTCTACCGAATTCATGGCAAGTACCCAATAGAGAAGGAAGCTCCCTTCATGGACATTTCGAAAGGTGTCCTAAATGATGAAGCATCCATTTAATCGCTAATGTGCATCCATGATTTGAATTTTGAATAATGGTTGTAAGATCTAGGAGAGAAATTTACACTCTTATGACGATGAATGTCCAGCAGACTTATGAATTCTATCCAGTGTTTTAATAACAAGTTATGAATTATTCTATCTAAAGCCGCATCTTTTCCTATCTTTCCTCTTGCTGAATGAGAAAACTTGATAGGTAATGATAGAACATGTTGCCCGCAAGCAACTCTTGCCTAGAGTAGAATTCTTGCCTACATACTCTTGATATCCACTAAAAGCCTAGAATTGAGCATGCTGATCCTTGAAAAAGATCGCCTAGGCTATTATCTTTGATATTCCACCCAATATACAAGTATTTCTCCAAGTAGAGATTTACTAAGTATCTGGCCCTGCATGCAAAACAAATATTGTATGATAGCACCATATGATAGTAATACTTGCTCCAGAAGCAAACTGAATTTTGCAAATGGCATGGCAAGGGAGAGGAATATGGAAAGAAAGGTAAGAAATATGGAAAAAAATATCGACTATAGGCATATATTCCTTGGCATTTTGTGTAGTGTTTTCCCTCTCTCCGATGAACATAAAACACACACAATTTAAATAAGATACAAACTCTCAAATTGAATGAAGAGAGTATATCCATGAGTTGTATGTGATACCGTATTTATCACGCTCTGAAAAGGTTTTGGATTACAGGGAATTACAACAGATAAAGTCTGTAGTTTATCTGTAGACCAACCTAATGCACATCTGCTCGCTCTTTAGGCTTGACAGCCATAAGAGAGTGAGCAGGCACCCGAAAGAGGAGATACATCCTTAGCCTGTTAGCTATGGTGCTATCTCCGGCATGACGGTTGATGTAGCAGTCTCCGCTATTCGGAATAGCGTGTGTAACCTTGAGTAGAACTCTTACAGAATTTGAATACACAACTTATAACATTTCATCTCTAACCTCATCTCATTTGGTACTCATGAAATTTCCACAATTGTATTGACATAGTCTCGCAGCCTATGGAATCAATAAATTCCACAATAGCGTACGTAATTAAAGCAAACTACGAAGTTGTATTACTCCATATATAACTTGGGCCAAGCAGCCTTGTACGCAAATGCCCTTTTTCTCGTGGGTATACATTTGACAACATCAGGGGGAGAATGTGCACCCCTGGTGAAATGATGTTGCTCAAAATAATAGCGCGAAATATGAGTACCAATGAAAGGCCAGCAGCTATATGAGGAAATTGTGTTGGTTCATGCAAACTAACACACAGATGCTCGGTTGGTATTAGAAAACTGAGCACATACTACCAAACATGAAACATAGAAAAGATATGCAAAGTATGCACTGTATTGCATCGAAACTATTGCCATATACACAGAGACGTCTGGGGAGCAATACTTCGGATACTCAAATTGCCTAGTACCTGGAGACGTCTAGAGAAAAGCGATAAGAGAAGAAGAAAACTTTGCCTATCTACAATTGAAAAAACCAATAAGAAATTGGGATGCTTTGAAAGATTGCCTAAACCAAAGAAACGGTGCACCACATAACTCTTTCGGTTAAGGCACTGAAAAACTCTACTCATCTCTGATATGGAAATAGGAGAAGAGTGGAGGGAATATTAGTATCACTAAAAAGGGAAAGGCATAAGTGTACTAACGTCACTTATAGTATTTTGCCTATTGCCAGATACTGAAGTATCTAGTTGGGTCATATTTGAAGGCAATATGGGCATCAGCACTCCCTACATACATGAAGAAGTATGAATGTGGAATTACGGGAGAAGCAGCTGAAAGTAGCACAATGCCAACGAAAGAAGGAACCTGTCCCTAAGTGAATATTCTTTCCAGAGAAGCTATGGTAGTAAATAAATAAAAATAAGAAATGAATGTTGTGACTCTGTTCTGGCATACAGGTCATTGGATACAAGGTATTTGAAACCTTAAAGCATTAAAGAAATTTAGGAGAGAACTTTATGAATCCTCTTTAACCTGCAAGAATTGCAGAGTCATCTTCCATGAAGAAGAAAGCTTGGTAACATATGCAGTTACACAAATAGAGGAACATCCTTATATTATTCGCGCACATGGAAATGTGGCACTAGTAGTGTAGTACATGGATAATGTAGGCACTAGCCTTTGTCCTGAAATGGAGCACCTTATGGTTTCGGACATATGGTTAAGGCATTACCTGTAGTAATATGGAGGAATCCAATTTGAAACATATGAATGGTCTACTTATACGCCGAGTATAGGTAAAAGTCCAAGAATTTTTATGGACCCGATGGATACATGTCCCAGAAGTGGACATGAACCCAACAAATATCAACAAGAATGTTGGAAATCGCTTAATCCAATTTGAATAAGACTCAAATGGTATCCATTGGCGAGAATTGCTCAAAAGAAGAAGCATGCCCCATGACCAACTCATGAGTTGGTAGAGAAGCACTATGAAACATCGTGACCAAAGCTTTATGATTGACAAACCGAAGTACGAGCCATGCAGCTCATGAAGAATGCAAACTCGGTTTTCAAGACACATATCATATGGAAATATTGTATTTGTGTCTAAGTGATTGATGGGACAGTATCTCAAAATCACATCGAGCCATTTAAGAAATCTATGGTTCGTGGGTAGTTGATTGGCCTAGGCAAGAACATGAAGTCCATGGCGTATTCATCTACCTTAACCCCTAAAATTATCCAAGCAGATAATTGAAGCTCATGTTGAACAACTGAGTATGGTTATAATTGCACATTGATGATATATATTGCTCCACGACATGTTCATTCATATTATTCATGAATGAATTTAATGAAGTGAGATGGACATACCGGAACATCAAGATATAGCTTACCACAATTTACAGAAATAATTGTGAAGAGCATTAATGAAATTGAATGTTGTGAGTACCTAGAATGTACTCACACAATATTGCCCATAGTGTTTCTTCGGAAACATAAAAGTTAAGAGTTCGAAAGCTCTGACGGAGGCTATCTTGAGGGGGAGCAAATACATGATGCTAATTATCACATTTTGAATTATGCAAGTTCATATAATTGATTCCTTTCAAAGAATCAAGTGTTGATAATTATAGTGTTCGAATTCTTTCTAATCTCTTTCTTGAAAGAATGTGGATTAAAACATCAACTCCTGAAAAGGTTAGCTTAAAATGAATTTTAGCTATATATGTGCAATATTCAGGGGGAGCAAATCCCTGATTAGAGATATAACCAGAATGGTACACCTTGTAGAAGCATCATTCACAATTGATCAAGAATGGATTAATTGACTCAATAGTTGTACTCTTTTCCCTTAAATGAGTTTTCCTGAAGTTTCTCATTATTAAGGTTTTTAATGAGGCAACTAATACAACATGAAGCTGCATATGCGATGCACTCTTTCTCCAATTTTTCCCACTGGGTTTTTTGGAGTTTTGATGAGGCATCAGCATCACGTGATAAGTGCCCAAGGGGGAGTGTTGAGAAACCAGGAATTGATCCAAAGAAGACCTATTCCTCCTCCACTCTATGGGCTACTTATCCCTTGACCATTGGCATTATAAATAGAGGGGTAGCTTTTCATTGTGAGTAGATGATTCATACAAGAGAAGAGAAAATGAATGAAAGAGAGTTCTACCCTACATCTTGTGTCTCTTTTATATTCCCGTACTTGCATGTGATTATGCGTGTATGTACAATCTCGTTCGTCGGAGATCATCGGACTATACTCGGTAGCGGTGGTTTCCTAACAAACACATGTATGCTTGTATATGCTTACCGAGGAATAATTTTATTTAGAGAAAAAGAAAAGCTAAAAATTAATGTGCGCACGTACTTTTCTCGTCTGATTGAGCTCGAGCCTACGTAGCATGGCATTAATATTTATTATTATTATCTTATATATTATTGTTATCCGATTGAAAAGTTAAAGCAATATGCATGCATTATTATACCTCGCCTACTCCATCCGTGTGTATATATAGAGGCCCGATTAATGCGCACGTTTCAATCAAATCATGCGTTAACTATGTAAACTAGAAGTAATCAATACCATATGACTTGCAGTCACATGTTTCTTTCGCTGCTACTGCTTCTGCTTCTCGTCGCACCGTCCCTTATTGTTGTCACACTACATGTTGCTAGCATCGATGCGACGATGCCACTCCTTGGCCTGCCGATACACGCCATGCACCCGGACGCCGTGGTGGCCAAAGACAGTACCGGCACTGACATCACCATCAACATAGTGGTCACAAGATCAGCAGTGGCGGCAGAGCCAAGAGATATTTGGTCATCTACATCAAGAGAGGCACCTACAAGGAAGTTGGTGGTTATAAAGAAGAATGAAGTCTTGCTGATCGGTGGCGGAGCTAGTGAGACTATTATTACCAACAACTCGACAAACAATATAGGGCACGGTATGCTAGAGTCAGCCACACTCAGTGGGTATTGCTATTATCTTTCCCTTAATTTGCATGCATTAATTGAATAGATAACTTAATTATGCATATGCCACTGACTTGAAGCGATCTTGGAGCCGCACTAGGCCCCGGCTTCATAGAACGGGACCTGAGGATCGAGAACACGGTGGGCGCCATGGATGACAAATAAGTTGTGGCTTTCCGGTCCATGTCGAATAAATCGGTCTTATATTGCCGCTAGATCAAGGGATTCTAGGACACCCTCTTCGCTGAGAGCCACCTCAGCTCTACCGAGACTTATAACGCCCTGATTTCTAATAACTCGAAAATTAGGGTTTTCAAAAACTCTTTGTGCTAATAATGTTAACCTAGGTGGAACTAACTAAAAATTTAGTCGACAAGTTGTGTGAGTTAAATCATAAGAATAATACAAAACTAAAATTTGTTCTCTTTCCCTTCTCAACGGCCTCACCGGCAACCATATATTCTTATTTCTTTTGACCCCCGTTTGGCTTAACCCAATCTACTTCTCCGAAGCCCCGGCGTCCACTTTTCTCTCGCGCATGTTATCAGACACCTCATTTCCACCCCTATTTCCCTCCGGAACCCTAGACATCAAGACCCTAACTCCTCGACACTTTTCCTTTCATCTCGTCGGTATAACCCTAGACCAACGTCCAAAGCTAAGTGGTAGCAAAACACTTTGGCAATATTAAAGCATATATATGTAGTATAATCACTTTTTTCATGCCATGCCCCTCCCCATGATCTTCCCCATGCCCAAAAGGAGAGATATGCAAATATATACACTACACCCTGGCTGTATACGTGTGTATGCGACCTTAACTTCGCTCTTCCGATCTATGGGGTTAAACCCTAAATCCAGTTGACCATATGCTTCCAAAGTATATGGAGCATCCATATGCCCACATTTCCCCCATACGATGTGACATTCTTGCGGCCTATCGGCACCATTGGATCTTTGCCCTATTTCTCTGAGACCTTGTTCCTTAAAGACCAAACCCTAATTACAAATACCCATAATTTTCCTCAACTCTAAAAATATCCCAAAAATCCTCGAAATATCTTGAGTGTATTATAAACCCATTTCTACAAAAAAAATATGGTGAGCTGCAATGTGAAAATTTCAAATCATTTTGAATTTAAAATTTGGACATAATCGACCGTTGAACTACAACCCTTAGAAATAATATTCATAAAAATCCCAATAATTTCCAAAAATTAATTAGAACTATATTAGAACAAATATGCAAAAATATGAGGACCTTCAGCTCAAAAATATTAAAATAATTCAAATACCGTTTTAAGCTGTTTTTGAAAAATTAGCAAAACCCTAAGTTTGAGGCTTCATAAAAATCACAAAAAATCATGGAGGATATATTTTATCCCATATATATCAAAACCATGCCTAGGAATTTTTTATCTTTTCAAAAATTTCAAATAATTTTAAAATTTCATTTAAGCCCATTTTGAATTTGGCCCAAATTCCACTAATTTAAACACCCAAAAATTTCATAATTTTTGGAGGACCTCATCTCCTTATATACAACCTATTTTTGCAAAGAAATACCCTATCTTCTACCCAAATTTTGACTACAAAAATTTAGTAAAAGGGATCACAGTTCATGTACTGTTGTCTCTATCTTTTCTCTGTGTGGATCCTTTCTCTTGTCGTCTTCCTTTGATCATCTTCCTTCTTTAAACATAGCAGCCTGCAGTGCTCTCCTGCCATAGCAGCAGTCAAGCCTCCACTCTCTTCATTCTTATCGACGATTGACCACACAAATACCTAGAAACTACTATTTGCTATGTAGTTGTTCTGCCAGATCAATAAATGTAAAATCCATATCACATGTGGATTTCTACCACCATAAATTCCCAAACAACTTCTGAAGATTACTGGCAAGATTCCCCACCGAGCCATCAATAGTTTGCATAGTGGTACTGTACAAGAAATGCCAGTTATTAATTCTTTTCCATCGAAGCCAGATTTGACCCTTGTACGGGAGGTGCCAGAAATACATCTTAGAAAAATCTACAAAACTTCTTAGAGATACCCACTGATATAAAAAGCCCAGATATAAAATAAAATGTCTTAGTACAATATAAAAATTACCAGTTGTCATTATTTTTCCAATCATGGATAAATAAGCTTTTGAACTACACCTACCCAAAATAACTCTCTAAAAATGTCTAGAAAAATTGTACAGCCTCCCATATATGCTAGAACCTTAGATACTCAAAAATACAAGTCTCCATTGTACGAAAATTCTCAGATATCTCCTATTTTTAAAAACAGACCAGATTTAGTTTTGAACTACAAGTACCTAAAATATTTTCCCTAAAAATCTGATAAAATTCTTGGACAATCTGCACTCTATCTAGAGCTCCAATACCTAAAAACCCTCCTACCTTCTGTGCACAAAATTGGAGTAAAGGCTACAATTATTTCCTGCCCAAAACATGCAATCCAATATTCCAACCAATCTATTCAATGGAAACAGCCAAACTCCTTCCTGATGTTCCTCAGCACCCTAGGCATACTTCCCTGCCTAGTTCAACTCAAGGTACACCAATATACACAGCACCAGGACACATTTTCCCCTCCAGTAGTGAGCGGTGCCCAACTATGCTGCAGTTTCACAACATGTGCAAGCTAATTAACTCTCTTGCCTCCTTCTCTTCTACTTAAGCCAAGCAACTCTTCTCCCTCTCAATTTCCCAACCAGCCCGAGCTCATCTTCTCTATCTGTTCTCCATCTACTAGCCTCCCTTTCTTCCCCCATAAAATTAGCTCCCCTTTGTACATGTTTTCCCAAGGCCGAGCTCTACCTGCTTTCTTCTCCCAAGCTCCAAATTGAAGCAAGTCACCCTGAGCTCCCTCCGGTGTTTCGCCCCTACTCGAGCTCCATTTTTCCTCTCACCCAATTTTCTCTCCTGGCAGAAACCTCAAAAGTCTATGTCTTCTCAGTTGTAACTCCAATCGAATTACTTCTTTCTCCAATGATCTCATAAATTCTAGAACTATCCATTAAGGTAACTTTAGTAATTTTTGAAAGGTTTGGAATTTTAATTTTGAAAATGTTTCAAATATGTATACTATGTTGATACATCTTGCTCAAGGTTAGCCCCAGACAAATCAATTATTTTACCCAAAAATCTTCTAAAAATAAATCTAGCATGAGGAGCTCAGTGGCACTTTAAAACTCTGATTTCTTTAGGTAAATCTAACAAAAATCATGATGTGCTTCAAAACCTTTACCTTGCTAGGGTATACATATATATATACATGCAATCTTTTCCATAGCACATAATATAGAAATACTAAAGTGATCTCCAAAACATTTAATACCAATATTACCAATAGACCTTGAAAACCTATAGTATTCCGATACGGACATAATAAATTATTGTTAAGCCCTTACCATCCGAAAATCTTTTTAGTAACCATATACGGAGGTGTTCTTTCAAGACTCTGAGACTTAAGTTTTGAAAACCTTATAAGTTCTGGAACTCCTCTATTTTTAAAACAAGAGGCCTTAGCATATCAGTTACAAATTGTACCCTAACCGGATAAGGACCCTTATTTCATGTGATGCCTATCCAAACCCTATTCGGTAGGCCTTATAAAACTTTCTAAAAATAACAACAACCTGAGTACGTCATGAGAAAATTGTATTGCTCTGTTGCTTTATTTGGATCTTATCAGGTTTCCCCTCGCGCCGTTGATTTATTCAACATTCTTTCGATGTGTAGATACCAGTGTTGTGAAGTCTCGTGCGGAATACCCCAGACGATTGTCATACCAAGCTCGAACCCGGGACCCGGCCAATATTGCCAGGCAAACATTCCCATCTTGATCATGTTGAATCCCATACATGTTAAAATTTAAATATTTCGTTTGCAACTCCGCATGCTATATGTGTATCAACAATATTTTGTGCTAGACCTAGATATATCCAATAGTTGCATATGACATAGGCCCGAGAATCTGATCTTTGTAACCCTAGTAATAATTAGCCGGTCATCGCACGACCAGTAAAATATTAAGGACATAGGCAATAGGCATGCTTAGACCTGCTATAGAGAAAAACCTAATTTTGTTCGATTCGTGCGAAACTCCTTTGGTTATGGGATTAAAACCCTCGGGAAGGCTTGTACCTTTCGTGGTGACTGTTTGAAAGTATTGTTTGCCAAAACCAACAAATAAAATGGAGGATGATTTTGATTCAGGTGAGAACAATAAGTGGAGATCGGAGGAATGGTTATAGCATGTAGGGACATGGCTACGAGGTGATGATGTGCAGTCTTGCTCGAATCAGTTAAGGACCGAGGCTAAGTACCGCTCGACCAAGTTCACCCCGTACGTCCACATGTCCTTTGTGGAAAGGACTTGGCTAATTACCATGTAGAGTGCTAGTGTCTGGACCCGTGGGCAGTAGGAAGAAAGTGCTAGGTAGATTGGCATCCCTAGATGTGGCGTACCCAGTTTTTAGGCCGAATAAACCCTTGTGTTTACTGTACCGGTCCCATGATCAGTAGCCGGTACACACAAGTTAACCTATATATCAAGGTCACACACGCACTTATTAGAATATGAAATAAAACCGATCTTTGAGATCGAGTAATTAAACCTTTAGCCCGACGGCCAAAAATCTTGCAGCGGAAATCAAACGGTGATGGGGCCCATCAGTATGCCATACCCGACAGGCAACTGACTGGGGGTTTTGCCTAGCTTTCGTGGATACCGATGTCGCTTTCGAACGGTCGCCCTTCTGTCTGGCCAAATCAACAAGTCAGGTGAGTACATTGAATGTACTCACAAGCACTCCGTCAGGGAGTTTATCACGGATATGAGCATGCAAGGATTTATCAAGAAACTGGCTCTATCCTAGGTTCCATATTATGCGAGAAAGTAAGTTTGCATTTGAAATACATAAATAGATAGTGAAAGCAGTTTTCACAAAGTATCTCGGCGCAGCGAGATAAGGTATCTGTTTTTATCACTCTTCCCGTCACAACGGGAAAATCATCTCTGTGCTTTCCGCTATAACGACAAAGCATGGTAATCGCCCGATTCCTTAGAGAGACATAGCTCACCCGGTATATATGGGGATATCAACGAAAGCACGGTAATCGCCTGATTCCTCAGGGAGACATAGCTCACCCGGTACATACGGGGATACTAGGGTTTGCCCAAGTTCACGGGGAAATCCCTTTTTCACTCTTCCCGACACAACGGGAAGTTTGCATACCACCCTGCGAACACGGCGGATCGCATCCTTAAACCCATAACCACATTTTAGGTTTTGAAACCCAGTCTACTTTATTGTGGCCTAACCAAGTTCATCCTTGACCGTGGACACGGCTATTCGAATAGTTTTAATCCTCTGCAGAGGTGGTACGGCTTTACCCACACGATGTAGTTCACCCTGGGTACACTGGGCCTGTATACTACCAGGGTTAGTACAACGAGACTCTTCGCCGATGTAGACCCAGCCATGAACCCGCCAGAAGGACATGTCCCAAACCTAGCTTGAGTCAGTATCATCGCTACAAGGAGGTTGGTGTTCCAACTTTGTGGCGAACAAGTCATCGCTTTCCCGCGGAAACTTTTCTCTACAGAGGCTACAACCTCATCTGCACACTGCTCACTGCCTACGGGTTCATGCTAGTTCAGGCCAGGTACTAGATCAAGTACTTCCCATAAAGGACATGTGGACGTACGGTAAGACTTGGCCAAACGGCACTTAAGCTCGGTCCTTATGTGATCCGAGAGGGACTTCACGCCATTCCCATAAACGGGCAGCGAGAACCACGCCGGGCATTACCTCGCACTTTAACAAGCTTTATGCTTTCCCCCTTCATTTCTGACCCGGATCAAAATCTTCTCCATTTTTGTTTTGGTTTTACAAAAACCACTCTGCGGTAAGATATCTCAACCATGGATATACTACCTTCATACACCTCTAGACACGACGGTCCGTTTCCAAATTGTCACCACATGAAATATGGGGTATTTCTTCCTTTTTTGAAAACCTAGTTTTTTTTCTACCGCAGGGCTAAGCATAAGTATATATAGTCTACCCTAAGTTTCCGATATCTTTTCGGGGATACTTAGTCCCTAGGGCGACAAGGTATACAGGGTCAGACTAGGGTTTGCTAAGTTTTGGTTATAACTACATAAAATAACGGGTCATAAAACATAGCATGCATGTTTTGTAAACAAAGTAGTATTTTGTAAACTTAGGATTCAACATGATCAAGGGTGGAGAGCTTGCCTGGCAATATCGGCCGATTCGCGAGCGTGAGTCAATATGGCGAACACTTGAAATCCCTCGCGCAAGGCCTCGCAACGTCGGAACTACATGTCGAGAAAAACAGTGAATCACCAACGGTGCGAGGAAGAACCAGTTAAGAACCAAGGTATACTCAAGAAACATTTAAAACCATGCATCGTGCTTAGAAGGATGTTAGGGTTTTCACATTTAAGAAAACTAGGGTTTGCATGTTTATAACTAATTAGCATGTGAAGGCTCTTAGTCCTCTTACAAAGTTTGGGTCCAAAGGACATTATACAGGTACCAAAGCTTTTGGCAATCTATATGAAGCTGGTTAACGTAAGGTTTAAAATGACACATGTGCACTTACATATACACACATGCATATATTAGCTGAGTCGCAATCATTAGGTTTTCAAAACCCTTATTGTAATTATGGTACATAAGGATTCAAAAACAAAGGATATGCTGAAATTAACATTACTTGGTTGGTTTTATGCAACAAGGAATTAACCTAGATAAACTATGCTAAGGGAATATATAACATGTTCGACGAATTGTTTCAAATTTGAAAATTCAAATTATTTCAAAAATTATGAAGTCCCTGTCATTAGTTAGGTTTTGATGTCAAATGAATATAGGAAGAAGAATCAGGTTATTTGGATAGGAAACGGAGAGGATACAGGGTTTTGAAGTTTGCCCGGGAGGGAAATCCGGAGGGGGAAAAACTACCGGAACAAGGGATGATGACGTCAAAGACGTATTCTGGGAATGCGCCTTCCCTATGGAGGAGGTGGAAGGCAAGGAGCAGTAAGGGTAGATTATGCTTTCTAGAGAAACAAACGTAAAGCGGAAACACTTTGGAGAGAGTACGCCGTAGAACTGCGAAGACGAACTCCCGGTAAGGCGCCTTCACTTGATTTAGCTGGTGGTGGGCCGGTTCATTTATGGATTGATAGTTGCTTGGCCGCTAAGCACGTATTAGGGCTAATATCGCTAGCATGGAAAAAGAAAAGGGGATTAGATGGGAGCTTTGGCAGAAGTTCACCGACGGTGGAAAAAAAAGGGGCTCGTCGGCCGGCAACGGAGACCAATGCTTCGCCGAGTCGACAGGGGCGGCTCGACTACTGAGGGGAGGGTCACAGCGAGGTCTGCTGCTGGCGGCGGCGGTCGGAGAGGGTGGCTGCGCGGGCTCCCGAGGTGCGGTGACGGCAACAGCTCCTTGCCGCGGCAGGGCGAGGTGGCAGCGACAGCATCCAGGATCTGCCATGGCAGCGCGCGAGGCGGGGGGGGGCGGCAGCAGCAGGTCGGCAGCAGCTGAGAGCTGCCGCGGCAGTGCACGGGACAAAACGGGGGTGAGGTGGCAGCGGCGGCTCAGGCAGTGCGCGCACGGGGAGCATCAACGGCACCACGCGCTTGGGGGCAGAGTAGCGGCGCGCGGTAAGGGGGAGGTGAGCGGGGCAGGTAAGCTCGCCATGGGGAAGATAGGTGGATGGGCAATGGAGGGGAGTGGAGCTTGAGCTCGGGCTTGGCCTGCGTGGCCTAGCGCAAGCTGAGTGGCAAGGAGCAGCAGGGAGCTCGGTGGGTGATGACTTGGAGGAAAATAGAGGGGGGCGCTCAAGTAGAGGAGCTAGAGTAGCTCAGTTTTGGAGTTGGAGCTTGGGGAATAGGAGGGAGAGAGAGCTGGCTCGGTGAGATGGGGAGATGCTCGGGAATGCGCCATAGGGAAGAAGAGGAATGGGGAGGGAGCTCGGCTCCAAGCACAAAGGGAGCAGGGAGAAGCTTAGAGGAAGAATGGGCAGCTTGGTCTGAAACCATGGTGGCCGGGTAGCTGTAGGGGAAAATAGGGGAGAGGGGCTAGCTGACCGGTGCGGCAGTGGAGAGGAGATGGGTGAAGCTCGGGATAAGGATGGAGGGTGGAGGAGCTCAGAAGAACTGGGGAGGTGAGGACTCGTGTAGAGGGAGGGAGGAGCAGCTGCGGGAGGAAGAGAAGCTGAGGAAAAGCATTCTGCTCGGAAGAAGAGAAGGAATGGGGAATGGCTCGGCTTGGGGCAGTGACTGAGCTCGTGGAGAAGAAGCAATGGGGGACGGGAGGAAAAAGAGAGCTCGGGCTGGCGTTCGAGAGGAAGAGTGCTCAGCTTGGAGACGTGGGGAAGTAGAGCAGCTTGGCAGAGAAGGAGATAGGGCAGCTGGAAAAGAAGACGTGCACACAAGAACATAGCAGGAGTTTGGCACTGGGCTCAGCAAAAAAAAGGGTGGTACCGGCCATGGGAGTAGAGGAGTAAAAGAAAAGGAACCTTGCTGCCGTGCATTAATACGTGGCAGGAGGAGTGCCACAAGTTTTCGGTATGATAGGCAGATGGGTTTGCACTGGTAGCATTTAACCATCATAGGCTTGGTGCTGAGAATCTGTGTGGAGAGGGTGAGTTAGGCAGAGACGATGGGTTGGTGGAGCTCGGTTGCATAGTTGGTTGGTGCTGCTTATTGGTGCTATGGACGTGCTCGACATTGACTTTGGCCAAGGACAAGAGGCAGAACTACGTGCTCGTGGAGAAGAAGAAAGTTTAGCCAGCATGCGCTGTCGAGAGAGACGTATATAGACTCATATATCTACACATAATTTGACAGGAGTAAATACATAGAGGTGACCGTGTGGTAGATAGGCGTAAATACGAGCAGATATTTAGATGTGGGTATATGCATGCAGAATTTGCGGGTGCGCGTGAATGGACACACGAGCAACTAGATACGACCACCGATAAGCAGAATTTGCCCTCCGTCGAGGGACGCTAGGTTGAACTAGAGAAGGGATAGATAATCTAGGTTCTGGCCTGGCAATATGGTAGAAGCGAACAAGAGGTTTGTGTGGCATATGGAGAGGAGGGAGAGAAAAAAACCCATGGTGGTTATGGTTTTGCTGGGAAAAACGACCAGGGTTTAGGGTGTATGTGCCTGCATACACTTGGGAAGTTTAAGCATATATAGGGTCTGAATGTGGATGGAATGGACATGCGAAGCTGCGGTGTGTTGGAGTTTGAATGTTGCCATTGATATATGCATATATACGCATGGGATTGTAGCAGAGTCGATCGACGAATTAGGGTTTTGATCTGTATCTCCGGAAGGACGGATTAGGGTTTGGCGTATGCGCGTATACCTAAAAGCAGTATATATGTGCACATACTCATGATAGGACATGTCAAGGTTGGTGATAGAATTTCAAGTCATTCGGAAAAAGTTCATAACATATATATGCTCCAATTTCGCAGAAGTACCGTGTTGGCACTTTGCGGCAGATGTTGGTCTAGGTTGCACCGGCTACATGGAACGGGGGGAATGCCGAAGGTGTGTTTGCGGCGGGAAATGCAAGGGCGAATAGCCCCGCATGGAGACAAGGTATAAGGCGAGATTTGAATACTTTGCCGGACAGAGCTTCGACAAAGCAGATATTGAGGAATTAGGAGCAAAGGTGGAAGATTTTGGTTGACTTACCTTTAGGGTTTTGCAGAAGCATGATTTGAGCAAAAGTTTTAATCTGGTGTATTTTAATCAGTATTATTAGCAAAAAGTTTTGTTATCCCTAATTTTTGAGTTTCGAAAAATCGGGGTGTGACACTAGAGGATCTTCGCGTGACTACGTAGGGAGTCGTTCGACACAAAAGTAAGTCCACTTGGGGTTGTGGGTCGGAAGTCACCGAGCATAAGTGGAGACTGGGTAGATCTTATCTAGAGGGTCCAGCACTGATATGAAAGTAGGGGAAATGTCTTGTTGTAATAACCCTGCCGGTGAAGGATCAAAGATATCGACTAGAGGGGGGGTGAATAGGCGACTACAAATTTTAACTTTTTCTTAATTGCTTTTAGGGAAGTGCGGAATATAAGTTCTCTAAATGTGCAACTAAGTGAGTCAACCTATACGTCACAAAATGAATAGCGCAATGAATAACTCAAAGAATACAAGCTAAACCACAATAGCACAATGGATATGAATATAAAGCAACCACAAGTTTGAGACGAAGAATTAACCTAAAGTTCACACCCTTGGGGGGATGCTAATCTCCATTGGAGAGGCGGAGGCCCAACAAAGCACCTCGACACAAAGTCTCGCCTTCTTCTCCTTTGAGCCTCAGCAAACCAAGCCCGAGCTCAAACAACTCGTGGTAGACCTTGAGGTGCCCTCCAAACCTTCACAAACGATCCTGGAGTACGAATCCACAACTTGGAGGCTTCCGGGAGACACCAACCGTCTAGGGATCCCCACAATCCCAAGAGTAACAAGCAAAGTGATGAACTCAATGGGGATTCAAATTTGGCTTGGTGGGATTGTAGATCTAGGTCTCCTCTTTCTTTTTCCTCAAAGGCTTGATGGGATTTGAGCACTAGGGGAGGAGATCCTCAAGCTTTGGAGCTCAACAATGGTGGAGGAGAGAGGTATTCAAAAGCTGCAGGTTGGGTACCCCTTAGGGGAGAAGGGGTGGGCCTTTTATAGGTCCCCCCGAAATCTACCCGTTGGGGCTCTGCGCGCACAGTCCGGAGTTCCATCCGGAACCTCCGGACTCAACCTTCGGATCACCCGGATTCCGGGCTGTCCTCCGGACAACCTTCCGGGTGAGTCCAGAAGCCACTGGACTCATCCGGAACTCATCCAGAGTCCATCCGGAAAAAGGGTCACCCGGAGGTTCAGCCCGGAACCTCCGGACTCAACCTCCGAGAGTTCCGGACCAACCGGGATTCCCGGTGCCTCCGGGATGACTAGATTCCGGGCTGACCTCCGGACAGCCTTCCGGGCGAGTCCAGAGGCTACTGAACTCATCCGGAAATCCATCCGGAACGAATCCGGATTCCGAGCCACCCGGAGGTTCGGTCCGGAACCTCCGGATCAAGCATCCGGATCACAGCAGAGAGCAAAAGCAGGGTATTCTATATGGCTTCTCACTTGCTCTCTCTTGGGGTTTTTCTCGAACATGGAATGTGGATGAAAGATCTTATCTAGCTATTGTGTGATATGACAAACTCATATAAGCCCCATAAACGATAAATATCCATTAATTGATTCAATTTGGAGTTTTATTTGCAACTTGAGATTTTAGGTGCTTTGGGCTCCAATGATCTCTAGAATTTTTATTGGAATCATCTCTTAGTTTGGATTATCACCAACTATAGCTCTCCATGATTATGTGTTACTAGTTGGTGACATGATAAACAAAATTCCGAGCTTAGTGCTCAAATCCAAAGTCCTTACCTCATCTTTCCTCTCTCTTGCCCAGTCTTCTTTGTGAAGATTCTGGAAAGGGCGGTCTGACCGTGCCCTAGCCGGTCTAAGACCGGCCCTGGTCTCAGACCTATTTTTTTCTGGCAGGCCGGTTTAAACCGGCTGTAAGCCCGGTCAGACCTGGTCTCCTCGGGGTAGTCGGGCCCTTATCAACCGAAGGCATATCTTTTCTTCCCCATTTGCCTCTCCTTCGGGTTTTCTTCTCCCCAACTCCAACCGGCGCCCTCAAGACTCCTTGGTGGAGCTCTTCTTCTCTCCGGCGGTCCAACCGTGTATCCGGCCGCCTTGCTCTTCGGTTTTCCCTTCCGGTGAGGTCCCTCTCCTTTTTTCCTTCATGTGTTGAAGATTTAGGGTTTGGATCCGTGAAACACCTAGGTAATGGGAGTCGCCAATTGTGTTCACACGAAATTGGATCCGTGAAACACCTAGGTAAAGTGGAGTCGCCAACCGCACTTACGTATGCGATACACGGATGCTTTTCGAGCAAAGCAACAAAGGATAACTATCGTACTTACGTGTACGACGAGCGATTGCTTTTCAAGCAAAGCAACAAAGATCCTCTGGCTTACGTGCAGAAGAACCGATCGTTTTTCAGCGCAAAACGATAAAGATCTAAACTAGAAAAGTAAAGGTAAAAGTAATAGATTGATTTGTGTCGATTGTTGGATGTCTTTCAATTGGCCATCACCCCTCATATTTATAGGGCGGCTGGTCTTCCCGTAGGAGATTGAGACTCCTGATCTAATTGATTACAGATATACAACCTTTCCTTATTTAAAGGATCCCGATCCACTATACATATGACTTTCCATCGCTCGGGACTCCTTTCTCGGATATGGGATATCTTTCCATACGAACCGAGAGTCTTTCCGAATCCACGGTCAATTCCTTCCTTATTAAGACTCTTTCCCTAAGTCTCCGTGTCGGATGAGTCTTGGTGATAGGGGACTCGTCATACCAACTCGTCCGCGGATCGACCTGATTGCATCATGACTTGGTTCTGCTGGGACTCGGCTCCGTCCGACCTGTGCCTTCTCGGGGACTTGAATACTCAGGATCATCAGCACTCGGGAACACCAGTACTCGGGAACACGGGCCCGGGTGCTCGGTGCTGGCACTCGGAATTGCCAGTGCTTGGGACTGCTAGTACTCGGGAACGCCAGTACCCGGGAACGCGAGTACGAGTGCTCGGGGTCAATAGTGCTCGGGGTCGATGGTGCTCGCGAGCGCTCGGGTCTTCGGGAATTTCTGCGAGTGCCTTCGTACTCGGGACGTGACGAGTACTCGGGGAAACTGCGGACTGCTCGGGATGCGAGCATCCGGACCTGCACTTCAAGAGTTAATGCTTAAATCCATAGCAAGTAAATCCATTATTCTAATTTGGCTAGTTGAATAAATCTTAAAGCCAAATTACACCGCAAGCAACACCTAACACTTAATTTGGCCAACCAAATAAATCCTTGAGCCAAATTATGCTGTAAACACTAACAATTATGTGAGAGTTGTTTGAAAGATGTTCCATAGGTGATGCAATGATTGATGAAGTATGGATTCATTAAAGAATGCCATGAGATCAAGAGACTTGCATCAAGATCAATGAGTTCTAGGTGATACTCATGTGATCAAGAAGAAGAAGAGGTGTGCGAAGCTCATGAGTTGAGCTAAGAGAAGAACAAGTGAAGTCCATGGGTTAGACTCAAAGAAGATCGACGATAAGCATGAAGGCCAAGTCATTTGAGTGGTTCAAATGACTAAGGTATATAGTCGTCAATTTATACTTATGGACTAACCCACATGCGATGTGTTTGAGAGTGAGTTGGGGTTAGATCCATATAATGGCAAGAGTTGAATCGAGACATTCAGATGTGCCAAATGGAAGAGCAAGATCAAGTTGAGCACGGTGAAGACTCATAAACTTGATGCTTGCGGTTCAAGCCTTAGTGGTGAACCGATGAAGACGATGCAAAAAGAAAGCCTCCCGTACTTGGTGCATGGGAAGCCATCATTTGGATTTCATCAAGCTTCCGAAGATCAAGAGAGGATCGAAGTGGGAAGCAAGGATGAAGATGGTCATCAAGCTCAAGTGGAGTTGGTGACAAGCATAGAAGAGCAATGAGAAGCGTCGAGATTTGGATGATGTGTTCATCGAGTCCGGCAAGGATTGCTCAAGGCAAAGGTATGCCGTAGACTAGGGTTTCCTAGTTTTACCGATCTCACGGAGTTTGGTGGGAGAGCAGGTTTTAGGTTCGATAGCCGTTCTATTAAGAGAGGCTAACGGACGGGTTGCGCGATCATATCGTACGTCGAGTGCTCAAGTCCTTGCATATGTTGCATTTCGCCGCATTGGTTCTTGTGTTGCGAGTGCTAGAGCTTTGGGCTCTAGCGTGTCCGGAGATTCCGAGCTGTGAGTGCTCGAAGGCTTCGGACCATTTTATGAGTGTGCGTGTGGTTTTGCCCTTGACTTTGTGTCTCGGCGCTTGTGGTTTGCTTCTTGACCTTTGTGGTCGAAGTGTTTCATCTAAGTTCACGGACTCCAGAAAGTTAATTTTTGAAGTATATGAACTAAAGTGAAAGTCCTTGTGACAAGGCTTGCTTGGTTTTGACCTCCCAGGGAAAAGATGCAAGAAACCGAAGGTTTCTTAGCCAGACTGGCCAGAGCGGTTTAAACCGGCTCTGAGGGCGGTCTGACCGGCCCCAGAGGGCGGTCTGACCGGGCCATGTCAGGCTGGCGGCTTTGAGTCTTTTTCTCCAGGACTTCGGAGGTTCCGATGAGAATATCGGATGTTCCGATGTGGTCGGAGGTTCCGGATATGATTTTCCGGATACTCCGATATTCCCGGAAGTTCCGATGTCAACCTTGTTTTGAGTGCTCTGGAAAAGTCGGAGTATCCGATTTTGGATCGGAAGGTCCGATTGTGTGTTGGTTCAGTATGGGCGGTCTGACCGGCCCTGTGAGGCGGTCTGACCGGCCTAGCGTTTTTCTGTGTGTCAGTAACTTCAACGGCTAGTTTTATAGCCGTTGTAGTAAAGGCGGTCTGACCGGCCTTGTGAGGCGGTCTGACCGGCCTTTTCGCAGAAACCCTCCAACGGCTAGTTTTTGGGGGTTTGGGTATAAATACCCATCCTAGCCCGTGGGGGAGGGTTGCTGCTACCTCTTGGGTCATTTGTTGATCCTTCTCTCTTGCTCCCACCCTCTTCAAAGTCCTCAAGTGCATGTGTTGCTAGATTGAGGTGTGAGGAAGAGTTTGTGCATCGGTTGCACTTAGCGTTTGCATTTGTTGCATCGTGTTGAGCATTCGGCGTCGATTGGTTCGAGCGCGTGTCCGAGAGCTTGTTACTCTTGGAGGCCACCGACTCCTAGACGGTTTGGTGGTTGAGAGCTCGGTGATCTCTTCGTGAAGAATTGTGAAGAGGCCCGAGGAATTGTGAAGTGGTTTTGGATCTCGCCATCTCCGGGAGTGGAGAAAGGAGATAACCATAGTGGTCGAGGAGACTCCGGAGAGTCCTCGAGAGGAAGTGGCTTGAGAGGAAGCCCACCCTTGATCAAGTGTGATCGGGTCCTCAAACGGAGACGTAGGATATCGGTGGATATTCGAACTCTGGGTGATAAATCCTTTGTCCCTTGTCTCCTTTACTTATCGCAATTCATTCTTGCTATTACATATATCTTGTATAGATTTGAATTGCTTGCTATATAGTCTTGCTAGTTATTCAACCTAGCCTTGAAATCATATATACTTGTTTAGATATTGCACTAGTTGAACCAAACTCTAGTGGGGGAATTAATCTTATCAATAGCCAATAATTTAATTCCGCATTTAAATTGGCTAGAATTGATTAGAAGTTTTAATTGCCTATTCACCCCCCCTCTAGGCGACATCTTAATCATTTAGGTCCTTTCAGTCAGAGACAGGCTTACTTTCAGAAATACTTTTTGAATCTATTACCATCGTATTTCAAATGAAAACTTACTTTTCCGCTCAACCTTCAACTTAGGGTAGAGCTTTTTTTATTGAACAAACCTTGCATGAAATATGTCTGTTATACTCTTCCCGTGAGATGCTTGCGAGTACATTCCATGTACTTACCTGACTTGTTGATTTGACCAGACGAAAGAGACGTCAACTCCGAGGATATGATTGTGTTCGCGAAAGCTAGGGCATAACCCCAGTCAGTTGCCTGTCGGGTATGGCATATTAATGGGCCACATCGCCGCTCGATTTCGGCTGCAAGATTCTAGCCGTTGGCTACAGGTATAAGAGTATCGACCTTGACGGCCTATTTACATATCGTATTCTGATATGTGCGTGTATGACAATGGTATGCAGGTTAACTTGTTTTTACTAGCTACTGATCATGGGACCAGTACCAGAAACAAAAGGGATTATCCGGCCTTAAAACCGGATACGCCACAAGACTACACCATATCGGGGACGGTGAACTTTATATTCGCTGATGCCACAACCGTCTTCCGGAATTGCCTCCGCCTCCTGCGCAGGTCCTCCAACATCTGGAAGCACAATGTCATCACTGCATAAAGCCGCGACCATCCTGGCCACTCCAGCTTCTCCTTCTAGAACTGTGCGGTCACCATACCCACAGGGAAAACCTTCACTGGCGTCCAGACTTACCTGGGTCGGCCATGAAAGCACTACGCCCTAGAAGGTTGTGCTCCATTGACAGTGCCGTACACATTGACGGTTAGATGTTGTAGCAAAAAGGCAAGATCGACTGCAGCATTACGGACACTATCATCTACTGCGAGTAACAAGAACCATAGTTTTAGAGCCAATATCATCCAATGCATCGAATAGCGTGGCTTCCATGTCATCAAAACTGACACGATTGGGGTAGAGGTAGGGAGCTTGGGTGACTAGAAAGAGTGTGGTTGGGCTATGAGGCGGAGGTGGCTGTGGCTACGGAGAGGAGAAAGAGTGGAGGACGAAATGGGATCGCAGCCTCGGCCCATGACCTCCCTCACTTCACTGTTCAATCACTCAGCTCTATGTCAGCTATGTCAGACTGCTTGCTTCTTGCTTGATTCTCTCTCGTCACAGGAGTCAAAAGGCAGAGAAATTTGGAATTTTCCCGTTTCATCAGTGTTTTTGGAGACCCTACGCCCGTGTTGGGTGAGCGTCCGAGCGTGACACGATTGTCCGTTCGTTTGCATGCTATCCCTTGTTTCGATCCTTGCATTGTCGCCTGTGTTCGTCACGATTTTGTGTGTAGCCGCGAGCGTTTGGGCGGCGTGTAGCTGAGCCGCGCGCGCACTAGTGGAAATCGCGGAGATTACCATACGTGAGGGCGCGGACGGGACGGCACGGACGGTGATCTATCAATATCCACGTAGCAGTAGCAGTACGTCGGGTAGGCACTAGCAGTACGTCGGGTAGGCACTAGCAGTAGCAGTCGCTTCCTTGGTGGACTAGTACTAGTATGCTGCTGCTTTCTTCTGTAACCCTCTTCTTTCTTCTTTGTGGAAAGTAAAGGAGAGATCGAGCTTGGTGTCTTGTGTCTGTGTCAGTCTGCTTCACCTCTCATCGTCGTTATACGTCGCTTTCGGCTGAGCTTTGATGGAATAGAAAGCTACTGCCTACTAATCGTACGTGATGGATGATTCCACTTAGCTCAGGTTGCTACATCTCTAATCTAATCCTGGCGACTAAATTGCTTCTCTTGCTCCGCTCTTCTTATGGATTCGCTTTTAAAGAAAAGAAGAAAAACACAGAGATCGATTGATTCTTCCTTTGGAAGCAGATCATGGGAAGTGAAAGTTGCATCGTGGATAAGATTCATCAACAATTTGGGCCTCCTCCTCTAACCAACCCAACGCGGCCCATTGAGCTCGATGATTTGGCCCAAACTTGCAGCTTGTGCGCGTCGTAGCCTCTGGCGGGCCCAGCGGCAGAAGAGAAGGGCAGCGGTTTAGTAGACAACCGCAGCGAGGCGCGATGCGAGTTATAAAGCAGGTCATGTTTCAACATTGCAGCTCATAGGTTAAGTGCAGTACTTGTTCTTATTAGTTCATGACATCGTCAAAAGATCATAACATGAATAACATGAGTACCACCATCCAGCAAACAATGTCGTTGGACTGAAGTCGATTACTATCATGTACTTGTGTACACTCCATCTATCTATCTCTACCTGTCTGTAGCCAATTAATGTGCTCTCAGAAATATATCTATGCATGGCCCAATAAATGAAGCTGCTTAAGTACTTCACTGGATGTCCTATATGTATATGTTTGTTTTCCTCTATTTATTATTTGTGTATGCGTGCGTTTAGTAGTTGGATCATGCTGATGGCAGGGACCAAGCACACTCCTGGTCAGTCATGGTAAGCCACGAGTAAAGATCTACAGGAGGTGATCATAGATAGATCATGCAAAGGTGATTTTGAAGATTCAGCAAATCTTCCACTGCAGCTCGTTAAAGTGTTCAGCTAACGCCATAAGATATTAAACAAACGAGTTAACCGCAATGGCAAGCGCGACAAAAACCAGATAGATTTAAACTCGAGCAGTTCCTTCTAGGTAAATGAGTAAAAACTTACTAATATACATCGACATTAGGGTGAAATACAAGATGCTAAACTCAAGAAAAGGAAAAAAAAACTATACCACCAAGAAATGTATAAGTTAAGAACGAACATCAAATCCTACAAAATCGTCTGATGTCCGCGACAAAATTAATCGCCTCCGACTCTGATGTCAAGGCCCTAATCCCCAACCAAACATAGAATCACACGGATTGCTACAACCAAATTTGTAACCTATGTTGGGTTCAAAAGGGCCAACCAGAGTATCAGTAAAATCACCTGAATGTATATACAACATTACTAGGTAGATTTGAAGAAGAACTTAAGTCAGTCAGCTTGTTCTCTTACTACAATGCCCTTCTCTGCAACGAAACTGGTGAAATCAAATCTCATCAATCAGTAGTAACCTTTTGCCCCTCTGGATTGGTAGAGCTCCATCCTAATCTTTGCCTCCGGCAAGAAGCTCTCAATCAATGGATCCTGCTGCGCATACGATTGTTTGGTGGCCCATTCGAGCACGGTGAGGATCTCCGCCTGCGCCAGCTCCTCGCTGTCCGGGACGTTGTGCGCGATGTAGCAGACGAGGAGGAGCGCCGGGGCCTGTACAATCGTCTCGCCGAAGTACACCAGCTGGACCAGGTGCTTGGCGCCGCCGTGGTTGATGATCGCCTTGGAGTGGTCGACGTGGAGGTAATTCTCCGTGGAGGCGAACTTTGTCAGCGCGATGATGGCTTCTTGGCTGACCTCGGCTTCACGCTCGTCGAGAAGGTTCACCAATGGCCCGATGATCCGGGTCTCCGTCGCCCGGAAGGTTCTTGACAGGCAGCCCAGTGAATGGATGCATGGGATCAGGAGCTCGTCGTACTCGGCCTTCTGGACGATCCGGAGGAACTGGTCGACGACGGCACGTGCCGCGGGGGACGTCGGCTTGAACGCCGACCGCCGGAGGTCGGCATTCTGCTCCGCGACGCAGCAGATCTCCATGAGCGCCATGGCGGAGTTGTACTGCACGTCGGCGACGCCTTTCTCCAGGAGGATGGAGAAGCACAGCAGCGCCCTGGACTCCGTGATGTTCTTGCAGACGGCCGCGTTGCCCTTGGCGAGCTGCCATAGAGCCCTGGCGGCGTTGGCTTTCATGTAGCCTTTGGTCTCCTCGTCCTCGAACTCCCTCCCCCTCGTGCTCGTCCCCGACAAGGATGCGTTGTGCTGCTTCGTCCCGGCGACGGTGCCGATGCTCCCGGCGGCACCGCCACAGGTCCCGCTCGAGCTGGTGCCGGCGCCGGCGCTGCCACTGGTGGGCTTCGCGGCCATGCCGGTGGCGTGCTCGCCTGCGTCCAACGCGTCGTGATGCGGCGAGGGGTTGCCGCCACCGCCGCTCTTCTTGTCCATGACGACGGAGTGGAGGGACATCCTGGAGGCGACGGCGTACTTGGAGTGCTCCTGCACCGTCTCGAAGGCGAGGTGGGATACGAGGAGGCGGATGACGTTGCTCTGCATGAAGGCGTCCTGGCATTTGCGGTGGTTGGTGGCGAGCTCGGAGACGGCCCAGGCGACCATGCCCTGCACCTTCATGGGCGCGTCCTTGAGGATCTTGGCGAAGGCAGTGCAGACACCGGCTAGGACCATGAGCTCGACGCACTCGGGGTCGCGGCCGAGTAGGCCGATGGCGAGGGCGGCGTTCTCCTGGCCCTCGGGGCGGCCCTCCTTGATGAGGCGCAGAAGCGGCGGGACGCCGTCCTCCTCGATGATGAGCCTGCCGTAGCGGTTGTTGTCGCGCGCGAGGGAGACGACGCTGGCGGCGGCGTCGGCGCGGGCGTCGAGGCTGCCGGTGTAGAGGACGGCGATCTGCTCCCAGATGAGGAAGAGGATGGGCTCGTTCTGGGCAATGGGGGGCAGGCCGATGTGGTCGTCGAGGTCATCGGCGTTGGCGGAGTTGGAGACGCGGAGGATCCAGGAGAGGTCGCCGAGGGAGTTGTCGAGCTGGTTGGAGGTCTTCTTGAAGGAACCCGCGGGGATGATGGTAAAGACGCGGTGGACGATGCCGCGGCCGCGGCACCGGTCTAGGAGCGCGGCGGCCTTGTCGAGCGCCCTGCCGGTGTCATCGAGGATGCGGCGGGCGGGGCGCTCGTAGAGGTCGGCGCGCGCGGCCTGGCGGAGGAGAGAGGCGAGGCGCTCGACCTTGGCCTTGAGCTCGAGGCACTCCTGCCGGAACGTCTGCGCCTCCTCCGCCCACTTGATCACCTGCTCCGCCACCTGGATCGGCCGCGCCAAGATCGCCTTCAGGTCGTCCATCCTGCCCCGCAGCGACCCCGCTCCGTCCTCCTCGCCGGTCGATCAACGGAGCAATGGCCAGCGAAAAATCACGATCTTTTTTCTTGGTTTCCGGTTCCCGGCCGTCCTCATCCGGCGGCGGCGGAGGATGGGGAATGCGGGGGGATCGGAGGGTGGTGAAACCGGAGGCCGGGAGCTAATTTGGCTTCGGTTTTCTGGGGACGGAAATGGAATGGGAGCGCAAGAGCGCGGCATGCGTGCGAGGTGAGGCGAGGTGCGAGCTCCTGCCCTTGATGGCCTGTGGAAGGGGAGGGAACGCCACCGCAGTTTCCCTTCCATCCTACCTTCTCATTTTTCTCTGCCCCCACACCCTATTGGGTGCTTGATTGGAGGCCATTAGATATGGAATTAAGGGTCATTTCTTGTTAACAGTGGAAGTAATAAAATAGTTCGCTCCTGTTTGGAATACGGGAATTTTTCCTGAATCCCGTGGAAATTGAATTCAATTCTAGCATGAGCTTTTTAAAGTTTAAGAGTTTCAAACTGACCTGGTTACTCAAATAACTTTGTATCAAATAGTGTCGATTCCTTTGAAATTTGGAGGAAAACAAACTCAAGGTCTTACCTCATGTTTTCCTTCTCTTTATATCTATGATTCTTGTGTTTTCCCCATGTGACATCTGAACGGTACTTTTAAAGTTTTCCTGTAGTTTTGATTTCTGTATAAATTCAATATACATGACATCATGATTTTTATAATTTTTCTATTCAGATATTTCTAGATTTATGTGTTCTAAACATGGATCTAAGAGGCAAGGAAAGGGGCTAACCTGGGCGGAAAGCCCCTCCCATGTTATAGAGGTTGTGATCAGGTATAGTCATAGAGCGGGACCTAACATTTGTGGAGATGGGAACGAATGTTGATGCAGCCAGAAAGCCATTGCCATGTTTATAGAGGTTGTGATCAGGAGCACATGGAGTGTGACCCAACATTTATGGAGATGGTAATGAATGTTAATGCAGCCAGAAAGCCCCTGCCATATTATAGAGGTTGTGATCAGAGATAGTCATGGAGTGAGATGTAATATTTGTGGAGATGGTAATAAATGTTAATGTAGTCAAAAAGTCTCTACTATGTTATAGAGGTTGTGATCAGGAATAGTCATGGAGTGAGACCCAACATTTGTGATGGTAATGAATGTTAATGCAGCCCGAAAGCCCCTGCCATGTTATAGAGGTTGTGATCAGGGATAGTCATGGAATGAGATGTAATATTTGTGGAGATGGTAATAAATGTTAATGTAGTCGAAAAGTCTCTACTATATTATAGAGGTTGTGATCAGGAATAGTCGTAGAATGAGATCCGATATTTATTAAGATGATAATGAATGGTAATGCGGTGGTGCTCCTATCATGCGTCAAGCCAGACTTGATGCTGGTGCTCACCGGTTCTTTATGGTACACATACGAGCACGTTCAGTTGGATAACACACAACGCTCCGAAGACTTTACGAGTCTCTTTCTAAAATTGTAGAAACGCGCACCGTGTACGCGTGTTTATGTAAGGATAGTGTGTGCGGTTGCGTTTATATCGAAGAGCACTCGAAGATCGGCTTTGAGAGACGCGACATAAACACCGGTCGGAGATCCTGGGCATTCTCCAAGAAGCGCAGGATCTGGGTAACACTTTCTTGCTGTTTTCTTTACATTCTGTCTAGGCAGACGCTAATTTTGCTGATCATTTGTGCGCTCAGCGAGCTTCCACAGGGAATGTTGTCTGCGTAAGAAGTAGAGGTCCCGGTGACTCTTTAGAAAAGGAGGCTTCTTTAGTCATCTTTTTTTTGTGGGTGGGAAGGTTTTTTAGTCCGCAAGAGAAAAGAAGCTTTTTTGGAAGCTTCTTTAGTCAGCAAAACAGAAAACGGGTGACCAAAACCATGGAAAAGAAGAAGAAAACTTTGCAAATTAAATCCAATCACGGGCCGGAAAACACTTGCAGATGCACCGTGATTGCTCTTTCAACCCTCTGACCTAAATAAGTGTGCGTGCGCTCTCTCCCCTGTCACGATCTTATTTTCCAAATAATATATACTCTATGTGTTTTTCAAATATGATATACCCTATTCGTTTTTAAACTGGACGACCGTCATTCCCGCAATTTCCTAAGATTTATAGTCACAGACAAAAAGAATATCATGCTCGTTCAAAAACAAAAAAGAAGGGTTAGCCGAGTAAAATATGACCTATTGGCTGGTTTACAAGAATTAACGGGCTTGAAAACCCAAAACATTACCTACAAACAGAAGATATAATGGAAGCCCACATGAAAGATTTGAGTGCGGTCTTAACCCTAATGCGCCAACTATAAGACTTTGCCTTGCTCATCTTCTGAAAATTGTTGGTGCAGTAATGAGTACACGGAGTACTCAGCAAGACACATTAGAAAATTGTCTATTTAACTACCATATAAGGATTCTCAAATGAAAGGCATAGGGTTTTATATCATTTGGTGGATGCATAACCCTAAATTTCGTCTTATCAATAAAACAATTTATGTAAAGCATTTAGACTATAAAGCGGTTGAATTTTCATAACCCTATTGGGTCTTCGCCACAATTAATCATCATTAAAATTCTATGTATGCCTCGTAGTAGGATTCATCTTTAAACATAGCTTCATTAACCAAAAGTACGATGTATTTGAATACCTTTAATTATTGACTCTGCAGAGTTGCTCAGTTTTACCCACACGATACCTACCTCTCTTATTTTCACTACAACTGTACACACTCCCATTGGTTTGAAGGTAAGAAGGCATTTTATCTACTCTATCTTTTGAAATTTCTACCCAGGAACACTAAGTGACTTGCTCTCCCAGGAATCGACTAGCCAGGTGTCAAATCGCGATCTGAATTTGAGTGGATTCTTGTTGTGATTTCCCAAACAAGTGATCTATCACCTCTTTCGCTTATGCGGGCCTTCTAGAGAACAAGAATGACAAACTATTCCATAGTTGTTCAGTGGATATAGCAGACAAGTCAAACATGTGGTTGAGCGGGTTCTGTGTTTATCACTTAGTATAAGGGTCTTGTCCTTATTTTTCCCGAGTAAGTTAATCCGACACCTTACCCTTACTCTAGGCAGGGGTATGACAGCGAATCAATCGAAGAAGGGCTCCATCTTCTTTGTCTCTAACCGTCGATAGTTAATTTTGAAAGCACATTCTCTAAGATTTGTTCTAGGGATATTTTGACATTTTCTAAGTATAGCCCTAACTGGTCTACGTAGACGATGAAGGATACTGATATAAATTTATACTAAAGTTTTCAAGCTGAATATGGTCTATAACAATTAATAGGGGCTTATCGGTGGTAGATATATAACTATTTATCATGTCATTCAAAAGCATGACGACATGCAAGAAATAAATAACAATAAGACATAAAATATTAGGTATATAGGTTCAACATGAACAAAAAATGACTTGCCTACCGTTCGTAATTAGCTAGATTTTCATCTTCAAGATAAGCTTCTCCTCTTGGTACTTTTCTAAGCGTTGGCTTATTACTATCATGTCCTATTTACAAAAATAACCTAATAGAAATAAGTCCGAGCTCATGGATGCGAGTTAGAAGCAAAATGTAAGTTAGTTTAAAAAATAAAACTATAAATAGAAAGAGGTGGGATTTTTATGTTCATGATACTTAGAAGTAAGATTTAGGTTAAACGATATTAAAAAAATAGAATCAGAGCGTCGAAATATTCAAAATAGGTCCGTTTATAATGTTTTAGGGTTTTAAGTGAACAGTAACAGGTTGAGTTACTATTCTCTGTGGGTTAGTTGCAAACAGTACCGAACCCATTAGGGAACGATAGTGGATCGGGTTGGTTAAATAATGTTGGGCTGAGATTGGGCTCTTGTCGGCTTTAGGCTTAAACAGTATTGGGCATGGCCCAATTACTGTTGGGCTCTTGGGGAGGGGCTGGTTATGACCAGTGTTGGGCTGCCCTAATTGGGTTCGGCCCAACTTGGCCTTTTTAGATGGCCTGTTGGGGGTTTTAGCCGTCCCTGGAGGGGTACGGCTCAAGCGTCGGTTCACACGTCTCGGCAAATCGAGCTGATGCCTGGCCAAAGGGGAAAAGACAGGGGAGGCGGCAAGCGGCTACTGCGAGGTTGATGCCGTCGCCGACTAGGCTCACCGTCGGCAGCGGCGGACATTGGGAGATTCAGGAGACCGTGGCGGTTCCATCTTTAGAAGAAATGGGAGGGTTGCTGTGCGGGTGGAAGAAGTTTGGCAGCGAGCGGATTTCGGGGCAGAGGTGTTACCTGGCCGAAGATGGAAGACGATGGTGGCGGTGCTATGGCGCGTTGAAGGTTGAGGCGATGGCGTGGTTGAGTTCAGTGGAGTGGCTTGGGAATTTTTGACACGGAGCTCAGGCGCGGATGAGCTCGGGAGGGGGAATTTATAGTGGGCGGAAGGCAATTCGGTCGGGCTCGACGCGCGTGTGCGTCGATGCTTTCGGAGGCCGCGCTGGCGGGCAGGGTAGTGCTGTTGGCGTCGCTCCACTCACTGTTGTGGGTTTTGATGCGGACGGTGAGGAGCAGGAGCGGGCGGCGACGTGGCAAGCGGCCGAGGCATGGCGCCAGTGCACGCGCGGCGGGGCTGAGAAGGGAATAGGAAGGCAGCTCGGAGCAGTGCTTTGGTGGCAGCGTGACGCGTGATGGCGCTCCACAGGGCCGGCGCAGGCGTGGGCCTCGCTCGGCCGCTGACGCCGGGGCGAAGTGCTGCTGTAGTGTAGCAGAGGCGGTGGTGTCGGTTTGGGAGTTGGCCCGAGTGGGCCGAAAGGAGGGAGAGGTGGATTGGGTTTAGGGCCTGGGAGAGAAGAGAGAGAGAGTTGAGCCCAAAAGAAGAGGATTTCAGATTTTAGATGAAATTTGAGGTATGATTTCCGGTTTTGAGAAAAACTATTTGGAAATTTTGGGGTCGTCACATCTCCCGTGAAGACCAACAAATTTTTTTGGTTTAAAGCCTCAATCTTCAAACTACCTTATTTCTCTCTTCCTTGTCGTTGATTCAACCGTAGAATAATAGATGGATCAGTGCCAAACTGGCAACCTCACTAGTGTGTAGTGAAATGGAGAATATGCGGAAGAAAATTTTTCCAAGAAATTAACAAGATTTAGGTGTAAACGAAACAAATGGACCGACACTACACATGGTGGTGTTCTGTTTTGTCGTGGAGGAGGATCGTTTTCAGGACGAATTCCCTATTTCAAGTTATTTTTCATGTAATGTCAACTAGTTTTCGTTTACGGTAAAACTTGCCTTGTTATTGGATGCTTATGATGAAACTTGCTTTTCATATAATACAAACTTGCTTCCATTCGTGATAAAACTTGCTTTTTGTTCATGCACTATCAGTTTGTTCCCAAGAAAACTTGCTTCTATGTCCTTGACAACCATTTGCCGGAGGGGCTAATACCTTTCCCAATTGCCCCCTAATAGATGTCTAGGAGGGCTTATCTTTTACTGTTCTCTAGATGTGTCCCCTTTTGTAAATACCCCTTAGATAGAGGTCGGGGAGTGTTTAGCTTTCACAATTTTTTTTCTAAATAAATTAGTTTGGTCATATTAAGTTTAGGGTCAGGGGTGAACTTCAGATTGCTTTAAATTCCAAACTGCTTATTCAAATTACAACAACTTGCTTTTTTGAATTGTAGCAACTTGTTCCTTTTTAGATGTAGCACATAGTTTTCAAATCGCACCAACTTTCTCTGTCAAATGTTACTAAAAAAGACTTTCTCTTCCGTATTATAATCGTTGCTTCCGGTCTAATTGTCCATGCTTGCATCAAAGGAGAAAATGGACATGCGAAAAAACTACTACATTAATAAAAAAGATGTCATCAAATAGAATCGAAATATATCTAATGTTAGTTTTTTTCAAAGATTTTGTTGCATGGAACACGATGATTCAAATAGATCATAAATCAGATGCATGATCCAAAAGATATAAGCTTTTAAATTTTCGGATTCAAATATCCACAAGTTGATTGTGAAACTACAGGAAAAACCCAAAGACCAATATACAAAATGGACAAGCCAAAAAGTGCCTTGGCTATTTGGACAGTTTCATTGAAGCTAGCGCCAAAATCCTAGATGCGCGAGGGAGCTAAAATAGAAAGTACGGAACCGAAGTTACTAAAATACGGAGTACGAAAGTGCGAGAGAGACGCATTCTGGGTTCTCGTAGTTTTAGATATACTCGGTCGATGGATGAAACGCACGGGCGCTGCCTAGTCGCCTCCGTACAATAAGGGTATGTTTGATTCATGCCATAGTATGTCCTACTAATATTTGTTAATTATTGGCTAGCTAAAAAATTGGTTAGAGATTTTTTAGCTCTTGATTTACCAAAATTTTAGCAATTATTATGAAAAGAATGTGAGAAGGATAGATAAGTTTTTATGGACAGCCAAAATTTTGACAACTAATCAAACAAGAGCCAAACAATCATATGCTGCCAAGTTTTTGGTAGGACAAATTTAGACACAAACCACACACACCCTAAATAACACCATCTACAGTTCCACAAGAAGGCAATGTTGCCTCGATTCGGTTGGCTGGCAGCGGATAAACAACTCGTTTGGCATGGTTAAGAAAGAATGAATTTTGCAGAGGCCAGTTTGCTTCAAAGTTGAAACCTCGTATCAGATTGCTAGATTACATATTAACACATGTTAATTCTTCGTATCATGCTCTCCTGAGAATTACTGTACAGTCAGAACAGCAAGAAGAAGAAGGAGGGAGTTTCATCTACATGCGGCGTCACCGTCACTAAAAATCTGAGGTGAGCTGCCATGGCTGGTATTCTCAAGGCCCCAGTTAACGGGCGACGGAGGCACGGTTCTCGGGGTTGTTCTTCTACCAGCACTGGTCCGTCTCCCACGTGCGGCGAGGCCGGCCCGAGGCCTCGTGGTGCGGCGGCCTGGCGGCGGGCCGCCGCGCGAAGGCCGTCGCCACGACGTCGCGGTCGTAGCGCGCGCGGGCGTCGGGGTCGGAGAGCGTGGCGTACGCCTGGTGGAGCCTGATGAAGTCGCCGCCGGCCGCGCCGGCCACGTCAGGGTGCCGCTCCCGCGCCAGGCGCCGGTACGCGGCCTTGATCTCTGGTCCCGTCGCGCCGGCACGCAGCCCCAGCACCTCGTACAGCGTGCCACTCCCAACCGGCGCGGCCGTCGGCGTCGCCACGGCACACCGGACCCTGGCGCAGGAGGAGGCCCGACGAAATCCAGCTGCCGCAGGCCTCACCGCGGAGGCTTGCATCAGAGGAGACGCAGAGAACATCAGGGAGATGGATGGATGGATGAAGCAGCGGATCTGAGAAGAAAATAATGGGCGCGCTCGTCTTTATAATGCAGGGGCGGTGGGTTGGGGAGGATTCATGCGAGTTGGTTTTGCTCGGAGTATTCAGAGGTGGGGACGAAGAGTCGCTGGCATCGGCTTGTCGCGTACGGGCCTGTAACAGTGGGAGCAGGCCGCACGTCGGTGTCACGGGGCCGCGGGATCCGGGTGTTTCCGTGGGCGCCTTCCTGCCTGACGCATCGGATCACGGCTGGGTGCCACCGGTTTTGGTGATTCCGCCCCACGGCCCCCACCTCCTTCCTTCTAGTCGGCTGAGAGCTTGCTTAGCCGGGAGTACTGACACGCGGTAGCGCTTGAAAACTTCATCCAGACGCTATGTGGATTATTTTGAGTTCTTCTAGAGGAAATCAATACCAAGGACGAATCTGCATTCATGGGATTTTTATTCCTCCTACTAATAGTACTAATCTCTAAGCTGTTCCTGTCAAGATTCAATAGTCCCATCATGGACTTCTAAACCGATGTTCTAGTCTGGACGCGTACAAGGAACATGACGCGGATAAAGAAGGTGATTGGGCAGAGCGTAAGTTTGCCACTCGGGAATTCTTACTTTTCCCTACTGAAACAGAGCTGTTTCTCTTCTTAAAAAAAAACACTGAGCTGTTTCATGTAAAATTCTTGAATCCTGAGTTAAATCAGCCCCTAATTCCGGAGCAGTTAGGGTGTGTTTAGTTTGTGTCCAACTTTGTTCTACTAAAAAATTGACAACCTATGATTTTTTGGCTCTTGCTTGGTTGGTTGCCAAATTTCAACTGTCCATAAGAACTTGCCTATCTCCCTTCACGTCCTGTTCATAATTTTTGCTAAAATTTTGACAAACCAAAAGCTAAGAAATCTCTATCCAATCTTTTGACTGGCTAATGATTGAAAAATATTGGTAGGGCATGTTATAGCATGAACCAAACATACCCTTAGTACTTGCTTCAAAAGTGTTTGCACTGTGATTCTTGGAGCTGCGTTGTGAGAGGAGAGCCGGGTCCTGCCGTGCCATCGTGTGCCGGTGTGGCGCCGCGCGCTTACTAACACTTGTTCAAAGTGATGCCTGAATGGCGCGTAATTTGCATTATGTATTTCTATTGATGCCAGTGGCGGATGGAGGGGGGGACTGGCAGGAGCTAGACCCCCTCCAATAATCAACTAAGTGCATATATACATTGTATTAACCTTTTAAATTTTAAGAAAAAATAATAGTATTAGCATATTTGGCTACTGTTATCAATTTTGTTGTATCATTTCACTCACTTGATCCCTCTAATCTCTAATTGCTGCCTCCGCCACTGATTGATGCCCGTCTCGTACTCTTGTTCTGCAAGGAAGAAGGGGAGAGTGCAGCCGTCTAGCAATCAACGGAATGGAATATTCATGTGGAAAATCAAGGCGGGCCACCCAATTGGCAATGTCCACTCTGTTTGCCGGCATCACACGACACGACGGTAGCACGTCGTCGCCTAGTCTGGCCTGTCGGACAATAAACAAAGGAAACAAAGCCGGCACTGCTCGCCCTCGCCGGAAGGAAATGTCAAAAACGCAAGAGATTGAATTAAGAGAGGCCAGTTTCGTTCAAAGCAGAAACCTTGGTTCAGAATGTCACGAGTAGTATATTACATATTTACACAGGTTAATATTCTTCCCTTCATGCTCCTGAAGATCACTGCACAGTCAGATCAGCAAGAAGGAGAAGGGGATGATTACATGGATGGTCACCGTAACCAAAATCTAAGGTGAGCTGCCATATGGCTGGTATTCACAAAGGCCCAAGCTTTCGAGTTGCTAGCTACCAGCACTGGTCCGTCTCCCACGTGCGGCGAGGCCGGACCCAGACGCTGTGCGCCGGCGGTCTGGTGGCCGGAGGCTGCGCGTACGCCTGCGCGACGACGTCGCGGTCGTAGCGCGCGCGGGTGTCGGAGTCGGAGAGCGTGGCGTACGCGTCGTGGAGCCTGATGAAGTCGTCACCGTCCCCGCCGCGCCGGCCACGTCCGGGTGCCGCTCCCGCGCCAGGCGCCGGTACGCGGCCTTGATCTCCCGGCACGTCGCGCCGGCCCGCAGCCCCAGCACCTCGTACAGCGTGGACCTCCCAACAGGCGCGGCCGTCGGCGTCGCCACGGCACACCGGACCCTGCGGCAGGAGGAGGCGCGTCGGAACCCAGCAGTCGCGGGCCTCGCCGACGAGGACTGCATCAGCGGAGGCGCGGAGATCATCGTCGAAAGCGCAGATCTGAGAGGAGAGAACGGGCGATGCGGATCTCAATCAATGGAATGATGTGGATGAGGGGAAGGAAGAGAAGGAAAAGTAGGCAGGTGTGAGGTGGGAGACAGTGGCTTCCGGCGTTGTCTTTACTATAAGGCAGCGGATTGGGTTGGCAGCTGGTTTCGAGAGAGATGAGTGGGTGTGTGAGTCAGCAGCAGAAGCATCTGATATTTATCATTGTGGTGTGGCTTGGCGGAGGGGGTGCGAGCACGTCGGTGTCATATGTCGTCTTTCCGTAGGTGGGCGGCCGGGCTCCACGCTGACGGGAGGCCTTGGCTCCGATCATAGCCACCGCTGGCTCCACCACCGACGTGTTTCCTTCTAGAATTCTAGTCGCAGAGGCTACTGATCTGCGGTGGCGTGTGGACACTTCATTCAGCCGCAGCCTCACGCTGTCAAAGATATCATCAACACGTCTGTGTTCTTATCCACCCGTCTGGACCATATGGACACATTTCTTCGAGGCGAGGAGGCCCAGGAGTGAGCGAACAGAAGCCCAGGTAGCTTGCACCGGAGAATACGGCTGGGCTCGGACGAGATGTACATTTGTTGGACCGGATAGTTTATCAGGCCGAGTCACAAAATTCCACAAGGTTAACCCAGGGCTAGACCACAACTCAATGCAGTGCAGAGAAATTCGAAAGATGGGAAAATTTAACTACACTTTTTTGGAGGAATCAGCCAAACATTCGCTCGAGAGTTCCAAACCTTAATTTTGCGTCGAATGCACGTATAAGTTGGCTACAGTTGGATTTAAAAATTTATAATGTGGTAACAGAGCATTATAAAAAGTGTAAAAATAGTATACAGATATAATAAAAGTTACTCTTGTACCTTGAGTCTCCTATAAAAAGAGGGAAGGTGCCTCACATTATAACCAGACGAAATTTGATTCTTGGTGGGGGATGGTCTAAGGGGCGGTCTGACATGCGGTCAGACCCCTCCCTGGGGTTGACCGTCGGAAACCCCTGAATCACGTCACCAGGAGGGGCCGGTCTAAGGGACGGTTAGACCTCTCCCCTTCTCGTAAAAAATACTCAAAAAGTGTTCGGTAGCAAACCATTTTCAGTTTTTGTGGAACCTGCTGCATTTGGATAACCGGTACCATCATTTCAGATTTCAGACAAACACCTACCCAGTAATTTTTAACAAAACTATCGTCACTCAAACATGAAACTAGGCTACAATCAGGCGACCAAGTGTAAAAGAATGGCTGTAATTAATAATTATTTTACATCTATGAGTCATACATGGACTATGAGCGTCTAACATGATACATAAAGCAGCGGCATGGTAAAGAAAGTCCCAAGCACAAATATCTGAGCACGCTGGGCTAAAGGAAACAGGGAGACGAACTCAAGGCTTTTTACTAGTTTCTTTGGACAATCTAACAAGCTCCTGATGCTTTCATCTCAGCAATGGCAGACAATATAAGCTGCCGCTATTTCTTCCCATTATGCGCCCATGATATACACAATATAATGTCATGCCCGGTTGTTGTCAAAGGTAGGAACTTCAGCGCTGCACATAGGGCATACCTACAACACAATCAATGGTATTTGTCACCTTCATATTACATAAATGCTTGCTTAGTATGGAGTTGCATGCAACATTAACAATTAATTCACACAAAAAAAGCTTAAGCTATTGGCGAAAGGTGGGCAATATATCCATGCTTCAACATCTAATACTATCCAAATTTCTGTCATTGACTGCTTTTACATACCAAACAGTGATCTTCATAAGGATTGGCATCACACAGTATAGTCTGATGGTGGAGAAAAAGCTTGGTTATCACATTTATAGAGGAAATTAGAGGAGCCAGGGCTCATAGGCCCTTTCTTTCATTCATTCATGGAAGAGATCGGTGGCCACTTTTCAAATATGAAAGGATGAACTGGGGATGGTGGTGGTGGAAACTCATTTTTCCACCCGGGTGGATACTCACCCAATATTCGAAATAAAATTTTTAATTTGAAAAAGTTAAAAGAAATTGAAATTTTTTGTGGATGTACATCATGCTATAGCATGTACACTTGTAAAATTTGGTGTGAAAAATGATCATATGTGTCCTGTGCAAAAAAGACAATTTGACGGTTATAGAATAGTGAATTCTGTACATGTTTGAAGCTGCACCCATTTATCTTTTTTGTACAGGACGCATACGATCATATTTTCACACCAAATTTTACAAGTGTGCATGTTATAGCATGATGTACATCCAAAATATTCATAAAAAATTTCACAACTTTTTAAAATAGAAAAGTTGCATTCCGAATATTGGGTGGATGTCCATCCGGTTGGTAAAATCCTGTTCTCATAGTGGTGGTTATACCTTGTTTAATTGCAGCCACTGGTTTATGCAGTCAGAATGGTATGAATGCTTGCAAGGAAGTGCAACCAATGATTCACCTTCCTCGAATTCCACACGACAAATAACACATCTGCAAATAAACTTCGTAGATCAGGACAACATAATTTGTACAGACAACTTTTGAAGCGAAAGAAAAATTAAAATCATGTCCATACTGTTCCATGTTTCCATCTTGCTTATCTTGTGCCTCGTAGGTTACCGACGGTAATGAAGCAAGAGTAACAGAGGGCAGGCCTCTGCTTTCCGTACCAACTACTTCACCCAATGCAACCAGCTCCTAAGAATACCACAACCATTGATTAATATTTGATAGTAAATCTTGAAGCTTCAGATTGGTACACAAAAAAATAATCTTGAAGCTTCAGTTTGGTTCGAAAAAATAAATCTTAAGCATCAGATCAAGTACCAAATGCAAAGAACAGCTGTTTCTTTTAATAAAGAGAATATATAACTTACCTCATAAGAGTACTCGTCTGGATCAACATCTTCCCATGCATCCTAAAATTTGACATAAGCACAAGTATTGAAAATGTTACATACTAGCTTCATTCTTGGAAGATTTTTGATGAAGATAGCAAGACGATAAGACCATGACATTAACAAATATACAGATTGTTCATGGAGGAAATTGATAGACTTACAGTCTGTTTTTCCCAATTTCCAAATAGAAGAATTGGATATTGAATATACAATTTTACATGTCAGCAACAGTAGCCTATTTGCAAGAATCAAATCAGCAAGGACAGGAAAACAATTCCCAAATTCTATTTTAGCATTTTGTGTATTTACAAATAGTGAACTGTGGGACGAAGTTGAACACATGCCATTGTATTCACCAAATCTGTGCTCTTTTTAGTACAGATGTTCCAAGTTCTAACCATCAAACCCCCTGAATCTGATGGTGGCATTATCATTATTTGATTCTAGACCAATTCAAAACGATAGCTGATGGAAGTTATGACGAGATAATATATCTTATAACATGAGCAATTAATGGAAATGCGTTTTCAAAACATTCAGCTATCCATGCTCAAGACTGGGGCAACAAACTAGTGCCTGCGTTCTGGTTAAAAACAAACAAATCAAGTCATCCCTGAATAAAATCAAAAAGTTTGTATCCTGAAAGAAAAGTTAGCCACTGCACGATTGCCTAAGCACCGCAAACTCATGTAATGGAAGGGATTGTCACCTGTGTACTATCCCCATCTTCCTCACCGTCGTCATCGTCCTCAACATCATGCTCCATCTCTTGCCCTACTGAATAACAACAGACTAAGCACCATGCTAAAAGGAGAGAGGGAGAAAACGCGACTGAATTCTGGAAAGAAAAAAAAATCTCTCGTGCACTCACAATCACTTATCCCCGCGAGGGCCATGAGCCGGCCGGCGACCTCACGTTCCTCGGCGTCCTGCAGCGCCCGCGCGTAAGCCTCGTCGTCCTCGTAGCTTGCAGGGTCCAACACAGCAGCCCCCTCCGCGTCGCCCACCTCCTCGTCCTCGTCGAGCACCCCCTCCCCCTCCTCCTCCTCATAGTCGCTCCCCTCCTCTTCCTCCTCGTCATCGTAGTCGTAGCTCCCGGTGTCCGAGTCCACGTACTCGGCGCCGTCCCCGCCGTGCACGCTCAGCATCATGTACGCCCGCTCCTGCCACGCACAACCCAAATTAAACCAAGCCGCGAATCCCAGCCAGAGCCCCGCAGGCCGGCCGGCACGAAATCAACCCCGCGAGATCTCGACGCACCTACCTGCTCCTGGAGCACGCGGGCGAGGGCGAGGTCGGCCTCCTCCTGACTTAAGGCGGTGAACGGCCGCCTCGCTACGCCCGCGGCGGCCGAGGCCGAGACGTCGTCGTCTCCAGCTGCGGCGGGGCGATTGGGGCTAAGGTTTTGGTCAGCGCCGGAGTTCTGGCCGCTTCCCTTGGAGGCGTCCATGGGAGGGAGGGAGCGGAGCAGCGAGAGATGGGAGAAGAGAAGGCAGGGAGGGAGGAAGAAGGGTAGCGTGGGTTAACGTTAAGCAAGCAAGTTTAAAACAAGGTTAGGGTTGTAGAGGTATGACAGGTTTGTGTTCCGTTTTGCTGTGGGCCCCACTCGACAGCCGAGCAAGTTCTTTTTCTTTTTGATGAACGAATGTACAATGACATAATATCAGCTGGCCGGCGATGCTCCGTAGTACGTAAGATAATCTATGCCTCTGTATATATATTTTAAAATATTATTTTGATAACTTATGGATGGTCATTACATGCTACGTGTTTAGTAAGATCGTCTATAGATAATATGGAGGAGAATACTGTAAACAACCGGTTGTCCGTGCCACCGTAAGTTCCTTCCCGGAGAGAAAGACGAGGGCTGCCGTCTTGCCGGCGAAGGTAGAAGCACACGGCAAGTAAGGCATGCACGTACGTGCCATCTCGTTGCTTGCACGGATGCGCCCTGGATATTAATATTCCTGACGAGGTGTTCGCGGGGTTTGGTTTTCCCCCGCCGCAACGCCAAAGTAGGGAAATAAATCGTCAGTCATCTGATGTGCACCACAAGTTTGTTTTGTAGCAGAAGCAGCCCGGTATTCAAATCTCACAAATGGAAGGAGCAAACTCATTTTTTACAAGAAAATGAACTAGAGAGCCATGAAAAACTTACGAATGTTCGTAACGAATCATTCATTGGCACAATGGCTCAAAGCCAGCTCATTTTTTCGAGTTTTCTTCACGGTCATAACTGGGAATTTGGCAGGATCCAAGGCCCATTGACAAACGCAGAGTTGCGCATGCAGCTTCACGTGCCGAAAGATAATACGTTGGCTTGCACAAGGTAGAATCCTGGCAAATCCAGTGCTTAAGAGCTATAGCACCAGATCAACATACATGAAAGAGAACATAAGCATCGGAAATGGAGGATCCCATGGTCTCTCTATTCTGAAATTAGGACAAGTGAGGATGTAGAAGCTAAGTACTTGAAAACTAGTCTGGATAAATAGTCAGCTATAAATAGTCTTCTCAATAACCTAGGCTTCAGGACGGTCTCTGGTACAATTTTAACAACAGTTCATAACCGAAAAAATATATAAAGCAAAACAAGGCTCTGGAATCCATCCTACATGGGAAGAGAGAAGGTTGGGCACTAGAAGCAGAGTGACTGTTGAACAGTAAGTTCTGTATCCTGCTGCAAATTTTACACCACCCCAGAAGGAAGTCGCAGCACCAATTGCCCACCGACAACACTATGCCACAAAAAGTCACTTGTTAGCAGATGCTTACCGCTTTTCCTAGGTGATAGCAAAAGCTAGATTATGTACCTCTTCACATAGTAGTAGCAGAAATCTGCAAGGATGAATGTCTGGACGATTTCAGAGAGAAGCACCATCGAAGGCCACAGACCATAGCCCAGAGCAGTCAACAAACGGCCACGAGTATCCAAGACCTACAAAATAGTGTCATGGACTCAGTCACCAATCCTTGAATTATGCAATTTAGTTTTTGATTATTTTTAAACATCATAACTAACGATGCTACTATTCCATGCATTAAAATATTTCTCAAGAATGATGCAGCTAAAAGTGTAGATGCTGAGTAAGATACCATCCGACATGCAATTTGGTCAAACTATGATTTCCTAGAATATGTTGCATCAGGCATGAACATGAATGACACGATGGTAACAGGGGAAATGCACTTCAATAAAAACATTTAGTTGTCACACTAATTCCTGATTACCTTCATGTGAATATTTCATATTGTAAACACAATTTGTATTTGCAGTTTGGTGTAATAAAGAAACTAAAATTGCAGATTTTAAAGATGAAAAACAGAGAGAGAAAAGAACCTGAAGGACCCAATGTGCACAGCTAAGAAACCTTGCAACCCCCAATGCAAACACATAATGGGCTGTGAACGGTTCAACAATCTGCTCAAAAATAAAAATGTTAAAAATTAGATAAATTCAGGCATTCAAGGGCCTCTGTATGTTTTAATATTTACCTTTGTATTTTGCATCAAATGCAACTGGGGCAGCACTGAAACAGCTTCTAGATAAACACAGAAAGCCCAGCAGATCCTGTTGATCATGAGATGTGATGTTGAAGGATGAACAAGTAGCGCCAGCCCAGCACAAGGTAACACCTGGAAAGCAAGTCTAGTAAGATAGCATGTGTGGCAATAAGGGGAAGGACAATAAGATGAATGAATGATCAACATACAAAACTAGCCAACACTAAGGACAGACGCACAACTCACTCTAAGAGAGATGTCATCATTGAGGTACAACTCTTTCTAAAAGTGACATCAGCATTGTACTGACATCATATAGCGATTATGTGGAACTACAATATACAGCTAGCATATGATCTTGGTAGTGATTAAGTTGAAGTCGGAGAGGTGATACAAGAAAGAAAACGGCATGATCAATTAATGTCATAGCCTGAATCATCACAGTTTTTGAGTTTAGAAGCTGATATTGCCCTTACCACATAGTACAATGCAAAATTGTCCTTGTCCAGCATATAAGTTGACCTCAATCTGAACCGGATCATGTAAATAACAAAAAGGGTAGCTGCTAATGTAGCTGAATCCAGTATTGTATGGATGTCATACTCCATAACGAAGCTGCAGTACAACCTAACAGCCAGGAATAATGCTGTTAAATCCTGAGACTTGAGTGACAGTCCTGCAAGAATTTAAGAAAGAGGGAAAAAAAAGAAAAAATTAGAGCATGATTATAAAAGCACACAGCAATGATCATGAACAAACGATAGCAAAAGAAAAATAGGCAAACTTGTCTCAGAATTGTGATTTTCGACATACAATGATATGCCAGTCTAGTGCCTCTTATTACAGAAGACAAGTCATTTGTATGCACTTCACTATCAGAAATTACTTGGTTTCTCCTTAATGGAAAACTGGGAGGTGGATGCAGCATCCAGTATCTAAAAAACTTCACTATCAGAAACCATGTGAGGGAAGATTCTGTGACCATACAAATTTCCATTTGCTAACATTTTTTTCACAGCATGAACAGGCATATGTTCATTCTTTGGACCAAATGATAAAACAGAATACCTGATCATAATATTCAATAGCTAAAGAAAGACAACACATGAGCAGCAAACATACCACGAAAAAGAGAAATCCTTCAGTCACATACAGAAAAGATGTGTTCATGTCTCTCAATATAATGTGACAGTTGTACCGAAACCCGTGTAGCTAAATAGAGTAGATCAATTGAAGTTTCCTTATTCCCTTTCAGCTAAAGGAACAGGAGTCTTTAAGCAGACAAAGAACAAAAGGACATCCATATGTCCTAATAAGTAGCTGGTAACATATATAGCAGTGGCACCTTTAGACAGCGTTGGAATTTGTATCTGAGACAGTCCAGTTCACAAAACCAAATTACAAAAAGGATCCTTTTCATGCAAACAGTGTCTAACTTTGCATCATCCATAACTCCCCTTTTCACTGATAAAACATCTAGGGACAAGGTCTTTTGGACAAGTAAAGCAGGAAAGTTTCTGAAAAACAACAGGTCCATGACAGAGACAGGTGTTCTAGTAAGGAATGAAAGACGCACAACTTAACCACCACCGGCTCACAGCCTGGAGATGAAATGCTCCTAACAAACACTTCTATATATCCACTATCACACAAACCATAATGCTTGGGAAAATCTCTGCTACCCTGTTATGGATATAATATAAGAATGCAACCACATGTCTAGAACGGGCATATAGTGTAAATTGCCTGTGATCCGCAACAGAACCTCTACGCTACACAGATGCAGCTAGAGACAACGCAAGCGAAACACGGCAATTGGATTGAACAGACACAAGCTTTATCCTCACTTTCCACTCACCCAGCGAAATCACCACGCAAGAATTTCACCGTTCCATAAATCAGCACGTATGTAGAATTAACTCTCTGCTGCCGTTGCAAATTTGCAATGTACTACGACACAGCGCATGTTGCAGACAGTGTCCAAGTAACAATTACCTCTCCCACATGATAGCAAAACCGTGGATTCATATTTCATACACCTCGCCAAAGATAAGCACAGATTATCTACGTCCGTCAACAAATCAGGTCGATGATCCTAAAGAAAACCATTATTCCACACCCAAAAGACAGGCAATTAGCAACCAATATGAGGATGATAACCTTATACTAGAAGCGAAACACACCCAATGTTTTCCCCCAAAGAAAACGTAAGCATAAACGCGAAATAATCCGCACAACTTTCCACAAATCGGATCAGACCGCGGCGGAATCCAGCGAGCTCGACGGATCGAGCGGACGGCGCCGGGGAGAGGAAGGGAAGGGGGAGGAGCAAACCAGCGCAGGTCTTCTCCTTGGTGAGCTTGTAGATGAGGACGGCGATGCCGAGCGCGTGCGCGGCCTCGGCGGCGACGAAGAGGTTGTCGTGGTCGTGGACGATGAAGCGGATGAAGACGAGCGCGGCCATGCCGGCTACGACGGCGAGGAAGGCCTTGACCTTGGGCGGCTGCCTCCGCACCCACCCCAGCACCATCCCAATCGGCCTCCGCGACGCCCTCATCTCCTCACCCTCTCTCACCCTCTCTCTCTCTCTCTCCCCCTGCTCCGGCCACCACGCTGCTACCACCACCGCGGCCGCGGCGAGCGAGCGAGCACGGCACGATCGGAGGCGAGTGCTCCTATTTCCTGGTGCGCGTGCGGTGAGGTGCGGCGTGAGCGGGTCTGGTTTTGTTGGCTTTTGGAGGAGACGAGCGACTGAGCGAGACGAGACGGGTGGATGGATCCCGTGGAGTTAAGGGCCGGTCGGGTCGGGTTGGGTTGGCGCAGCTGTTTCGTTTCGTGATCGTCCCCCCCGAGGTGTGTCAGGTTAAGAAGAGGATAAATGTGACGTTTATCTCCTAGTATCGTGATGAGTCATCTCTAAATAATCGATAAGTAGCAATCTGAACACGTACAAAGAAATAAAAAAGGTACTTGCATAATTAGCTCGGTGATATATTAAAATGGCTAAGCGGTGAAAGCCTCCTGAGTAAACTCATTAACCTCGTGTGTGTTTTTAATCTTTGGTTTGGTCAATTGGTCCGGGGTAAAGTGCGTGCCCCCCGTTTACCGGCGCGCATCATATTATTATTATCCACGTCTAAAAATAGGCATTCCAACTATCAGCTCCTAAATAACCGCTAGAGAAAAAAGAAATGCAGCAAGAAGGAAAAAAAAAGTTGCTTCACTTTTGATGCTTAATGGTCGGTCGTTAGCTCCCCGGCGGCAGAAATGTTCTTGTCCAGACAGACCGTGGAAGCTGCGGGACAGAGCGTCGCGAGTTTGGTTCGTGTAGGTGGAAGAAAAGGTGGCGAGGCGACCGATTGGGTGGGGTGGGGTGGCGAGTGAGCCGGTGGGAGTAGGCCGGGTTAAGCCATCTGATCTACTGAACCGATCAACTCAACTCCCCGGTGTTTGACCAAGCAGGAATTGTTAATGCGCCTCGTGGAGTGGACAGCGGAGCCTGGCGCTGACGAACGACGACGACGACGACGACGACGAGGACCACGGATGCGCGCGCAACCAATGGGAAAAAATGGGCTAGAACGGCGCGTCATCCGGGCCCGGAGCCTCGTGATCCCTGCTCCAGTCGCCACCCTGTCGAGCGTCGAGGCAACTGGCCTCCAATCCCAAGGTGAAAGAAAAAAAATGTGGAGACAAGGTTAAGGTTCACGTGGACGGAGGGAGGCCGGCTCGTCTCGTCTCGTCTCCGCCCTCGAACGTACGGCGCGGGGCACACGCACCGGCGGGGCGCCGTGCCGTGCTGCTCGGGGGTCCCGTCGGCAGCGGCAGCAGCACGGTGGAAACAGCGTGGGATGCGTGGATTTCCTCGTGGTTTCTCGCGGCTGGAGACGTGCCCGCGCCGTGCCGGTCGGGCCGTTGGAGGGAGCAGGAACCGTGTTGCTTGCCGCGTCTCGTTTTGATGGGCGGGCTAGTTTGGCGTTGGCCTGGACGGATCTATTTGGTGGGCTGATGTAGGGAAACACGGGCTCTCGCTCAAACAGGACCAAAATTAATACGGACCGTTATCGTAATAAAAGGCCCAATAGTTAGTAAATCTATATATATTTTTTGAAACGGAGGCATAAACTTTGCCTCATCCATTAATTAAGGGAGAAGAAGAGTTTGTTACATAACGGTACGGTTACAACAAAGGTCATTAATCTCCCGGCATGATCGTACCCGATTTTTTTGCGCCTGCAATTACCCAAAGCTTTGCTTCCACCTTGATAATGCCAAAGATGATAAGTGACGGGGTGGACTTGTGGCGGAAGACCCGCGCATTCCTCTCATTCTATATGGTCCAACCAACGAGTATGGTGAGAGATGCCATCACTTTCCTATTGGGAATGATAGGATCAGAACGATATTTTCTTTGATTGCCGTTATAGGAAGTGAGCAAGCAAGCAAGCTAGACACGAACCCTGAGAATAGATCACCGTAGAGGAACCAAGCGGCAGGCTTGGTAAGCAATCTCAAAATCAAAAAAAGAAAAGGCTTGGTAAGCGGCAGGCTTGGCGAATGGTGCGACGTCCTCGTCAGCGCCACTGCCGCCACGACGGATCCCTCCTGCTGCTCGATGTGACGCCCTTCCGTCCATTACCCACCAAATTTAAGATTCTGCTGCTCATTTCCGTTGCGCCTCTTGCTTTGCCGCCACAGGTTTCGATTTTTCTGTAGTTTCTTGCGATCTTGGTGAGGGCGAGGCCTGGTATTCTGTTCTTGTGGGTTGGGGGCGTAATCACTGCGGTTGAACCTAGTTATTTTTCGCCCTGCTTCGAGATGATGAGCAATGGTAATGATTTTGTGATTCATAGGAACTTGCTCATACAAAGTACCTGCAGACTGCAGTAACTTGCAGCCTAGTCCTTTTGGTGGTACTCAATTACTGATGATTATATTCTTTAACGCCGGCATGCACTTGTGAGCTCATATAGTTTAGCATGTGTGGTGTTGAGACTCGAGACTGAATCTTGGCATGTAATACCTGCTTCGTGTTGTATTCAAAAGAAAGCACGATAGGAACATGCCAGCTTAGAATTTTCTAATTTGCTCGTGTTTTGCGAGTATTAAGTCGTCATGCAGATGCCAATAGAGCCCTCTTAGATTGAATTATTCAGATGGCGTGCACTGCATGCTAATTATTTGTCGAATGGTGTAACCAATATTGGAGGATTTACTAGGTCAGAGAGGCTAAATTTCCTAGCAGCTTATTAAAATTGATTTCTCCCTGAATTGACATGTACAATATTTCCTAAAATCCTAGTCCATTATTTTTTAGCCTTTCAAGGAAGTCGTTGTGCTAAAGTTTGTGTGATGTGCTGATGTCTTCCTGAGCACTCCGTCACACGGATTCTTAGCTGGAAGGTTGGTAACCCAGGTTGTTATTCAGTGAATATAGCTGATGGAATGTGGTGATGTAAATACTAGACTTATTCTCTCTCGATGGCATATTCAAGGTAGTCATCTCAGTAACATGAGCAGTAACTTTATCAGTTGGAAGATTTGGAAAGTCCAGATACTTTGCTCAGAGTCATTGCACTTTAATACACGGTTATGCCTGACAGTCAGTAACTGCAGAAATTGAGATGGTAAATTGGTCATTGCTTTTGTGTGATCTTCTCTGGACTATTGACTAGCTCAACCTTCTGTGAATTACAACCACAAGTTGGCGGTATCTGGGTACAAGTGTATATTACTTGACAGTTGAAACTCAAGATGATTTGGTGGTGAGCTAATATGGCACATCAATTTCTCACGTAAAGACATGTGTGATCTGGAAGAGTTATGATTATTAAATGTTCTCATATGAGATTATGTTACATGTTTTGTATTGCTTGGTGTGCTGTCAAGATACATATGAAGCAACAGGGACTCAGTCGGATATTCTACTTAATGGGGCCATGTCTATCACATACCATCCACTAGGTACTAATACTATCATGTAAACCCTCTTGGTTTAGGCATTAAATCAGCATGAAAAATTACCCCCAAAAATAGTAGATGTAATCTTAAATGTGATCACTACAATATAGAATTGCAAATGCAAAATCTGCCTGTTCTAAGAGAACCGAAAAGGTGATTTTTCTAACACTTCATAAATATGAGGAAAAGTAAGAATAAAACAAAAGGTTACTATTCACAGCAAATTTCACCTTGAGATAACCTTTTTTATTTGATATGAAGTCATGAGGTTTAGCATAATAGCACCTATTGAGTGATTTACACTGGAGGCATCATTGCTTAGAACTTCTTGTAGAAATATCAGAAGGCAGGATTGAATAGACCTACAACCTAGAAAAATATTATTCTCATGTTACCATCGGTCCTCTCCTAATCATATACTTTCATTTACTGTTTCAGTACTGAAAATGATTAACAGTACGTGTTAATAGGAATAGTGCACCGAGTGTAACCGTGTGACAGATGCATTCGTTGTTGGGTGGCCATTTCTTGTCCTTAAGTTTTCTTTAGATTTTATACATGCTTTGTCTATTTTTGAATGAAATGAGAACTGTCATTTCTTCAACCAAAAATATGTATCTTAAGGTGGCATGCCTGTTCATCTGGAAATGATAGAACATTCAAGTTTCAATTTCACTGTTTTCTCCTATAGTTATCCTAAAAAATATAGATCTTACGTCTCCTACTGGACAGAAAATTTGCAATTATTTTCGTCATGATATATACCCCAGTAGAATGTGTAGTAGTTTATTACGTCTGTGATTTGCATCACCATTGCAAATTCAGTAAAGAACAAAATATTTTCATGTTATGGTCTAATGGACTGGTCAGCACTGCATCCCAGGATACTGCTGTAATAGTGTCATCCATCAATCGTAGCTACCATTTGCTTGCACGTTACACAGCATCACAGACGGTATCCATTTCTCCAAAATATGCTTCAGTTGCAGGCCAGACAAGGGTTTGGACAACATTCATTGAAAATTTTGCTGATTGATTGATTATGCCTCTTCTTATGTGAAAATTCCAATTTCCAACGTATTGTACCACTGAATTTACGTTGTTTTCTTGTTACAGCAAGCGGTCATTCTTCTTGTCGGCAGATTGTGCTGTATACCCACAGATGCGTAAGCCGTCCTTGCTGTCATTTCTGAATAGAAATAAGATGAGCGATTTCTTTTCATATTCATTTGGTTTAGGCTTTTAAGTGTTTAGCTACGTCCTATAATTAGTAGTTTTCTATTCCTTTTTAGCATCCTATTACAGAAAAACCAGTTCTATTGCGCAATGAGTCATTTGTTTGGTGGAACAGGGTACCTGAAAATTACTGATGGTGGCCACTCTTTCCCCAAATCTGATCACTTAGTTACTGTTTCTTTTCTGATCTGTTGCACTGTCTTCATATCGACATAGAACTACAGGGAGGCTAAACTTTCCCAGTTGGTTGTGTGAATCCCATGACTAGCTACAGATTCAAGGAAGGTGATATATCCTTCATGTGACCTTCCGTTTTTTGCATTGGATAAGATATTAAGATACATATGTACATATGGCACGAGAAAATTGTACAGTTGAATTCTTGCCTGCTGACAGCTGTCCTGTCAGAACTCAACTTTACGATACCAGTCTCAAAGAGCATGGATTCTGAATGTTTTGGCAGAGACTACAGTACTGGGGTCACTGGCCGTCCTTGATTTCTCTAAAAATTTAAGATGCAACGTGCACTACATTGTGCACTCAAAGTCATGATCTCGGTCCATATTACGCATGCAGGTCAGAGGGTTCCCCATGGTTTGATCAGCTATGATGCACTATTGATGATGAAATAGCTGATGGAATCGTTGCGTATGTTGGCGACGAAGGCGACATATATGACCCTGTGGAAAATGGAAGCAGCAAAAGCTTCAGAAACACCAGGTGAACTCTTCCTTTCAGATAAAATCACAGTTTTGGTTACTGTATCATCATCTGCAGTCAAATTGTTGTTCTGCTGAAAAATGATTAGTAGCTATGGCATTGTTCGGTTCTTACATCTACAAGAATAGAGCATTGCCCTCATTGCTGAGTTAATTAATTAAGATAATATTAAGCCCTCGTACCATGTTAGGATTATTGAATTGCCGGAATCGATTGGTCTTAGATTTCTGACACTCTTATGTCTGAATTTGATCATCATGATGCTGCAATACATGTGTGTAATTCCTTTTATTTTGTACGGGAACTTAAACATTGCAAAATTTTATTGCAGCACAGATAAAGACTCTTAATTCCTGATCACACTAAATTAACTGAATCACCATGACTGTCGCCATCACCACATATAAAAAATGCACAAAAAAACACCACAGGCTGGGCTATAAATATGCGAATACTGACACCCATTGCAGTTGCCAGGGAGCTGTCACGACCCTTTTATCTGATTCTTGTCTGCGAGAGTTTGGTAGCTCACTGGATATGTACAAGGCAATATAAGTTTGTTGGTAGCCTTCTAACACAGGACTTGATCGTCTGGTGTAAGTCTGCAGTAAGTAGCAGATGGGGAGGCAGCCGTGCTGTGACAAGCAGGGGGTGAAGCGGGGGCCATGGACGGCAGAGGAGGACAAGAAGCTCATCAGCTTCATCTTGACGCACGGCCGGTGCTGCTGGCGAGCAGTACCTAAGCTGGCGGGGCTGCTGCGCTGCGGCAAGAGTTGCCGGCTGCGGTGGACCAACTACCTCCGCCCCGACCTAAAGCGTGGCCTTCTCACCGCCGACGAGGAGCAGCTCGTCGTTGACCTCCACGCCAAGCTCGGCAATAGGTACAACCACCTTCATGGGCATCTGAGCATCTCGTAGCATATTATAGCACGCACGCATGCATATACAACATTTCCTATGTCAATCCATATGCTTCATCGCTGTGCTAGACAAAGCTATTTGCGTGCATTCCCGGGCATGGTTGAAATTTATGTGATTAAATTTGGAAGTAACCAAATGCCACGGTATATTGACAGAGCAAAATTTACAAACTAATCTGTCAGTAATCACTATGAGTTACAAGCAGTGCGCGGAGTTTACCTTTCAAGAAATCGTATAAGCAATTCACATCTATTATATACTAAAAGCAGAATACAATAGAAAAAATAGAGATAGGCTAGAAATTCTCACAAAAAAGTAAAACATCCGATCGTTAATATGGTGGACCATTTTATTATTAGTGGACTACAACCGATGGATCTTCATAATTGTACCTAAACAGATCACAACCGATAAATCTTCATAACTGTACCTAAACAGATTACAGCCGATAGATCTTCATAAATTGTACCTAAACAGATCACAGCCGATAGATTTTCATAACTATACCTAAACAGATCACAATCGATAGATCATCATAATTGTACCTAAACAGATTGCATTTGATAGATCATCATAACTGTACCTAAATCTCGCGATCTGAATTCTTATTTCCGTACTAATCTAATATCATGCGTACGGATAAAAAAATTGAAGATAATTAAAAATGTTTCCCGCGCAATTGCGCGGGACACCGTGCTAGTTCATATAATACCCCAACTCTTCTGTATTTAATTTATGTGTTTCTTTGTGAACACACAGCTCGGTTTGATGTGTGTATGTGTCTTATTCATCACAAGACACAGATTAGCTCATTATGCCACTGTGACAGATTGTTTTCAATATTACTATTGGCGCCCAAAAAGATAAACAAGATTGGTTAACGGTTATATATAGTCCGACCAGCTTGTGAGCCATAAGAGTTGATGTACTGGTTGCTGTAAAACGATGGTGCAATATTCTGACCAACTGAATTCATAAACAATGACCCAGAGTTGCAGAGTCGCATGCAGATGGTATCGTTGCGAGACCTCAAAACTCCCTGCTGCCCCATGGCTCTCAATCAAAGACAATCTTATCTAAACAATTACGACTCTCTTGAGAAAGAAACAAACTTTTCATACACCTATCAAGGTTCTATCTTAAATAACTTTGTTCTTGCAACCTTTTTGTTATTTGCTGCCTTCCATTATTCTTAAATGATGCTAACGCAGCTCAAAGAGCAAATGAAATGGAGATCTTTGTCATAACTATTGCACTACGGATCGGCAAATAATATGTTTGATGTAGCATCCATATGTAGCTATGTGAATTGGAAGCACTTCAAAAGTAACAGAGCAAAGTAATAAAAAGCTGCCCTTTATGTCTAGCTCAAATTCCACTTTGCAAAAAATGAATGAAGCATATATGTGTGAAAATAGTTGAGTAGATCAATGGATATGGATTTTCTGCTTGATGGGTGGGTACACACGATTTCGAGTTGGTCCTTGTGCATACCAACAAAATTCTCAAAACATTCGTAGACGTGCCTCATCTTAAAACATGTGCACCTGCAAAAAATTGTACAATATGATCAGATGTGCACTGTAGAAAAAAGACGAGGTTGCAGCTACACCGTTCAAAAAATAAGTTGTAAATATTGTCTTCTTTTTACAGCACACGTTTGGTTATACTTTTACACAATTTTTTACAGGTGCACATGTATGGCTCTTTTGGAAAAGAAAATTAGATGCACAAATGTGCATTTCCGACATCATGTGCGCCCACCCTTTCCTCAATTAACACATAGCTTTCTGCAAGCTGCAAAACAATTGAAAACGGCTGATGCCCTGTCTTTTTCACCAGTTCTTTTTTCAATTCCACGGATATAACATTACTATCCTTCTAATTACTCTTGATGACTTGCATCCGTACATGCAGATGGTCCAAGATTGCTGCCAAGTTACCTGGGAGAACGGACAACGAGATCAAAAACCACTGGAACACGCACATCAAGAAGAAGCTAATCAAGATGGGCATCGACCCGGCCACACACCAGCCTCTGGGGAACACCAAGGTGGTTACCCCAACAGGAACCACCTCGAAATCTACTGTCAGTACAGAATCTGCCAAATCCAGCAACACAATAGATCAGCTGGATTTCAAGGTAGGGTGCAGTGGGGGCATGTCAATGCCCACATACTCATCGGAGCAGTCAAGCAGGAACACCAGTTGTCACGGCCAGGATCCGTTGGTGAACTGGCTGTTGGAGGAAGACCTGCCCATCGATGAGCCATGGCTCAATTTTGCGAGCAGCAACAATGATGAGTTTAGCAGCATCCCTGGGCCGTTACTGTGGGATGGAACAACAGATTGGCTGCTTGACTACCAAGATTTTGGCACGGCTACTCGAGCTTGTTGGTTCACAGCTCAGACAGATCAAAATTCAGATCAAAGGTAAATACAGATTGTGCATGACAAATACTCCCAAAGAGCTCAAGGTGCTCCTAGCCAAGCTGGATGATCACCAAGTCAAGTCCTCCAGGTGCCAGAGACAAGCATGAGGCATATGCGGACTATAGAATAGTGATAAATGATCGTTCACCCTTAGAACTAAGGGGTTTGTGTGTCTAGAACCCTATGTATGAGAAGTTGTAGAATTAGAAACCCTTTATTGTACACATTTCATATCTTATATAAAATAACATATGAGATGATGTCGCTGGGCCGCGGCGAGGAACACAAGCTTCCTGAACCTTTTCCTTCAGTGTTTCTGTATGCGTGCTTCAATGCAGAAGGTTTGAGGCAGGGCAATGCACAGGAGGTTGACATGTACTGAATAATACAAGGCCATTTTTATGTGCAGGTTGAGATGTTGCATCTCCCTCTCGCGATGCATGGCAACTTCTGACCAAGTTGGAACGTTAGTCATCTCCAGGTGCTTGTAAACATCCTGAGCACGACAATGGGTGCAAAGCCGATACTCTCACTCTCTCCGCCCGTACCAACCTCTCACCTCTCCGGTGTTACCAGATCGGGCCCTCCTCTCCCGCTGTTGGCAGCCGACGTTCTCGCTGGTGGCGACAGGGGAGGGGGCCTGGCCCTTAGCTTGTAAAATAGGTAGATCTTGTTTCCAACTTTTTCTTCTTCTTCTTTGGTGCTCCTTCCAAGTGCTTCCTACGTCCACCTCTGGCCGGATCCCGCCCCCGGTGAGCTTCTCGCCGGATTCCTCCTTCGATTTCTGTGCTGTTGGTGGTTTCTATCCCTCGCCGGTTGCTTCTTGGAGGATTTACCATTTCCCTGTGTACATACGGGGCTTTTCCAGCACTTTGCCGAGGTCCATCGCCATGTCCATAGCGGAGGCTTCAGGTTTCCTCGGTGATGGTGGTCCAGCTGAGCTCCAATCCCTTCAAATAAATTGTTGGCTTTGGCATTAGTCACCTCTCCTCCTGTTGCTCCTCCTCTCGGAGGGCGCCACGGCCCTCTCCTTCGGTTATCAGCTGGGAGATCTTCATGCTATGCACCCGCGAAGCCGAGTTGGGAAACTTTCAGAATTGAAAAGCCCTTACATCTAATGTTCCTGGAAGTTCACGGTGGCAGCTTTGGGTTGATTGCCAGCAGCTCGTCCGCATGTTGTTGATCCCCACTGTCACCTTCAACCTCCGATCTATGGAGACTCTCTCCTCCCTGCTACTCATGGTGGCCAACCAAAAATGGAGTGGAAAGACACAAAGCACAAGTCCTGGGCATGATGGCAGGAGCATCCCAGTCGCCGCTAACCGCTAACAACGATGTTTCCGGCGAGGTCGGCTGCACAAGGACGATTTTGATACTCTTGTTTCATATCCAAGGTCCTTTGTGTTATTTGCAGAAAGTTCATATGATTTTCTTATTTTTGTGGGCTATTTTGTAAAGCTGTGGTGTACCAACCATTATCAATGAAATTCAGGAGCTTCTCGTTGCCTTCAAGGAAAAAAAAACATCCTGAGCACAAGCATAACAATCAGCGGAATCATCATAACTCGTGGCAACCTGGGACCTTCAGGCCGATGATATGATTAGGTGCAGGAACGGGGTACTGTCAATCAGAAAGAACTGGTTTACAAATTCACTTGGTCTTGATCAGAATATCTTGAGCTTGCACACATACAGGTAACAAGATATGGTGGTGTTGGTTGGGTGATCTTCGTCGTAGCTTCATATATACCCTCTCTGACTGCAAGTTAGGAACTCCTGAAGACTTCATAACCACTGAGATTACCGCTGGTATATAATTGGACGGAGTCCCGTTAAATAACTAGTGCTGCACATAGTGCAGCGTCGTTATCTAAAAATCATGATGCCTCGTCAGGGTGTAACATGACATGACTGAAACAGGAGGCAGGTTGCTGTCCTAACTCAGTCCAGGTGCCGGACGCTCGTTACTTGCTTTGTGAGGAGGCAAGTGTGACTTGTAGAGTCAAACGGGAATATCTATCTGATGTAATGCACACTCATGGTGATGAAATGAAACCTAGATGACGCGAGAAATTACCTGGGAATTGAAGCAAGCACACGCGCCACGGAGGGGTTGAGATGGGACGTGCAATGCTGCAGTGCCTCGAGAGCTGCTGAGAAGGAAGTGACAGATAAATGCGGGCCCAATTGTTATCAGACCTGAGCGGATGGGCATATCAGCTCAGGCTGGACCGCTGGATTTGTGTTTTGGGGCCGGTTATCTTCCTATATTTGGCAGCTAGCAGGATGGGCTGAATCCAGCACAATTGAAAATTACATGAACTGGCCTGCTTTATAAAGAAAAGACCATTTTTCAACCATAAATTCTTGTCCGACTTCACGTTTCAATCTCGAACTCTAAAATAGTCCATTTAGTACCTTAAACTCTTAATACATTTGATTTTCAACCCTTACCTGGTTTTTGGCTCTTTTGACTGGGTTTCACTTCGAGTATTCAAAAAAAAATCCAAAACATGTACAAAATATAGGAAAACATCAGAATTTTTTTTCAAATTTTGATAATTTAGAAAATTCAGAAAATGTAAAAAATTTATGAAATTTTTAAAAACTGATAAATTAAAAAATCAAGAAAATGTTGGGAAAATAGAACATTTATTGAAAAATATGGTGCTTTTAAAAATTCAAAAAATAAAATTAGATAAACTCAAAAAATTTCATTGAATGTTATAAAAATATTTGTGAGTTTCTCTAATTTTCTGGTTATTTTCCCTGTTTTTAATTTTCTGATTTTTTTTATTTTATAAAGGTCCCTATTTTTCAATAAATTTTCTACACATTTTCTACATTTCCAAAATTGTTGATTTTTTAAATTTTTTGCTGATTTTTCCCTAACTTTTTTACATTTTTCTTAATTTTCTAATTTTTAGATTTTTTTACTAATACCAGAGTCAAATCCAGTCAAAAAGGCAAAAAAAACTAAGTAAAGGTTGAAAATCAAACAATATTAAGAATTTAGGGTGCTAAATGGATCATTTTAGAGTTCGAAGTTGAAATGTGAATTCAGATAAAAGTTCAAAGTTGAAAAATAGATTTTCTCTAAACTAAATGATACCCACGCATTGCCAACAACATCCCGTGAGCATTGGTTTCACCTACATCTCCACAATCCAGTATTCCAACCCACCACAATATAAGCTGTAATGGTATCCATGTTTACCATCAATAACACCTATTTTATTGTGAAACAACTACAAAAATACAGATGCAAATAGTAAGCCAATAAGTAAGAAAGGCATCAATTAAATATGCGAGCCTTTAGCACACAGAGTGATGTAACTCATAGCTGAAAATGTAGATGTACACCATAGCTCAGATAAAGCAATCCTACAGAAGAACTGAGCAAGACATACCAAGATTTGTGTAGCTCAACAATTTTGGCTTTTCATTTCCAATCACCCATGGGCAGTTCGAACACGAAGATCTCTTATGCTTGATCTCAAGTAGGGCTGGAAACGAGCCGAGCCAAGCCGGCTTACGGCTCGGCTCACCCTGGCTCGGGAAAATACGAGCCGAGCCCGAGCCGACTCGTCAGATTCTACGAGCCAAGGAAGAGGCTCGGCGCGAGCTTTCACCGAGCCCGAGCCGACTTGTAATGGCTCGCGAGCTGGCCTAGCCCAACTTAAGCTGCTCCCGTCCGATTTAGCCTCTCAGATCTCGCCGCGTTCCCTTCCCTCTCTCTCTCTGTCTCCCGCAGGCCGCGACGGCGACGCAACCTAGAGTTAGGGCGCTGCCGCCTCCCACCCCTCCTCCACTGGGCATAGCCGCCGGTCCACCGCCATATCCTCTACCGCATCCTCCGCCACCCCTTCCGCCACCTCCTCCCCTTTGCCACCTCCTCCACCTCAGCTCTTGCTGCTGACTATTACGCCGCCATCTCCTGCCGCTCCTTCACTGGGAACAGCCACCGTTCGCCGCCACCTCCTCCGCCGCCGCTCATGGATCAGGAGCGGCAGCCCAGCGAGGGGTCGGGCCTGTGCGCATGGAGGCCACAATCCTGGTCGCGCTGCGCCGACACCCCCTGGTGCAATGCGACCACCTCCGCCTCGTCGAATCCTCAACACCTTGTTCCCGCCGGCCGCTAGGAATCCACCTCCGCCTCCACCTTGCGTGGCCCCAACTCCACCTCCACCTCCCTGCTCGTCTCCACCGCCTCCACATCCGCCATGTCGGACCCTACCTCCGGCCTCCTCGACGAGCCTACGAGCGGCTCGTGAGCTTTTGCGAGCCAGCTCGTCAAGCTTTGCAAGCTGAGGAGACGGCTCGGGCTTGGCTCGTTCGACCACCGAGCCGAGCCGAGCCCGGGCCAAGCCTTAGTGAGCCCGAGCCGAGTCATGAGCCTCGAGCTTTATGTCCAGCCCTAATCTCAAGAGAGTGAAGAGACACCTCCACTTACTAATAAACCTATTAACTGACGGCTTACCTTTGTCCTGCATCAACGACCATAAAAGCAATAGGCATTAGATTGTAACGGTTGAGTGTCTCCAAGGAGAATGAACAAACAAATATAACACAAAGAAAATTGAACCAATGCCTTAACGCCTTAAGATATATGAGCATAAAGAAAAAAGAAACATATGCTGATATATGAACTGGCTACCTTAATTCCATATGTAGATCTAGACGAGCAGACTTGGTGCTGAAATGCTGGAGTAGCCACCATTAACATATAGCCGTGTGAAAAGACGTACTTATAGTAAAACACGTAAAAAAATCCGGTTTTAGAGGTTTGTCATTCTGGCAAACACTTGACGTGTATGCCATCAGGCAATGATACTGATCCTGAAAGGGCAAATTAAAGAGAAACTCAGGCATCTAATAGCAATCTATCAAATGCTTCTGTCGAACAAAAAGACCACCGAAGCTGCAGAAAGAAATACAATTGAAGGCAAGGTAGCAACAAACTGTATCAGAGAAGGAAGTGAGACGGGGAGAATCAGGAGACCTAGTCACGTCAAATCTAGATGAGATTTGCAGCACTCATACGAAACTATATAGTCGGCATATAAAATTGCAATTTCCACACACATAAAAGCTAAGGGAGTTGGAGGATAGAGGAGATTTGGGAATCTGCGGATGGGAGAACCATCGTGGCAAACCTCGCAGTGAAACAGTCGATCTGGGAGAGGAAGTCATTGTCGGTGGCGCACTTGAGGACGTCGTAGGCGAGGGCAGGGAGGCGGTTTGGGTTGGCTTCAATGGTGCATGGAGGAGGGGGAGGGTGAAACAGACTCAACTCATCTCCAACAGGATGGATAGCTTTAAGGAAAACTAGGCGTCTAATTTGTAACCAATGGCTAGAATTATTTCAAATGACGTGGCTAGATGAGAGGGCAGGAAAAATAGATAGTGAATACCAACTATTTAGTTATAGAGGAGGGAAAAGTTACTACCTCCCATGACGCCATCAAGCTGTTTTCTTCTTCCTATTTTGTTAAAATCTTTTACGTGGGTTTTTTTTCTACATCTAGTCATTTTCTGACCATCTAAAATGTTGTGTGATTCATGCACCACATAGTCCACACTGTCACTGATCCTCTCGCTCTCTTGTTTCCTCTCTGACACCCTAGGGCCCCTGTCTCCGATTTCTCTTCGCCACCACTATTGGCGTCCACTGTGCTCGTCTTCAATTTCTCTCTGTCACGACTACCAACGTCCGCCGCACTCCCCTGCCCCCTCAACGGAATTGACAACACCCCACCACCCCCTCTTCTCTCTTCCCTTGGTTACACTGCAACGGCAAACCTTAGCCTCACTGAAAATGCTCTCGACTCCGTCGTATTGTTGGCCTTGCAACTTTCATTTTTATATTTTTTTCCTAGATTATTGGATTTTCTTCACCCTTCGATCTTCTTGTCACTGGTTTGGTTGTTGGCTGGGTGCCCAAGTCACCGGAGACGCTCGTGTAGGAAAACTAGACTATTCTTTTTTTCCAAAAGAGTCATTCATAGATGTCTAGGCGTTCTTTTTTTGGACTGTCTAATTAGCAGTGAACTGATTTTCAATTGGCCAACGGTCACTTTTTTTAGACCATTAGATCTTCATCCAATGGTTTAGATTCTATCCCTCTAGCATATAAAAAGTCCAACCCTAACTCTCCTCCACTGCCGCCCTCCTTCTCTCCTTCATTGACTTCGACTGTTGTTGCTACTGTCATGGTGGCCGCTAGATCAAACCTCTCCTCTAAATCCGAGGGGGCACCGCTCCTTCTCCGGCACCGACCGATACCCCCCCACTCCTAATCCTAACCCTGACTCTCTGGCTTGCCTCCGCTGTCATCGTTGTCTCCATGTCGTTGCAGGCTCCGGCTCGATGTCACCGGATACGAAAAAGATGGGGGAACAGGAAGAAAGAGGCTGATTTTATAAGAAAGAATTTGAATATTATTACCAATTGAAAAACCGTCATCTCTCCGGATATCTTTTTTTTCCCACAATGTGATCGATCCCATTAACAATACACGCGGCAAGCGCCTCGTGTCTGACTTTATTATACGCGCCCACGGCCGACTGTCTGCCCGCGAGGTACACCTGACGACACGAGAGATTGGAAAAATAATCGCGCTCATCATCGCAAGCACCATATAGTAACGAGTTGAAAAGAAAACACACACCATATAGTATTGCACAACTGCGTATATGTGCTGGACACGTCATGGACTAATGGGTTTAATTCATCGCTGCAAGAAACTCGGGCATCTTATGTGTTTTTCTTCTGTCCAGGTCATGGTTCGCCTCGTTTCCCGACGACATATGTGATAAACCGACGTCGCGGTCGATCAGCGTCGTCTTCCTGGATCCGATCCAAAAACGCAGCCATCTCGCGGCAACCATGACATGACACTACGAAGTGGTACACCACACCGTAATAACCTCATCGATGAGATGCAGATGCAATGGGTTGCGGTTTAACCTTGGGTTATAGTACTCTCTCACTAGACTACCCTGGCGTCAGGTCAGGTATCAATTTGAGAGCTCAAATTAAACGACATATAATCGGAACAAAGGCAAGATTAGCCCCGGCCGAGTGGCAATGCCGGAAATAGCCCCCAGCTGGGGGGCAACGTCGGATTTATCCCCGCGATGCAACGGCATGTGACACGTGGAAAAATCGCGCTCCCGGCCCGCGACGGCCCAAAATCACGCTCCTGGCCCGCGACGGCCCAAAATCGCGCCCCCGGCCCGCGAATATTATCTTCTCTGGCATGCACCGCGACGTGCCCGTGAGGCCGTGGCCCACACCCGCGAGCAGGCTGAGTCCGCGGCCTCAGCCCGCGAGGGTGGCCGGCTCGCGCATGCGGCCCGCGAGGGTGGCCGGCCCGCGAGCAGGCCCCTTTCTGCCTCAGCCCGCCGCCACCGCCCCCCGCGCCCCCCCGCCTGCTGCCTCCCTCGATCCCCCCGCCTCAGCGCCTCCCCGCCTCGGCGCCTCCCCGGCCGGCGCCGCTCTCCTCCCCCTCCCCCCGTCCCGGCGCCTCCCCCCGCTCCGCACGCCCCGGCCGCCCTCCCACCACCTCCGCCGCGAGCCTGCCGGTCGTCGCGGGCCACAGGCGCGTGCGCTCGTTCACGGGCCACGAGCTCGGCCTCGCGGGTCCCGGGCGCGAGGCGACGGCGGATCGCGGGCTGAGGCCGCGGACTCGATGATCGCGGGTGTGGGCCGCGGCACGCCGGCATCACGTTTCCGGTGCGTGATGTTGCGCCGTCGCGCTCCTCACCTGCGATTTTGCCACGCGTCGGCTGCCCGGAGCATCGTGGAGACAAATCTGGTGTTGCCCCCAGCCGGGGGCTATTCCCGGCATTACCACTCAGCCGGGGGCTACTCTTGCCTTTCTTCCCATATAATCAGAGAAGCACTTTTCTCGATCAGCAGGCTATGCATGTACGTGTGTCCAGGATGTGAGTGGTTGCCCTTCGATACTGGCAACCTTTTTTTAAAATAATGGAAGAGCACAAAGCTCTCTTGACCTTTGCATCCAACAACACTCAACCAAATAAAATAAAGTTGTTATATAAGTCAAGTAATAAAGTGAGCTATAGAGCAGAAGATATAACAAAAAAGTCAACCATTATATAGCCTATTGTCAAGCTGCTAACTCAAATTAGGATATAAATTTTCTGATAACCAACTCTAACTATCTGACTTTAGCAGCCAACCCGCTCCTGCTCTAAAGATCACCGTTGCAATATAAGTATCTACGTAGGTATCAAGGACGAGTGGTCCGTGCATTTCCCCGCTGGGTTTTGTTTTGCCGGCGCTCCCGCCCTCGCCGGCCATCATCAGATTTACCGGGAAGAGACAAACGCGGCATCTCCGTTCTTGGATGCTCCCGTCCACACGGCAAGATACCAATGAAACCCGGTCAATTTTGGAGCAAAAAAATCCTATACGACCCGGGTCGTACGTGCGACCCGGCCGCACGCCGTCGCTGCCAGGCGGGCCCCCCCCTGCGCTCCGCGGCCCGTGTGAGAGGAGGGCCGTCGCTGCAGGCGGGCCCGGGTCGTATAGGATTTCCTTCCAATTTTGGAACCGAAGAAAATCAACGCCTCAATTGTCCATATATTTACTTGCGAATGGGATTCGCTGCACACTACTGTTAGATGGTACGCACTGCAGTGTGTAGCTAGCCATGGACACGGCCACCTCGACGACGCTGCTCTACGTGGCGCTGCTGGTTGCAGCTTTCCTTTACGTCACCGTCGTCCGGCGTGGCCGCGGGGGCGGCCTGCCGCCGGGTCCGAGGGGTCTGCCGCTCGTCGGCAGCCTGCTGTCGCTCGACCCGGACCTGCACACCTACTTCGCCGGCCTCGCCGCCAGGTACGGGCCCATCTTCTCCATCCGCCTCGGCTCCAAGCTGGGCGTCGTCATCACCTCGCCGGAGCTGGCACGCGAGGTGCTACGCGACCAGGACCTCGTCTTCGCCGACCGCGACACCCCGGACGCCGCCCGCTCCATCTCCTACGGCGGCGGCCAGAATATCGTCTGGAACCCGGTCGGTCCCACGTGGCGCCTCCTCCGCCGCGTCTGCGTCCGGGAGATGCTCGGTCCGGCCGGGCTCGAAAAGGTGCACGGCCTCCGCCGGCGGGAGTTCAGGGCCACGCTCGCGCGCCTCCACGCTAGGGCCATGGCCGGCGAGCCCGTCGATGTCGGCGCGCAGATGTTCCTCACCACGATGAACGTCATCACCGGCACGCTGTGGGGCGGCAACATCGGGACCGAGAGCGAGCGGACGGCGGTCGGAAAGGAGTTCCGGGAGCTCGTCGCCGAGATCACCGAGATGCTCGGCGCGCCCAACGTGTCCGACTTCTTCCCGGCACTGGCGCCGCTCGACCTGCAGCGCATCCGCCGCAAGTCGGACGCGCTCAAGGCCCAGTTCGACGACATCTTCGCCAGGATCATACAGCAGAGGGTCAAGACCGAGCAGGTCGGCGGCGACACCGCGACGGACTTCCTCGAGCACATGCTCAAGCTGGAGAAGGAAGGGGGCGACGGCAAGACCCCCTTCACCATGACCAACGTCAAGGCCCTGCTCATGGTAAAGATCAACCGCTAGCTCCTACTAGCGATTCGTGCAGCTAATTCGTCCAAGAATTCTCACAAGCTTGATTGATTCGTAGGATATGGTGGTCGGCGGGACGGAGACAACGTCGAACACGGTGGAATGGGCCATGGCGGAGATGCTGCAGAACCGGCGGATACTGCGGAAGGTGCAGGAGGAGCTCGACGCGGTGGTCGGGATCGACGGCGTGGTGGAGGAGTCGCACCTCCCGCAGCTGCACTACCTGCACCTGGTGGTGAAGGAGACGCTCCGGCTGCACCCGGCGCTGCCGCTCATGGTGCCGCACTGCCCAAACGCGGACGCGACCGTCGGCGGGCACCGCGTCCCGGCCGGAAGCCGCGTGTTCGTCAACGTGTGGGCGATCATGAGGGACCCCGCGGCGTGGGAGGACCCGGCGGAGTTCATCCCTGAGAGGTTCTCGCGGGACGGCAGCGGCGGCGGGCGCAAGGTGGACTTCACCGGCAGCGAGCTGGACTTCGTACCCTTCGGGTCCGGGAGGAGGATCTGCGCGGGCATCGCCATGGCGGAGAGGATGACGGCCTACTCGCTGGCGATGCTGCTGCAGGCGTTCAACTGGGAGCTGCCGCCGGGCGCGCGGTTGGACCTGACGGAGAAGTTCGCCATCGTGATGAAGAAGGCCACACCGCTGGTGGCCGTGCCCACGCCGAGGCTGTCCAAGCCCGGCCTCTACTCCACCTAAGCCTACTCCATGGCCATGCTCAGTTCAGTATGCATCAAATTTGCAATCCCCTCTCGTGCTGTTGTTCCAAAGCTCAGATTTTTTTTATACAGTAAATACAGTTGTAATTGTATGTTTCTTATCTTCATCCTTTGGAACGTCCGGAAGGAACGTAATAGAAGGATTTTTGACGTGAAAAAGATGACGTTTAGAGATGTCGCGTTTAGAGCTCTTGAAGACATTCTACAATGAAATAGAGCAAACACAAACGTTACTAGTGAAAAACCATCTGGACGAGTAATCCGCATGCAGGTCGGTGGGGGGGTTTTTGGATTTCTTTGTCCCCCTCAAAAAATCAAAAAACCTTATAAAGATCACCAAAATTCTTTCTCCTTAATAGAATAGGTAGTGCTCCTGTCGACTTTTCGAAAAAAATGGTATGTTTCTTCTCTAATAACAATGTGCGGACAACATCACTTGGTGGAGAATATATATATATACCGAATTTGCTATTTCTCGGTCATCCAAAAAATTATTGTTTCTCTATCGATCAGTTGCACAATCAGTAGTACAACAATCGAAATAAATAGATGCTCATACATATATAATGTGATGCTGCATCTAGGAGTAACCGGCAGGAAGTGATGGAGCTTCAATTGGTTGCAACAATGGATGACTGGACCTGTACGGCACCAGTAAAATTAGCTCGGATCGATCCACTGTTCGCAGCTGATACTTTTTTTTAATTGTGACCAATCATGAGTCAAGCACATTGATCATGTCTCAAAAGGGGGGAACAAATTCTAGAACTGTTCGTTCCGAGAAGAAATATTCTGGATTTGCAAGGGAGCTGGGCCTGAAATTGAGACACAAAATGGGGCTGTATTGAATTGGGTGAAGCGTGAGGAGGGGAAAAATGTAGATTTGCAGCGAAGCTGGGCTAAATTAGAACAACAGGGTGGGGACCTTGCGGCGAGTCTGTGGCCCGTGACGAGCAGACAAAATCGAGGATACAAGTAGAGCTATGACAAAATTGAGGATACAAAATTGCAGGCAGGTTTTCCTCGACAGAACAAAAGTAGAGCTGCACGAGTACACAACCGGTGTCTTCATATTTTGCTCAAAAACAAAAGATTTGCTCTAAAAAGAAAGTGTCTTGAGACCACAAGCAACAGATCTGCAGAGCAATGTCAACTATGACATGCATAGGACAAAAGGTCTCGAGAATACAAATTGAACAATGACTCCTTATCTAAAACAAGACATGATTGCCAATGGCAGTTGTCAGTTGAGATTTCTTCTCCCGCTGTGCTTGCAGAGATGAGATCTGTTCGAGAAAAAGATAATCCTGCCTTCCTTGATTTGCTTACACTGAGAAGTACATCTTTGTTGGCAAGTGCACCGGGCCTTTTCAAATCATCCAGTAATCAAATCGTGTGCCCGGCCCATCCCGCTGACTGCGTTGATCCACAGTTCTACATGTTGTATAACTGAATGAATGTTGTATAACTGAATGGATGGACGGATGGTCCCTTCTACTCTCTCTGTCTAAAAATATAGTGTACATATATTTTTTAAAGATTTAATTTTAACTAATAATTAGCCTAGCTATATGTGGATTATCTGATATAAAATCGATATCATTGAAAAGTGCGTTTTAATACTATTCCAACGATATTAATTTTATATCACATAATCCACATATTGTTAAAAAAATTCTTGGTCAAAAATATCTTAGAGAACGTGTGCGTGTCTTTTATTTCCAGATGGAATGAATTTTTTTTTAAGGAGACGGAATGAGTATTGTTTACTATACTCCACTGTACCTGTGTCCTTTTGTTCGACAGTTAGTCTCGGTGAAATGTTGCATGTCAATGCCATGCCACTAATTCTGAGGACTAGGTGATGCTGAACGCACTACCTGCAAATTGCGATCGTGCAGAGCCCCGCAGCTTCGCGCATGTGACCTTAAGGATAAAGTTAAGAAAGAAAAGCAAGGAAACTGAAGTCCCGTGACGCTAATCTCGCACTGATTTCTCACTTTCGAATTAGCCACCTTCACTTTCTAGAAAGCAAGAAAAAAAAGGAGATCTGCTTACACACTGAATAGCACTTTCAAAACAACAACAGAAAAAGACCCTCAAGAGCAATTGGAGGCAGCACGCCGTTTCAGACTAAGCGCCTTCCTAACACGTTCCGAGTAGGAAAATTAAACGAACTGGAAAAGACAAAACATGGTTAGCGCGTTAGGTGTACATCAGTTGGCGTGCAGCAGTACGGGAGCCATCGTGTTCTTACTGTCGCACGAGTTTCGGATCATTTCCTTGTCTTTTGTCCGTGCAGCTTCGAAAAAAATCGAAATCGGCCTTCAAATCTACTGATGGGTGCACGGCTGCAACGGAGGTGCAGGGATCAGGTGCCGGGCAACGACGGGGCATCTCGTGACAGTCGCCGACAGCCCGACAGCCGTCCCAAGGATCACCGGGGAATCGAAACGCGGGCGTGAAAACACTGAAAGAGCCGCTCGTTTTCTGGTGATCTGATCACACGGTGCGCTAGCCCGAGCCCGTCACTTCCCACGCGCAGCGTATAAAAGAATCCTGCGCGCCCATTGCCATTGCCACTCGCCCTGTCCACCAAACGCACGACACGACTCGCCGAGAGCAAAGCCCCGAGAGAGATCCATGTGTGACTCCACGGCCGGCGACGTTGATGCGGTGGCTCACCCGCCACCGTCCAAGTCGAGTAACCTCTTCATGCAGATCATCGTCCACCCGGACGGCACCGTCACGCGGCCCCTCGTCCCCGCCATCCCGGCCAGCTCCGACGCCGCCACCGGCGTGGCCATTTCCAGAGACGTGCCCCTCGACGCCTCCCTCGGCACGTACGTCCGCCTTTACCTCCCCAGCCCCGTCCCGCCGTCGCCGGCGAAGCTCCCCGTAATCCTCTACTTCCACGGCGGCGGCTTCGTCGTCTTCTCCGCTGACACCGCCTTCTACCACGCCTCCTGCGAGGCCATGGCCTCGGCCGTCCCGGCCATCGTCGTCTCCCTCGACTACCGCCTCGCGCCCGAGCACCGCCTGCCCGCCGCCTACGACGACGCCGTCGCGGCCGTGCTGTGGCTCCGCGACGCGGCGCCCGGGGATCCCTGGATCGCGGCCCACGGCGACCTCTCCCGGTGCTTCGTCATGGGCAGCAGCTCCGGCGGGAACATGGTGTTTCAACGCCGGCCTCCGGACTAAGGGCGTAGACCTGAGCCCCGCCGCGGTGCGCGGGCTCGTGCTGCACCAGCCCTACCTCGGCGGCGTCGAGCGGACGCCGTCGGAGGCGAGGTCGGAGGACGACTTCATGGTCCCGCTGGAGGCCAACGACAAGCTCTGGAGCCTCGCGCTGCCGGCGGGCGCGGACCGCGACCACGAGTTCAGCAATCCGGTGAAATCGACGATGGCGCCGGAGGCCGTGCGCGGCCTGCCGCGGTGCCTGGTGTCCGGGAGCGACGGCGACCCGCTGATCGACAGGCAGAGAGGGTTTGCCGCGTGGCTGCGGGACCGCGGGGTGGAGGTCGTCGCGAAGACGGACGGCGCGGGGTTCCACGCCGCGGAGCTCTTCGTGCCGGAGAAGGCCGAGGAGCTCTTCACGGCGGTGCGCGAGTTCGTCTACGGCGGCGGCGACGCTTGATGCTGTCACGCGTGTGCAGGGGGTGCAGGGGCACGTCGGTTTGACTTGATGCTGTCCAGTTTGTCAGCTGCCACTGTTCGCAGCATGGTGCAGTGCATTGAAGTTATTGTTAATATATTGATGTTCTTAATCGGAAATTATTGATGTTTATGGATCATACTATTAGACGAGCGGATGTACTAATTAACTAACCATTGCTGTACTTAGCAAAACTGAATTAACTGGCGTCCTAGCTCACTGTTCTTAATTATGGTCATGGCCTTAATTATAGCTTGTGTTGAGTGTGCAAGTACATGCGAAATTCTGACCCATCTTGTGGGATACCAACCTGCACCTCGAACCTCCATTTTCAGTGCACAGCCTTCCCATGGCTTCTTTTCTTCACTCACTAAACATATTTCAAGACATAATCATAGTAGCATGCTTCACTGAAACAAGTAGGGACACTGGCGTTTGTATTCTATCATCCATGTGTGACGAAACTACTGCATAGTTTTCCGGCCACATGCATGACAGTAGATATTGCTAGCTACAATTAGCAGCGTTGATGATGGCTGGCTCGCTAGGCGACTAGCGCAGACAGACAGATGCCTTAGCATAAAAAAACTGAAGTTCTGACTTCTGAGTCCCGTTTTATCCCTTATCTCCAACAGGCAGCAGCGTCATCCAGACAGTAACTAGCCGGAATCATGCGCAAAGATCACTGGAAGGTTCCTGACTGTCCAGCAAAAGTAGGGCTGATTTCCTGCAGATAATTAAGTACGGGGCCTGTAGAGAAGGTGAGCAGGCCGGCAAGAATGGGCCGATGTGACCTTGCAGTCTACAAGTCGAATAGCAGTTGGGCGGCTAATCTTTGTTGATTTCAGGCCGTTCACGTGCAAAACGGGCCGAGACCACAGACAAGCTGCTCGCCGTCGTCACGGGCCGATTGTAGTCCGGGGAGAGGACCACACGCGACTAAGAGACCGAGGGTGTGTTTGGTTTGAGCCCAGGTTTGTCGTACTAAAAATTTGGCTAGCTAAAATTTTGGTCAAGATTTGGCTTGCCCATGATTTGACTAAAATTGATAAGAAAAATAAATTAAAATTGACAAAAGGACATTAGTATGCTAAAATTTTGGTAACCATCTAAACAAGGACCAAAATTTTAGTATAACCAAAAAATTAGCAATTTAGCTTTTGGTCACAATCCAAACATACACTGAGGTATCCGATGGAGATGAATAGAGACGAGGTTTCGGTTGCCAACTACTTCGGTGACTCACTTGACAGATGGATGGATGTCCGCAGCCGGAGGCGTCCATGTCACCGTGCACATGTCCGTCTCAACAGTCATGGACGACCGGAACACTGCCTTCTTGTCCAGTAGACAGGGATTTTTACTGGTTGAGTGTCATCGTGCTCATAGTGGCGGTAGCTGGCGAGTCTCTCAACGTCCCCGGCCGCCTGAGTGCCTGACTCACTCACTCATCTTCTTCCAGCCGCGGAAGAAAAAGGAAGCACGTACAGCTGCACAACAGTAAGCGAAGAGATTTTTCGGTGCCGTGCAGAGGAGCGCAGGTCGTCGTCGGGCCCGTGACCCGCTGCGCTGTTCGTTAGGCGTGGGGATCCGCGCCGGCGCAGGATTTGGAAAAGACAAATCCCCTTCTCATCCGCGACTGTTCCCTCCCTCTCTCTCTCTCTCTCTCTCGTGATCCTCGCCTGCAACTCCGCCGCGCCGATTGGTACCGGGGTTCGAGGAGGAGGAGGAGAAGTCAACCGGGGTCGTACACCGCGCAGGGCTCGAGGCAGCGCAGCGTGCGTTGGCGATAGGCCGCTCCATGATTGGGGCACGTACATCCCTTTGTTCCATCTCTTTCTCCACGGATTCGTCTTCTTCCTCATCTTTTTTCATTCATCCATCTTTTCCATCGTTCATTCCTCTCCTCGGTCTTGCTACTGCTCCTCCTTGGGCGCTCCTGTACTCCTAAGGAGTGCGTGAGCTGGGAAACTCTAGCACAAAGCAGCAGCCATTTAACTGCTCGAATTAAAACCGGAAAAAAGCCAAGATTGACCCCGGGCGAATGGCAATGCCAAGAATAGCCCCCGTTCTGAAGCAACGGCGGGATTGTCCTCGCAACGCACCGCGCAACAGACACCTGGAAAAATCACGGTTCTGGAGCGCAACGACACGAAATCGCCGTCCCCGCCGCGAGGCCGGCGTTGCCGCGGCCCCCACCCGCGAGCCGCTCCAAGCCGCGCCCTCAACCCGCGAGGTGAGGCTGGATCGCGCCC